>JAKWJA010002489.1:8277730-8709949 GCA_027704765.1 Solanum habrochaites
AGCTTCTGGCACACTCAGGGATGATAAACCAAGTTACCTTCGATTGAGCCTGTTTCGATAGTCCGTGAGTTTAGGATGTGTTCCTGCCAGACCTTCCTAGTATGCCACCGGATAGAGATATTGATTTAGATATTGATACTGGAGCCGGAGTAATAGACCAATTTCTATACCACCTTATAGAATGGCTCCCGCAGGAGTAAGAGAGTTAAAGGCCAACGTAAAGAGTGTTAGGGAAAGGCTTATTAGACCAAGGTTGTATCCCTGGGGTGTCCTGTTGTATTGGTGAAGAAGAAGGAGGGAAGCTTTCGGATGGACCAAGACTAAAAGAAAATGAATAAGGTAACTATAAGAACAAGTATCTATTCCCTCGCATCGATGATTTGTTCGATCAGTACAAGGGTGACTTGTACCTTCTCGAAAATCGATTTGAAAATGGTTATATCAACTGACAAATACGGGCAACAGCATGTGCCCAAGACGCCGCTCCTTAGGACAGGTTAGTGCATTATACGTTATTAGTAATGTCTTTTCGCTACGAATTGCCCCTGCTGATTCCTGAGCGATGAAGGATTTTTAGTCATATTGGATCTTTTTTTTCATTCGTATTCATTGATTGATAACTAGGCATACTCAAAGAGCAGAAAGAACATGAGGTGAACTGAGAATTGTATTGGAATGTTGAGGGAGAAAAAGCTTATGCAAAATCTCCAAGTGATGAGTTTTGGCTAGATTCAACTGTCCTTCTTGGGGACTGTGGTTTCTAATGATGGAGTATGGTGGATCTTCTAAGATTGAAGCGTGAAAAAAGTTGGGTAAGGACCTACTAATGTTAAAGAAGTAAGGAGCTTTGTTGGTTTAGGTAGCTATCGCGATTGGTCAAGGGGATTTTCTTCGGTTTCTTCCAATGACAAACTGACTAAGCTGAATGTTCCATTGTATGTTGGATCGAGCGTGAAAGAAGAAAGTTCAAGAAGCTCAAGACTTGTGGACACTGCACCAATTCTTAACGCGAGACTAGCCCACTCCGCTCCCCACCCCCACCCTAAACAAACAACCCACCAAACTACCCCAATCTCCACCTTCCCACACACCACTCCTTCCTCCTCTATTAACTCCCCCATATGCCCCCCCAACCCTCCTACCCGGCCCCATCACCTACCCCCTACTACTCCCTCCAAATCCACCCCCCGCACCACAGACAGGTCCCCATCACATCCCACCCTCCTCACCACCACTCCCTACCCCACCCTATCCTCCCCTTGGAGGTAAGAATTTTCAGTGTTATTGTGATGCTTCCCTATTCTAGTTTGGGTGCCGTGCTAATGCACATGTTATGGTTAGAATGTAACAGCTTATGTTCGAGGCAATTAAAGTGCAGAGCGTAACACTCTCGACCCACGATTTGGTGATTGGCTTCCGGTAGTGTGGCATTAAAGCAATGGAGACATGATCTATATGTGGTTAAGGTGTAGTCTATATGGATCATGAGTTGAAGTATGTCTTTTATTGAAGATTTGAATTTAAGAAGAGGAGGGTGGATGGAATATGAAAGACTATGACATCACTATCTGTATCAGCGGGAAAAGCTCTGTGATGGCAGATGCTTAAGTAGAAAGCGCAGGGAGCAGGAAGTCTAGCTCCCCTTGCAGGTTTTAGACGCCCATTGGCTAGAGAGGTTTATGGACTCTAGATAATGACTTTATGAAGGCGGGAAGTACTAGCGAAGGGAGGATTTTGAGCCTTGTGGGGGGCGGGGGGGGGGGAGGGAAGATCTTCCTTTCTTGACAAGATTAAGGGAAAGCAGTTTAATGATGAGAAAACTGATCGGTTGATATAAGGTATGCGGGGAGAGGCTAAAGAAGCAAAATCAACGAGGAAGGCGTTTTGAGAATTAAGGGAGGGTATGTGTGCCAGCGTCGATGGATTTGATTCACACTATTCTTAAGAGGCTCATAGTTCAAGGTATTCTTTAAATCCCTGATGTGCAAACCAAGCTGTGTCGTGACTAAGAAACATTTTTGGTGGCGTAGGATGAAGCGGACATTTTTGATTTTGTGACCAATGCCCGAATTGTCAGGCAAGTAAATATTGAACACCAGAGGCCTGGAGGGACCTCAGGAATGGGCCATTCCTGAATGGACGGGAGAGATTGAAATGGACTCGTGGTGGGTCTTCAAAGACATTTTTCCAGGTAAGTTGATTCGATTTGGGTAATTGTTGACAAATTAACAAGTCTGCTCTTTTATTCCGGCTCAAGGTCACTTACAATGCAGAGAAGTTAGCCAAACTTTACCATCTCAGAATCGTCTGTTGGCATGGAGTTCCACTTTCCATCAAATCAGATAGGAGGTACACAATTTACTTCTAAGTTTGGAGAACATTGCATGCCGAGTTAGGTAACTAGGTTGGATTTAGTACTGCATTTACCCTCAGGACGAGGGGCAGTTGAGCGACAATTCAGGTTTGGGAGGATATGCTTCGTGCCGTTCTCGTGGTGATGAGTTTGGTGGTCAATTGGGATACCATATACCCTTAGCAGAGTTTTCATCCAACAATTAGATATACTCAAGTATTGAATGGCCCCATTTGAGGCACTGTAAGGGAGGAGATGTAGGTCTCCCATTGGGTGTTGATGCATTTGAGGTTAGACCTTGGGGTCCGGACTTCTGAGGGAATCGTTAGATAATGTGAAATGCATTCAAAGAAAAGCTCTTAGTGGCTCAAATAGACCGGAGGAATACTGCCAGATCGAACGGTTAGAGACTTGAATTTTATGGAGGGTGAGGCAGTTCTTGTTAAAGGTTAAACCACCCCTATGAAAAGGGGTGATGCGGTTTGGTAAGAGGTAGCTAATCCCAAGGTTATATGGGGACATTGGAAGTATTAAGCGAGTAGGGGAAGGTGAATTATGGAATAGCCTTGACTCAGGGACTCTCAGGAGTGCACCCGGTAATTCCATGTGTCTATATTTTGGGAAAAAAAACAAAAAAAAAAAAAAAACCAAAACAAAAACAAAAGGGGGTCCATGGGGATGGAAATACTATAGGATTGGATTAGTTCTTCTTGATGAGAATTGTCTTATGAGGAGGAGCATGTTGCTATTTTAGATAGAGAAGCTCCGCAAGTTGAGGTCAAGGGAGATTGCATCTATCAAAGTTCAATGAGACTCGTCCAGTTGAAGAGTCCACTTGGGAGAAGGAGGTGATATGCAGGAAAAGTATCCCATCTTACAAGACTCAGGTACGATTCTCGCCCTGTTTTTCTTTCCTGTGAAGTTCGGGGACGAACGATGGGTTAAAGTGGTATCATTGTAACGACATGTTTAGTCGTTTTGGAGCAGTAGAGTTTATTTTGGTAGACAATGTTTGATCTTCTTTTTTTTTGGTCGCGGATCACACGACGGAACGTCCTGGCGCACGAGGGCCGTCGAGAGGGTCTCGTTCCAAACCACTTAGATTAGAAATTTGGGTAATGAGATCGACCTCTGTGAACGTAGTGACGGAACGCAGGACGGACCGTCGTAGGCACGACGGACGTCTACAAACCGTTTCCACAGAAATAACTCTCTGAAACTCGTGACCGGAAAAACTGCAGGACGGACCGTCACAATCATGACGGACCGTCAAGGCTGCGTAACACTGGCTTGGTTCGCCCCACGACACATACCACCACCCGCCCCCATACGCCACAACCAAACTCTACTACCCGACAACCGCCGCAACCCCTGCCCGCCTCACCAGCCACCTACGCTCAGCGCCGCCAAGGCCCTGACCCCAACGAAGTGATTGCCCCTGCCCCTCCCCCCCCCCCACCCTCCAATCCCCACCTCGCGAACCCCGGCGCCGCACTTTCACTCCAACCCCTGCTCACAAGCATACGTCCAGCCCACCCAAACCGGCACCCGCTACCGATAACCCACTACTGCAACTGTAGCCAGACCCACCCAAACTCGGTCCTGGACCTGCCAAACAACACAACATCGGCCCGGCCGGTCACACGCACAAGCTTCATAGGACACCATCTCCCCCACCCCTCTCCTGCCCTTCCGAACCCCCCCCACCACCAGCAGAAACACCCTGACTCCTCACCCCACCGACCCACGATACTCAGCGGGTGACCCCGACACAACGGAATGACCCCTCAACGACTGACCGCTCCTAGGGGGAGCAACACACGGCGCATTCGGACCCCGCGAGGTCGCACTCACAACGTCCGGCTAGTCTCCCACCCCCCCGTCGCAATTTGGCAGAACTTCGGTGGTCCATTGGGCTCAATCTTTCTCCTCCTTTATTTTTTTTTGTTTTCGGAGTTCTGTAAAAGTTTTAAGGGGTTTTGGACGATTCCAAATTGGCTATAATATAAAGTTAGTGGGTTAATTTACAATAATGAATACTGGGGGTCCAAGGAGTAACCTGAAAATAAAATAGTGGGTTACTTCATACTTTTTATACTTAAGTAATGATAATAGGGTAAAAGAAAAAGGGTTTGAATAATGAAAAAAAGAGAACGAGCGAGACGGAAGAGAAGAACGCACTTTGGGAAAGGAGATTGCTTGATCACGATTCTTCGGTGTAGGTAGGGATGGTTATGCTATTATAGTAAACTACGCCCATTAATAGACGTTGATATGTATGGGGTAGTATTGTAAAGTCTTCTATATGCGTAATTGTGTGATTGGTGATGTGATTATGAATGTATGATTGGAAAGATGAGGCTGTGAATCTTAAACCTTAAATCCACTTTGTTAATGATGATGCCTTGGTATAAAAGAAGGCTTGATGAACTAAAAGAATGAGGTTATGGGATCGGGTGTCACGAACCGACACGTAGAATTAGGGGATCGGAGTGTCACGTACCGACACCAGGAATTAAGGGATCGGGTGTCACGAACCGACACGTAGTAGTAGGGGATCGGAGTGTCACGTTCCGGCACCAGGATAATAAAGAGAATGAATCTTTAGGGGATCGGAGTGTCACGTTCCGACACCAGGATAATAAAGAGAATGAATCTTTAGGGGATCGGAGTGTCACGTTCCGACACCAGGATGATAAAGAGAATGAATCTTGAATTATGTTAATATACTCAAATTTAAAGAACCTATTTCCCAAATGAGTATGGTGTGGAGGCTTGAGTCCTCATAGATGTGCTTGGGTTTGTGCCAATGGTTATTGGGAATGTTGTTGTCACCGTTGATATGGTAGTCGATTTTATGGTATTATATTGATATATTATTGCTTCTAATTTTGGTTGGCCGATGATACCTACTAGTACAGTTGCCTTGACTGACCTACTTGTATGTTTCGTACTTTGGTATTTATGGAATGCAGCAAACGTGCCCTCAAATTCGACTCGTCCACAAAACTCTAGCCAGTCTTCATCACACTAGAATTCAGGGTGAGCTATGTTTCTACGCTTGGACTGGATATCCTTCTTCACGTCTTATGCCGTGAATTCTGGCATGGATAGCTGTCTTATTTTCGTAGCTTCTTAGCATACTCTAGATTTAGCTAATTGAGGATGAGTGTTCTTGTGGTGATGACTTCTAGTTTCTAGGAATAGTACGATTGAATTTTAGAAGTTATTTATTGGTTATACTAATGAGTTTTAAGTCTTCCGCATTGCATTTTGTTCATTATTGTTCAATTATTGGTAAATGATTTGGGGTTTAGATTGGTTGGTTCGCTCACATAGGAGGATAAATGTGGGTGCCACTCGCGACTCGTTTTGAGTCGTGACACGTATGTGATGATGATTTTTATAAATCCATATAAAATCTTGTTTTCTTATTTATTAACCTAAAATTTCATGGTTTTGAATCAAAAATGAGGGGGGAAGGTAAAATATTACTTTAAAAAATTGACGACTAAGAAGAAATTCGAATATTCTACTGACATATTTATATTTTCGTTTCAACGCATATTAAAAATCAAAAATAACATATCTCAATATAATATTAAACATGATAAGTTATTAATATAAAAATTGTGGTTATTCATAATAAATGAGTTCCAATGGAATTCAGAATAAATTGAAAATTGTTATTAATATCATATTCATTATTTTTCATTATACCATATTGATTCTCCACCTAATTTTAGTTCCGAGGGAAAAACTAACAATATAGTTTCCATATCAAGCTCAAACTCGAGACCTAGTAAGGTGGATGGTCATATACATCCCTCATAACTTTGTTGGTTTCTTAAATAATAACTTATTCACTCTCTCCTGCTATTTTGCCTATATGTTAAATTAATGTTATTGAGTTTACCAACAAATATGGTGGAGACGAAGTAATATTACTTAATCCTTTAACCAGAACGTGTCAAGTGTTGGTCTTGGGCATGAGTTATCTTTGTTAGCAATATTTATAACATTCATTCCTTTAAATTTGGAACTTTCTAATTAGCCGAAAGTAATGGTGTCCAATAACACTATCGCGACACCAAGTAAAAACTCTTTCTTATTTTAATTATAAATAATAGATTTTTGGAAAATAAACAAGTAGATTGAGGGTTGAGCATCATATATACTGATATGGAACATTTCAAATCTCCATCTTTTAGTGTATAACTCCACAATCTTTTCATGAATACTTTTATTATTTTTAATTGTTGTCTACATATAAAGTATTGATTTTATATTTATTTTATTTCTCTTATGTGATACATAATGCTAGATTTATTTAATGCTTTTCAGATTAAATTTTTTCGATGGAGTAATTCGTTTGGCAATTAGATTAATTTTATGCTTAATTTTCATTTTAGTGTATGATGATAATTTTATAGCTCTAAATAAAATTTTTGGATGTTGTGGGGTCGTTCCCAACTTCCATCTCAGTTGTTTTTGGAGGCTTTATAGAAAGTTAGTAGGTCAATTTTCTATACATTATTATTTCTAATATTGTTTAAAGACTTGAGTTTCCATTTAGGCTGAGTACTTCTATATCTTTATGTTATATCTCTTATTTTTAAGTTTTTTTGCTGAGTAAGTAAGTCAGACCATGGTTTACTTGGGGCCAGCAGTGGTCTTTGATTCCTAGACACTTGCTAAGTATAGGCTCGGGGCGTAACGATAGTGTTGGACATTAGGCTGACCTATCCTGGTTGAATAAACGAGTGTCATCACGTCCACTTTTGAATTGTAATATTTGTGTTCTCTACATAAAAGGTATCTTATGTATGTATGTCTTTTCTCTATCATACATTTAGATTATTATTGTTGTAATGATTAATATATATTTGAAGAAAATGGACTTTTGTAAATTTTAGATTAATTTTTATTCTATATCGTTGTTGTCATACTGATGATGACATTTTATAGATCCCATATAAATCTTGTTTTATGCTAACTATAAATTTCATGATTTGAATCAAAATCAGAGTAAATATTTACTTTAAACAAAAAAATCACTACTAAGAAGTAAATTATTTTTATTTACTGGACATATTCTATTTTTCTTTCAACGAATATTGAAAGTTCAAAAATAATATATCTTTATGAAAATATTAACATGATAAGCAATTATTAGGTTTCTTCATAAATAAATGAGTCAATGGAATTAGAATAAAGATTGCAAATTTCAAGTAAATATTATATTCACTATTTTCAGTATACCATATTTGCCTCTCCACCATAATTTTAGTTTCGAGGTTTAAAACAAACAATATATTTAATATTGAAGCGCTCAACTCGAGACCTCTGGTTAATGATGGATGTTTTATACAATCCCTTCATGACTATTGTGGTTCTAATGTACTTAATTACTTCTCTTGCATATTCTGCAAAGATGTTGCATTAAGTATTGAGTTCACGAACAATATTGTTTTCAATAAGAAGTTATATTACATTCATCATTAACCAGAGTGTCAAGTTGATAGTCTTGGGCATGAGATCTTTGTTAGAAATAATTTTATCCTCATTTGGAACATTCCATTCGCCAAAAGTAATGTGTGTACAAATAACAATATTAGCCAATAAAAACTCTTTCTTATTTTAGTAGGAATAATAGATATTTGCAAAATAAAAACTATAATTCTAGGGAACTCATATATATGATATTAAACCTCATCAGATCTCCATCTCTTATTTAATAACTCAATAATCCGTTTCATGAAAACTTTTTTAATGGTTCTGTACATATAAAAGCATTTGTTTATCCGCCGCCACCCCCCCTATATATTTATTTATTTCTATTATGTGATATAATTTGGTTATTGACTACTCTTAAGAAAATTTTTTTATTTGAGGAGATTAATAGTTGGCAATTAGATACAATTTATGCTAAATTTAATTCGTGCGTGTATGTAATAATTTATAGCTACAAATAAAATTTTTGGATGGTTGTGGGTCGTTCTCAACTTTCATCTTAGTTGTTTTTAGAGGTTTTATAGACAATTAGTAGAACAATTTTCTTTACATTATTATTTATAATATAGTTTAAAGACTTGAGTTGCCATTTAGGGGGAGTACTTATATATCTGTGTTATATCTCTTATTTTTAAGCCTTGCTGAGTAAGTAAGTCAGACAATGGGTTTGCTAGGGGCCAACAATAGCCTCCGAGTGCTAGCCACGTTCGGAGTGTAGGCTCGGGGTGTAACAATAGTGTTGGACTTTAGGCTGACCTATCTTGGTAGGATAAACGAATGTCTTCGCATCTACTTTTGAATTGTGATATTTGTGTTCTCTACATAAAAGGTATCTTATGTGTGTTATTTTATTTTTCTCTATCCTCTTATTTAGATTCATTTATTGTTGATAATGATAAATTATTATAAGTGTGATGATTTTAAGTTCAAAGTTATATTACGAAAATGCCTTTCACCAATTTTTTAAATTGAAATATCTTTTACTAATTTTTAGAACCAAATCAATAATGACAATTAAACTAGAACAAATACATGATTAGATGTTACAACTTATTATTTTCCATTTCTTAATGAATTTGATTGTTAAACCTTTGAGCTTCCACCATTAACACATTTATGCACAATCTTTCATGTACTTAATTTCTCCCTTTATAAATTGGATAAAAATATTTATCCATAACACTTTGTGTTTCATTATCTAATAGTTCTTATGTAAGGAGTATTTTTTTATTGGTCACTATTTTTCTTATTGATTTGTGTCTTCGTTCATTTTTTCATTAATGATGTAGGGAGAAACACATAAACTAATCGTTCTTGTAATATTGTTTGGTTGTCATGGTTCTTTTGTTGTTCCATTTATCATTCTTTTTATTATTAATGATTTTTGGGGTATTCTGTCCCAAGAAACTTTAGCCTTGGGGTTTAGAATTTTGAGTGATAATTCTAATTGGTAAAAAAATTAGTTTCTAGCCTTAAAGTCTGCTCATTATCCCCTCCAAAAAAAGTTGTTGCTTTTACATCTAGGCAGCAAGTAAAACACTAAAAAGAGAATTTTTAGAACAAAACACAAGTCTAGGAGTACTTCGGACACGCGTTGATCAATTGTATATGAAAAGAGTTGGGCCTATTAAATTCCTAACAGTAACAGAGGTCAAACATGTGAGACACGTTTCCAGAACTAGTAATAAATATATACTTGAAAGAAAATGACAGATTGTAATTTATATTAATTTCTCCTACTAGCTTTCTTTGCAGTATGTGATGATGATCTTTATAGATCCATATAAAATCTTGTTTTCTTAGTTCATAACCAATAAATTTCATGACTTTGATTCAAAATCAGGAGTAAATAGTACTTAAAAAATTCACTGCTATGAAGTAAATTTTATTTATTCTCCTGACATATTTATATATTCTTTTCAAACGCATATTGAAAGTATAAAAATAACATATATCAATGAAATACAAAACAAGATAAGTCATTATTATAGAAATTGTGGTTCTTCATAATAAATGAGTTCCAATGAAATTAAGAATAAATTGAAAATTGTAATTAATATCATATTCACTGTTTTTCATTATACCATATTGACTCTCCAACTAATTTTAATTCCGAGGTAAAACTAATAATATTTTTCATATTCAAGGCTCAAAATAGGCGACCTCTAGTTTAAGCGAAGCTGGCGATGTTTCATCATATTACATCCTCTAACTATTGTTGGTTCTAATAATAACTTAATTCACTCTCTCTTTTATATAAATAGAAATACGTTGAATGAAGTTACTGAGTTCTACCAACAATATTGTGTTGGTGAAGAAGTTAATATTACTTCATCCTTAACTAGAAGTGTCAAGTTTTAGTCTTGGATATGATTTATGTTTGTTAGAAATAATTTCACTCTCAATTTGGAACTTTTTTTTAGCAGAAACTAATGGTTTCCGAATAAGAATATCGGACACCAAGTAAAAACTCTATCTTATTTTAAATGTGAATAATAGATCTTTGCAAAATAAAAACTAGAATTGAGGGTGAGATCATATATTATGAGATTGGACTCATCAAATCTCCATTTTTTAGTGAACAACTCCACAATCTTTTCATGAAAACTTTTACTTTTTTTTGTTGTTCTCTACATATAAAGTGTTGATTTTATATTTATTTTATTCCTTTTATGTGATTCTAGTTTAGATTTATTTAATGATTTTAAGAGAAGGAGATGATTGTTTGTCAATTAGATTAATTTTATGCCTAATTTTCATTGTGGTGTATGATGATGATTTCATAGATCCAAATTTAAAAAAATTTTGTTATTAAATTATGAAATGTCATGGTATTGAATCAAAATTAGGAGGAGTAAATTACGATAGTAATTTACTAGTATAATGATAATTCTATTTATATTTTCTTATAAAGTTTCTTTTTGAACACATATTGAAAGCAATAACATAGCACATCTCAATGGAAATATTAAATGTGACAATTATTATATCATAAAAAATGATCACTGCTTCAAGATAAACGAGTTCAAAATAATTTGGAAAAATTGTATTAATTTTATTCTATCTAGCGATCCCCCCAGCCTAAAGCTACCCGAAATACCGCGCAATGCCAGTTAATTTTGATTTGAGCGGGACCGTCTCTAACAAGATTTCTTCATATCCAACACTCAAATTTGAGACCTCTAATTAAGGATGGATAAATCATACACATCCCATCACAACTTGTGTTGGTACTTATAATGACTTAATTTACCTTCTCTATAATATTTGGCCATTTGTTGGATCTATTTGTTTTATTGTACCAACAAAGACTGTGATTTTAGTAGAAGCTAGTAATTTTTTTTATCCATAACCAGAAGTATCTAGGCATAAGTTATTGGTTAGGAACAGGTTTACCATTAACTTAGGACTTTTTGTTATTCGAATCTGATTAAGTTTCAAAAAAAATATCAGACATCAATTAGACATAATATTTTCCCCTTATACTTGTGAAATCAGTCATTTTGGAAAAAGAATTTGAGGACAAAATTCAAAGTTTGTGGAATTAGATTCATCTTCTATATTTAAATGAATAACCACTCAATCTCCTTAATAAAACACTTACTTTTTTTTTGTTTTGTACTCGTTACAAATAAAGTATTTTGTTTCTCTTTTTTTATGCTCTATTAGTTTAAATTCATTTAATGTTGATGACAGTTTTTTTAATGAAAATGATTACTTGCCAATTTCCTTATGATATCTGATGATGATTTTTATAGTTACAAACAAAAATCTGATGTTCTTACCCTATTAAATGATATGGTACAAAATAAAATATGTGTGGAGATATAGGACTTTCGAATAGAACAAAATATCCATTTTCAAATAAAAAGGGCATGTTGGAAAGAAAGATAGTATGTGAATAAGTCTAAGAAGTTTTTTCTTTCTTTATTATGTTCGATATTCATTTGAATCTTATATCATAGATACCTTAAATCAATATTACTCGTTAAATGTATTAAAGATGGTACATTAAAGAAAATCCTCACAAAGGATCATGAGTATTTTGTAGGAGGGATATGAATGGCAATTTATTTTCTTATAAGGACAAAAGAATGAGTAATTTACAATACACCAATACTCAAACGGGATTATAACCATACTAAGGCAATGATTTATATAGAGCATAAATAATATCAAGTGATACTGAGGTTGACTCGTTATTGTTAAGGTATTTGAGTCTTGAAGCTTGTGAAGTCTCATGGACAATAATTGAAGTGGTAAAAGAGATATGAATGAGGTTGAGTAACTAATATATCTGAATAACTCATATTATAAAGGGAGGAAATTGACATGTTAATCATCTCCAGAATACAACACTAGATGGAGGAGAAGCAAATACATAGTTTCTTGGATCTAGGAGTTTAGGGATGGATACCAATTAATATTGATTAGCTAAATTGCCTTCACATAAGGATCAAACCATGCAAGAGATGAAAAGTTTGGGTGAAAAATGCAAGAAGTTCACTAATTATCATGAACAAAATCCCACACAAACCAAAAAACCCCACCTCATCCCTTAACATTCCACCACCCCCCACCCCCAACACCCCCCAACCCTTCAAACCCAACCCCCCCCACCCCCCTCCAAAACCCCACAACCCATCCACACCCTCTACGACCCCCCACCCTAACACCACCCAACCCACCTCTCACATCAACACCCCTCCCTACAATACCTCCTCCCCACAACCCTCAAACGTCCCATCCCCCCCCACTGCACAACCTAATCATTACCTCAACCCACTCCTCATCACTCTCACAATCACACCCCCCAACCCCCTCACCACCATATAACACCAATTTAAACAAAATACCCCTCACCCCCTCTATCACCACCCACAACACCGCCCTCCCACCCCCCCCCCCACATACTAGCCCACAAGCCCCCCCCCACCCCCCCCCTCCCACACCACACCATATCCACTACCACCCCCTTTTCCACTTCCCCCCATCTAGAAATCCCTACCCCCCTTAATCCCACCTCAATCCAAATCTAAAACCCACCTCCCACCAAACCCTACCCATACCTACCACTGATCCATCAAACATACAAACGACACCCAAAACCGAGCACTCCCCCTCAACATCTAACCCCCCCCCATCCCACATTACAACCCCCCATCACCCCTCACTCCCCCCAACCACCCCGATACAACCCAGAACCAACTTCCCGAAGTTTCTCCCACCACTACTCCACATCCCCATCGACCCACTTCCTGTCCCCCCCACTAACCCCTCCCCACCACCCACCGCTCCTACCCCAAACCACCACACATCCACTTATGGGGAGAAAGGATAAAAAAAACTTTTAAAACATCTATTTGGTTGATCGCAAGTATTCATGGAAGACCAAAGACAATGACAAACTTTTGGATCTTTATTGAATAGTATATAAAAAAATTTGGCGTAATGTTTCTAGGATTGGCTTAGTCAAAAAACAACTTAATTGAACTGGTTCAATTGATATGAATCATATCGATGATGCACCCAACCACATAAAACACAACCATACAAGAAACCAAGAACAAAAAGCAAACACTAACACAACAAGCATTACATAATAACAAGCAAAGAGACATAAGAATAAGCTACAAGAAACCAAATAAGCATGGCAACAGAGATTGAATCCAAGCTTAATTTCAAATTTTACATGCTAGGGACTAAGTGATTAGAAATATATGGCATTTACATTAGGATGGCTACTTCTACTGTAGTAGATAGATCTTTCCCAGCGCAAAACTTAAAAGAAATGAAAAATACTTCTATATGGGTCATACAGTTTTAGACCAAATAAATAAAGATGAGAGAAAGTCGACTTATCATGCATCACGTCGAGAACAATATCATAGACGAATCCTAGTTAAATGCGCAAGAAAATATGAATAGTTGAATTAACAAGAAACACAAGAAGAAGTCTAGATGATCTTCGTAATGGAAAATCTTAAATGGAACCACTAGACGAAACTTTTCAGATCCCAAATAATTTCAATAGATCAAACACTAAAGCATTTAAGGAAAAGCTTGAAAAGGAGAGAGTTGCCGGTTCTAAATTTTGTTGAGTTTCTAGATAGAATTTTATTGATTCCATCCATCTAGAAAAGTGGAAATTGGTCCATGGGAGTTGTCAGTTTCAAATTTTTGAGTATTTGAGGTGTAAGTTGGAAAATTATGAAATTTTAGCATTTTGGTTGACTTTTGCCAACATTTGAAGTTTAGATGCTCATATGAGAACTCTCAGTGTTTTGTTGGATTTGGGGAATGATTTTAAGCCTAGGTGAGGTCATATTGAATTTTTTAAAGGTTTCGTGCTTGATTTAGCCTTTATGGATGTTGCTTTCCTTTCTTGTGACTTTCACAAATCTCGAATCAAAAAGACTTTAGATTCATATTTTGATGGTTTCATTGAGTCCATAACGCTGAGTATAGTCAACTTCCATATTTGGTTTTTGTGTATAGGGTCCCCAATGAATTTTGAGGTTCCATTTGATGATTTGAGAGTTGATTGTGTCTTCTGGTATATACTGACTTTGCGGTCACAAAGGATCTTCACTTTTGTGAGGGTCGTGTTAACGAAGATCAGTTCACTTTGGGGAAGGGTTAAGTGTTCATACCTTCATGAAAGCAGGGGCCTTAACAAGATTGTGAATTTTGCAATAGTGAAGGTGAGTCAAGAAAGTGAAGGCTGAGCATTTTTAAGGGTTCGCATAAGCGAACTTGGGTTTGCTTAAGTGACATTAGAGAGGGTTTTGGCCTGCAATTTTGGGGGTTTACCTAGTTTTCCCATTTGAAATTTTGGAAAACCCTTGGAGGCGAATTTCAAAGAGATTTCTTGTGCCAAATTACTTGGGTGATTCTTTTTGATCCTAAACTTTGGATTAAAGTCATTATGCCCTCAAAGTTGTCCGTATATTCACTTAGGACCCTCAAATGAGACTTGTACGATTGAACACATAACTGTTCAAAACATGTACCTATTAGAACAACTGCTGCTATGCAAAAAATGTGTATTGCCACTTCTCTGAAAAGGCGTGGAAAAGATTCCTAAATAGTGTTTTTTTATTATTATTTTCATCTTTTATTGACACTTGGCATTGTAATTAACTTAAAATATATTTTCTTCTTTATTTACACTTTTTTCAAAATAAGAAAACACCCCACTTTCTATCTATCATCTTCTTCATCATCGGCGAGTTCATGGGCTATGGCTGCTTTTCTTTAGTCCCGATTGTTATTGTGCATGATAATCTTGATATTTGTATTTAGTGTACATGATTATTGTGCTTGATGATTCTGATACTTGTGATTTTTATCTGTAACACTTGAGATTGATCTACTTGATAATTATGAATGACATATTTGATACTTGTTAGATGTTGAATTATGACATTTGGATTGTATGTGATAAGCCTTGTGAGTTGTGTACTGATTTTTTTGCATGTTGTTGTTGAGGTGATTTTGTTGGGATAAAAGGATTACTCGTATTCCAGCTTGGTTTTACCTTTTTTAGTAGGTTAATTGTTGAGAACCGTGTTGTTTGATACTCACTCCCTGCTTCTACACTTGTGTAGGTCCCGAGCCTGGACTCATGTGATCTTTCTTCTTCATATATTTCTAAGGCTTTCTGGGATACATTGAGAGGTAGTTTCTTGTCATCCCGGTGGTCTCTCTCGTTCCTTACTTTATGTTTTGTTTTATTCGAGAAACAAGGGCATTTAGACTTGTATTATCTTTCAAATTATGTAATATTATACTAGTGTTTTTTATACATGACAACTAAGTTTTGGGGTTATTTTAGAATACTATGTTTTTTTTCTATATTTCTATTATAATTTTACTTTTCGTATTTTTTTGTATTTTTGGGTTTAAGGCTAAATTATCTTGGTGGGATAAACGAGTGCCATCACATATTCTTTTGGATTGTGACAAAAGGTATCATAGGCCTAGGTACATTGCTTTCCCTGTGTACAATCCAAGTGTAAGTAAGGTCTTGAGGAATTGTATAAAGACGTATGTACTTATATTTGAGAGCCTAGGAAGATTCTTGGGAAACTTCCATTAATTAAATCTTTCTTATTATGCATCATTACCTTCGTTAGTGCTTAGTTTCCGCGTGTTATTGTAGTAAATATCGAGGAACCAAGCTTTTATTTCCATTAGAAGAGTGAAGGTTGTCCCCTAGGTCGTTGTTGAGACCTCATCAAATCGTAAGGGTAAGGACTGAGCTAGAGGTCGTTCTCATGGAGTAGCACAGCTAGAGGTCATGCTTATTAAGTGGTATTAGCTAGAGGCTGAGCTAGAAATGTCATAATGAGCCGCATGTTGAGGCTGTTAAGGATCAGGTTTCTCTTGAGTTTACAACTATTTTTTTCAGGATACCTTTTTAAGAATTTTGGGTGTGTTGTAGAACTTCTCTAAAGTGGTGTGACCAGTACACCACAAGGTTCTCATATGAGAGTTGGGGCGCAGACCTCACATCATTAGTAGTCTGATTATTTATCATCAGATGGGTCAACTACTAGTGCTTACTCCACAAAATTATTGGTGCAAAGATTTCTCCTGAGGTAATTTTGACAGTAGATGATCAATGGTGTTTATAAGAGGTTACAGAAGATGAAATCACCCAGGGAGGTAAGAGCCAGGATGCTCATGAGTTCTTAACTTTGTGCCAGTGGATATAGTTGATGCACGTGATGTTTATTTATTTCACTTTAGCTCTATGGATGGACATACTAGGAAGTTGTGGATGACTTATATAATGTCTAGACCATTTGGATCTCCTCTGATAGAGTGGAATGTGTTATCTAGTGCCTTTTCAGGACCGTTACACTCCTTGGGGGCGTAAGGGAGGAAATCTGTTTGATATTTGAGGACTTAAGAAAGGGTTGTTTGTCTGTCATAGAGTATGAAGCCCATTTTTGTGATCTATCCAGACATGATATAACTATTTTTCCGAAAGAGGCAGGGAGAGACCACATGTTTGTGAGAGGGTTAAATTTCACCATCATATCTTATATGTTCAGAGTAGTTAGAAAAGGGGCTTCCCTTCAGTTTATCATGAGTACCTACAAGGAGGTAGAGTTGATGGTTAGAGAGAATTTTAGGGACCCTAAGAGTTGGAAGACGTTTCGAGGTTCCTATGGTTCTAGCTGAGGTGCTCATGGTAGCTCATAAGGTCTGCTGCAGTAGTCATCCACATTGAGGTATTATTTTGATATGGAGATCCTGGTCATATGATTCAACAATGTCATTAAAAACTCACTTAAGACCCCATCATACTTATTTAGCTACTCTAGCTAGAGATTTAGAGATCAGTCTGGTAGAGGCAATGGATTCTAGTCAGGGTGTTACAACTCAGCAGGGCGGAGGTCGGGGCACTACTCAAATTAGAGGTGGTCAAGAGGGACAAGTGTTATATTTTCCAGTGTGGAGGGGGGGGGGCTACAGACCACACAACAAAAAACCCCAACCAAAACTCCCACCAATGCCCACCTTCCCTCCCCCCCCTACCCCCCACCCAACCCCTCACCCTCTCCCTCCCACTCCACCGCTTACCCTTCCAACAAACACAAACTAATGTGGCCGAAGTTGGTATTTCTAACACTATGATTACAAGTATAATCCTTGTTTTCCATTGACTTGTGTTTGTATTTTTAGATACGAGGTATACTTTCTCGTATGTGTCTACAGACTTTGTGTTTCTATTTGATATGATGTTTGATAGAATACTTATTCCTATTTGTGTTTCTACACGGGTGGGTGAGTCCTCAGTGTGGATCGAGTGTATCGATTCTGTTTTGTTTCTTTGGTTGGGTATGATACTTGAGTAGACTTCATCATTATGGGAATGATAGACTTTGATATTATTTTTGGAATGGGTTGGATCTCCTCGCATCATGTCATTCTTGATTGTTATGCCAAGAATTTGACCTTAGTGATGCTAAGTATTAGTTGTTCATAACCTAGCAAAGTTATCTCCTTCTTTTGAGATATGAGATTAGTTGATAGATAATGTTTGCTTTATTAGGCCTCTATTTGGAATACCATTATGGAGCCACCTCCTATTGATTCTATTCTAGTGGTTTGAGAGTTCTTAGATCTATTTCATTATGATATTCCAAATGTTCCTCTGGGTAGGGACTTTGATTTCGCTATTGAGTTGGATCTAGGCACCAAGCACATCTCTATCCCTCTTATCGTGTACACCACCAGAGCCGAAGGAGCTAAAGGATCAGTAGCAGAACTTTTAGAGTAAATGGTTTATCTTCCCACTGTATCACCATAAGGTACCCTTATCTTGTTTTTGAAGAAAATATGAAACCACGAGGATGCGTATTGACTACCAATAGTTGAACAAAGTGATAGTGAAGAACAAATACCCTTTTCGTTGTATAAATGACTTATTTGACCAACTTTAGGGAGAATATTTTTTATTTCTAAGATTGATTTGAGGCCAGGCTATCATTAATCAAATATTAGGGCATCAAATATCCCTAAGATATCTTTCACGAATTGATATGGGCACTATGAGTTTCCTATGATGTCTTTCAGTTTGAATTTTTCCCATGTATCGTTCATGGAGTTAATGAACAAGTGGGTGTTCCGACACTATTTGGATTTATGTGATAGTATTTATTAATGGCATATTGGTTTACTCCAATACTACGGTGGACTATACTATTTATTATGATGATTTTGGAGTCATGTTGGGGGTGTTCTGATGAAGAAGGGGAAGGTGATCGCCTATGAATTTAGGCAGTTGAGACCCATGAGAAGAACAACTTTACTCATGATTTAATGTTGAAAGTTGTGGTATTTCTACTTAAGCTATAGCGGAATTATGGTGGAATTATTTTTATGGGGTTCATTGTTATTTCTTCACTGACTATCAGAGTCTTCAATACATTTTCAGTCAGAGGGATCTAATTTTGACGAAACACAGATGGCTTGAGTTACTAGATGACTATGATATCACATATAGTATTATCCCGGGAAGTCTAATTTGGTGGATGATGTTTTGAGTAGGAAAAAATCTAGTATGGACAATTTTTCCCCTACTAGTGTTGAGGAGAGACCATAAGCTAGAGATGCTCATAGGCTAGCCAACAGTCTTGTTCGATTGCAAATTTCTTAAGAGAGTGGTGGTTTGATTGCTTTCTTAGAGGACCAATATTTCTTAGTTAGCAGATTCGTGAGCATCAATTCGACGATCAGAAGTTGTGTCTCATTCGATACAAAGTGTTTGGAGCGGAAGACAAATAGGTTGTCCTTGATTTTGATGGTGTCTTAAAGATTGCAGGTAGGATTTGTGTACCCAAGCTGTGCAAGATAATTATATTGATTCTTTAGGAGGCCCATTTTTCTTTGTATTTCGCTCATTTGGAGTGGAAAATATGTATCATGATCTAAGTCAGCATTACTGGTGGTATGCCATGCAGAGAGATATTGCAGATTTTGTATCTATATGCTTGATTTACCAACAAGTCGGAGGTATATATCAAACGATGCCTATTCCTACATTGAAATGAGAGCATACTACTATGGATTTTGTTGTGGTTTTCCTACAACCGCTGGTGGTTATGACTCCATTTGGGTGGTTCTAGATAGGTTGATCAAGTCCGCCATTTCATCCCTTTTTGGGTGAAGTATACGACAAAAAAAAATTAGCATATCTATATATCAGTCAGATTGTCCACTTAATGGAGTCCCTGGTTCCATTTTATTTTATAAAGACTTATTGTTCAATTCTAATGGAAGATTTTACCACACAATTTAGATATTCAGTTAGATATGAGTACGACCTTTCATCCTCTCTTTGATGGGCATTTTGAGTGGATGATTCAGGTGTTGGAGATATTCTTCGAGCATGTGTAATCTATTTTGGCACTAGATGTAATCATAATTTTCCCTTAATATAGTTTTCATACAACAACATTTGCCACTCTAGTATTCATATGGCCCCATTTCAGGCATTTAATGGAAGTCAGTGCATATCTCTGAGTAGTTGGTTTGATTTTGGTTAGGTGGAATCTTTAGTGTAGATCTTGATTGGGGGCTATGAGTAGGTCATAGATTAAGAGTAGACTGTTCGATTTACAGAGTAAGAGAGAAGTTATGCAAGAAAGATAATGCAGAGCCCTGTAATTTGGAGAGTGAGTGCTGTTTAGATAAGAAAACCGCTTCATCCGCGACAACCGACCCCCTACAAACACAAACACTCACCCCCCTCCCGACCCCCTAACCCCTATCCACACCCCTCCAAAACCCCCACTCCCACACTCCTCTCATCACACACACTGTACCTCCTACCCCTCCTCTCTCCCCGGGGGGGGGTTTACCCATGACGAGTGTGATGAGTTTTGGGGATAAGGGAAATCTTAGCCCTAGGTTCATGGTTCTTTTGAGATTTTGAGCTAAGTAGGAGGGATGACCTATAAGATGGCCTTTCCTCCTAGATTATCAGTTATTTATCCTATATTTCATATCTCCATGCTTCAAGTTAGTCGCAGACTTGATCCACATGGTTACTGATTCAATAGTGTTGGGTACAGATTCGTCCTTTGAGGAGGAGCCTATATAAATCTTGGATAGGCGTGTTTCAAAGCTTAGGACCAAGGCGATTGCTCCAGTAAAGGGGCAGTGGAAGCACAATTCATTTGGTGAGGTTACTTGGGAGACAGAGTCGGCATGTGTGCAACATATCCTCAAATTTTGAGACTCTAGGTACTTTCTTTTCCTTTAAGTTCGAAGACAAACATGTTTTTAGTAGTGGATAATGTAATGAACTAATCGGTCATTTTTGCAAATTTTGGAAAATTTACTATTTTAACCTTCCCTATACTGACCCCGAGCTATATTTTGAAGTCTTTTTCAAGATTTGAGTAAACAAGTATGATTTATGTATGTTTTGGTAGAGCTGTCAAAATGGACTTGACCCGCAATGCCGGCTCAACCCAACCCTTAAATTAATTGTGGTTGGGCCTAATTATTTGGCCCATCTAGGAACGAGTTTTTTTAGCCTAGCCTCACTTGGACCGGTAGCCTCCGTAGGCCCAACCCGCAAGCCTACGAGGATTAGGACTACGAGGCTAGCGGCCAAGTGAGGCTGGGCTAAAAATCCTCGTTCCTAAATGGACCAAATAATTAGGCCCAACCCCACTTAATTTAAGGGTTGGGTTGGGCCGGCCTCGCGGGTCCAGTCCATTTTGACAGCTTTACTAAAACATACATAATTCGTACTTGTTTACTCAAATCTTGAAAAACACTTCAAAATATAGCTCGGGGTCGGTATACGGATGGTTAAAATATATATATACGAGTCTAATTGAGACAATTTATTATTAATATTATAGAAATTATCATTCTTCAGGATTATAGAGTTTTAATAGAATTTAGAATAAATTATAAATTATAATTAATATTATTTTCACTCGGTTTAAATATTTTATATTGAACCCCCGATTAATTTGACTTTCGAGGGATATTCTCTAACAAGATCTTCTTCATATTTAAGGCTCAAACTCGAGACTTCTCGTTAAGGATAAATGGATCATATACATGCCACCACAACTTTTTGTGGTACTAATAATGACCTAATTAACATTCTCTTAAAAAATTAGTCATTATGTTGGATTTATTTGTTGTGTTCAACCAACAAAGATTTTGGTTGAGTGGAATTTAGTATTTATTTATCCTTAACTAGTAGTGTCAAGTTTGAGTCTTGGACATGAGTTACATTAGTGAGAAAGAGTTTTACCCTATATTTGGGACTTTTTTGTTATTCAAATCTGACTGGTTTATAGGTGTGGAAATAAGAGTTAGAAAACAAAGATGTTATTGAACATAACATATGGTGGGGACCAAAGGGTGGTACTTTTAGCATTTGGTATGATAATTGGATCGGTCTTGGTCGTTTATATCTCCAAATTTATGAACTTTTGGGATGTCATGTAGATGTTTTCTTGAAAGAGGATGGTTGGGACTTTAGTATTATGCTAGACATCTAGCCTAATAAGCTAGTTGAGAATGTTAGAGTAAATGAGAAATTCACTATCAAATCTACTTGGTACATCTTCAGAAATAGATCTCCCTCTATTAAAGACTTTGAGAAGTCGGGGGTCAATGAGATTCCTTTTACAATTTCTTTTTTTGAATGCAGGGTATGGACACAAAGAGTTCATGTGACTTATATGGTATCTTCTTGGGATCCCAACGTTTCTAATTTATGTCTTTTGTAGATCTTCTGTGAGGGAAACATTAGAACATTTATTCTTATAAGGGAAATAGCTACTTTTATTTGGAATTACTATGCTAGAGTTTCTGGATTGCTAGGTCCTTAGGTATACATTAAACAAAAAATGAAGAAATGGTGAGAGCTCCAAGGTCATTGTATAGTGAAGATGGTTTGTCAATCAATATCTAATATTATATTTTGGTTTCTATGGAAGAGAAAGAATTCAATTTTACAT
Source organism: Solanum habrochaites (assembly GCA_027704765.1). Lineage (NCBI taxonomy): Eukaryota > Viridiplantae > Streptophyta > Magnoliopsida > Solanales > Solanaceae > Solanum > Solanum habrochaites. The sequence goes on from JAKWJA010002489.1 coordinate 8,300,105, forward strand.
GGTAGTTCTTGTTCTAATGACAAACTTATATATATATATATATGATATCAATGTTTCCATTCATAATTTTGTTAGGTTAAAGTTCACTTCTTAACTTTCCCTAATAATTGGCATCAGGTCACCCACCCCACCCCCCCCCCCCCCCCCCCCCCCCCCCCCCCCCCCCCCCTTTTTTTCAATTGTTAGAGTTGTTGAAATCTAATATTAATGGAGCTTTTAGAAGTAATTAAGGTCCAAGTGATGTTGCGCTCTATGTGAGAAACCATGATGACAATATGGTGGGAGCTTAATGCGTAAATTTTGTTGATTCAACTAACTTAGTGGTGGGGCTGAGGCAATAGGTGAACGATTTCAATACTGTTTTGAGAAGGGGTTCTCCAATATTATCTTGGAATCAGATTCACCATCTATTGTTAACATTGTTAATGCACCTAGGAGGTTTCTTGAAGTGTTTCAATGGAATCCAATGAAATAAACAGGATCAGAAGTGTTAGTACAGTGAGAGTACAATACTCCTTAATGGAGAAAAATACTCTAGTTGAGTTTTTCGCTAACCTAGTTTATAGTTTTGCTGATACATATGAATTCAATTCATTTAAAGAAGTTTCAAGTAATGGTAGGAAAATTATCAATCTTGATAAACATAGTACACTAGTGAGAATTAAGAAGGTGACATCAACTAATAGTTACAATTAAGAGTTAGAAGGTTCGCTATCTTTTGTACAAGTTACACTACTGAGATACAGCAGGCTCAAAATGAAGTTTTTGAATTGATGGTCGAGTTAAGTTGAAGCAAATTTTAATGGTTGAGAATTACTTTGACCCGGTTAGAGCTTTGAGGTGTTCGTTTGATACTAAATAAGGACTTAAAAGTATTACTCGTTAACTTTACATAAGACTAATTTAATTTAACTCAATCATAATTTTCTATTGTAACATATTTGAAATAGTAGTCCAATTACATATATAGAATTTTTATGATGGTATTAATTAATATTAAGGAATTATATTAATTGAAGGATAGGTAATGAACAGGAAAAAATATTTCAAGTAAAGTTTGAATGCATGATAGTAGTAATAGAGTTCAGTTGGCTTCTTTAGTAGTAAAATTGTTGGGTACTAACACCTATAGTTTGCGATCTTGTTAGAAAGAAATTGAGTTCGCCACCAAAAGTGATGGTAATTATTCACCACAAAAAAGGAGTGAAGTTGTGAGATATCAGATTGATATTCTTGACAAATTGAGTATAAAATTGGATATAACTCAAAGTGGTAAAAAGTTATCTAACATCATCATTTCAGATTCGTCTAGACTTGAGTGCTGATCTAGCTCACAAAAGTGGTAAAATCAATATCATATGGTGGCGTGGAGGAGACTTTATCAAATTAAATTATTCTCGATTTAATCTATTCAAGTCAAATTATGAGATATCATATCTAAATCCTTGACAGAATAGAGTTTGAAATCGGAAAATAACTCAAAGTGGTTAAGACTTACCTAATATCATAATTTCATATTTGTCCCAGAGATGGACCCAAATCTAGATCACATAAGTGGTAACACCAATTTTAGCTATTGGAGGGGTGGAAACTTATCGTAAAGGTATCATTGCGTTTGATTCTTCAAGTGCAACTTATAAGATATTCATATTAAACTACGAATTAAGTTTTAATAACTCAAAATGGTAGAGACTTACCTGATATCCTCATTTCAGATTCATCTCGAGTTGAGATCTAGATCTAGCTCACAGAAGTGGTAACAATAGTGTCAAGCGTTGGCGGAAGGAAGCTTCTTCCAACGAAATTATCCTTAGTTTAACCTATTCAAATGAAGTTGTGATATATCGGATCAAAATCCTTGAGAATTGAGTTTAAAATTGGAAAACAACTCAAAGTGGTAAAGAGTTACATGATATCATCATTTCAGAATTATTTGGGTAGACATATACATTTAGCTCACATAAGAGGTAACACCAGTTATAGCCGTCGGCAGAGAGGAAACTTCATCCAACGAAATTATCCTTGGTTTAATCTCTCAAGTTAGATTGTGGGATATTAGATCTAAATCCTTGATGAAATGATTCTAAAATTGAAAAATAACTCAAACTAGAAGAGACTTACCTGATATCGTCATTTCAGATACTTCCAGATTTAAGTCCTGACCTAGTTCACAAAGTGGTAACACCAGTGCGCGTCGTTGGCCAGAAGGAAACTTTATTCAACGAAATTATCCTTGTATAATCTATTCAAGTAAAGTTGTGAGATATCAAATCTTAAATCCTTGACCAATTGGATATGAAATTGGAAACAATCTCACTGATGTAGAGACTTACCTGATATCGACATTTAAGATTTCTCCCAAGTTGAGATCCAGATCCAGATTATAGAAGTGGAATTCGGGTAGAGATATAGATCTAGCTCATATAAGTGGTAGCACCAGTTATAGCCGTCGGTAGGAATGAAACTCCATCTAACGAAATTATCCTTGATTTAATCTCTTCAAGTGGATTTGTGGGATATAAGATCCAGATCCTTGATGAATTGAGTCTAAAATTGAAATACAAGTCAAAGTGTAGAGAAACTTACCCATGAATCATCATGTTTAGATTCGTCCAGATCTGATCCTGAGCTAGTTCACAAAAAGTGGTAACACTAGTGACAAGCGCGTTGGCGGAAGGCAAGTTCATTCACGAAATTACCTTGTTTAATTCTTCAAGTGCAGTTGTGAGATTATAACAAACACTCCCCTTGACTAATTGAATATGAAATTGGAAAAACCTCATATTATGCTAGAGACTTACCGATATGACATTTCCGATTTCTCCAAGAGTGAGATCCCGACTAGTTATAGATGTGGCAAAATAGTGTCAAATCTCTCTCTCTCTCTGGCAAAAGAGTGTCAATCCGCTCTCTCTCTCTCTCGCGCTAGCTCTAGATATAATAGAGTATATATATAAGAGAGAGAGAGATGAGAAGGAGAGCGAGAGAGAGGAGGGACAGAGAGAGACAACAGATGAGAGAGGATGAGAGAAAAAAAAAAACACAGAGAGAACAGAAGAGACAGATAGAGACAGAGAGAGACAGGAGAAGAAAGAGAGAGAGAGAGACAGTGAGAGGACATATATATATTTGTGTGTGTGGGTGGTGTGTGTTGGGTGCGTGCGCTTGTGAATGGCTGTTCTGTGGGTGTTGTTGTATGTGGTGTATTTATTACCATTACCACACAAAAACCACATAGTTATGTATTACATCTGATTCATATAATATTATCGATATACATATATATTACATATATGTGGTGTTGTGATATTTCTTAATCATAACGACTGGTTTCAGTAGAGTGATGGAAAATTCAATGGGGAGAAGGAATGTGGTTGTGGTCCAGAAAACTTATGAGTAATACTTGTAATTTCAAACTGTCCAAACATTGGAACGTAATATGCGAAGGTGATGGTTTAGAGAAAATTTGTTATGGAATGGGGGGACCTAATTTTGCATTTGTACACAGGAGTAGTATCCAAGACGGTAAAGGGCATGTACGACTTTACTATTGATCTAGGTGAGTAAAACTTCCGTGGCATGAAAGGGTTGTTTTAAAATGTCCCGGGTTGAAGGTGTGTCTTAAAATGGAAGCTTGGAACTCAAATTTCAAGTTTTGTCTCCGTGCAAGCTTCTAAGGTGGGATTAATCCAGCCAGTGCGGGGCCGTTGTGGTGGGATGAGGCTCGCCAGTCACAAATTAAATCGGGGAAAACCCCCAATTTTGTTATTTTAAGAAAACGTGTGTTCTTAAGAGATAAGGGACAACCCAGGGCGATTCTTAAAGTTTTCCAGGATTTCTATCGCTAAAGGTAAGAAAATTACTCCCCTAATCCATATTTTGATTCCTATATCTTTGAATCTTAGGTAATTATCATTGGGTGTGGGTTTTGGTCTGAAGTTCATGGTGGAAAAAGCCCTAGTTGAGTATTAGGATCTTGGGTCTGGCCTTGGATTGATAGGTTGATTATTATATGGGTAAATAAGGACTTGTTTATTGATCCTTGCGATAATTACTTGTTTATAGAAAGGGAAGACTCAAATGTCTTTGGAATATTCAAGCTTGGTTTTTAGTTAGGTAATGCTTGATCTCTATATGTGTGATATATGTTGGTTAATTTCTTTATTGTATGTGTGCATGTATGTAAATAGAAAAATGTTAATCAACTCTAATGAAATTATTTTGTGTGAACAATACATGCCAAGAACTTGTTACTTGATTGTATAACTATGAGTGCTGATCATTAAGGGTATGACTATAAAAGTGGTTGCGTTGATTGGATCGGGTGTCATGTTCTGACACATATATTGGATCGGGTGTCACGTTTCGACACATGTATATTAGATCGGGTGTCACGTTCTTAAACAATAATAGTTAGGGCGTGCGTCCCATGAGAGGACCACTTGTGATTATTATGTTCATTTTTACGTGTCATTGGTATAAGGAAATTGTATATTGTTTCTCAAATGATAATTGAACTATGTATTATGTATTATGTGTGATTATTGTGTTGTAATTTTTGGCATATGTTGTGCTTAAGAGAGTAGTTGTATTATCCTACCAGTACACCGTAGTTCCATGCACTAATAGTGCACTTGCTCTTTCTTGTTGAGCACATGTCCTCTTCAGGAGGATACTGGCAGGCCACAGTTAGGAGATTATTGATCGCGTCTGTATTCAAGGGTGAGTCAATTATTTTCGGCTGCCTTGGATCCTTCTTTTGTTTAGTCTATTCTCTTCGGACTCAGACTAGGTGTTTAGAAATTTTTTATATTGTTTCAGGGGTGCATCCCCTCTTTGTAAGACTTAATGATTTTAGAGTGTTGGTACAATGACTTTTAGTTCTAGGGGTTGAATTTTTGAAATAGTTGATTATTAGAACTTGTGATTTTGTGGGAACTCCATATTTTATTTAGTCATTTAGACCTCCTTCTGTATCTTTAAATGATTTGGTTTCATTAATTGCTTTGTTGGGTTGCAATAATGGTTTTCCCATCGGAGGGATAGTGTGGGTGTCAATAATGGCGGTCAGGGTTATGACAAAGTTGGTATTAGATCCCTAGGTTCATTGATCTCGTTGTACCAAAATGAGTCTAGTAGAGTCATATAGAATAATATTGAGACGTATATATTTTTCTTCGAGAGGCTTCAAGACTTTAGTAAATCTCTTTGCTTTTTTATTCTTTCATGCGATGACTTGATTCCAATTGGTATCTGGTGACCCAAATTGGTACCTAATATCTTTCACTCTTCACTTCGCACATGGTTAACACATGATACAAAGGTATCTGGCCCGTAGCTCCCATCAATGAGCCAGCAAAGGAGTCTATAACCAGAGGTTGCTGTCAAGTTAGGGGTAGGGGAAGAGAAAGGATAAAGAGCCGAGGAAAAGTGGAACACGCCAGGGGTGGAGACCCAACTGAGAATGTTCCTAGTGAAGAGGCCCCACTTGCACCCCAATAAGAGGTAGAAGAGAATATGAAAATGAAAATAAGGAGGATATTGGACCAGAGGAGGATATTGCACAGGCTGGGAATACCCACATTCCAATGCAATTTTCTTTGAACAACCCTCTCCCCTCCACCCGCACCCAGAGGTTAGTCAGTAGATCATAACGTGTGTTTAAAGGGGTTGGTTCAGCCTTCAACTTCCTTTCCACGTGCAAGTAGCTAAACCCACCGGGCTCCCACGACACGCACCCACCCATTGCTGCTACTATTGCCAAGGTGGTTGGAGCAACCCATTCACCCTCACCCCACAGCCTTACCTGACTCTCATTTATCCCTATTGGGCCCCTTATGATCACGCCTTAGGACCGCCATGAGATTGTGACTAAGTTTTTCTTGAAAATTGAAGTCTCAGTGTTCAATGAGAGTGAGAATTCCTATGAGTTCATTTAAAATTTCTATGAGCCTCTTCACAAGTTGGCCATTGTACACCAGTATGGAGTAGAGTTCGTGACCTTCAGTCTTCAAGGTGAGGCTAAGCAGTGGTGGATGTCCTATATGGAATGCTGATCGTCAGTCTTTCCTCCACTCACTTGGTCGCAGTTCCATGATCTGTTCCTGGAAAAGTATGTGCCTCGTACCTTGAGCGAATACAAGAAGGATGAGTTTATGGCTTTGGAGCAGGGTGGTATGACAATAGCTTCCTATGAGGTGAAGTTCCATTCCTTGTCCATATATGCTACCTAGTTGGTAACTTCAGAGTAGGAGAGGTTTCATATATTCGCCAAAGGATTGAAATCTAGGTTACATGTAATGTATGTTTACATATGTCATTTGCAGGTAAAACCTTTATTGAGGTGACGGACTTTGTGAAGAAAGTAGAAGTAGTTCAACGTGATGGGCACGCCAAGGCTTTGGCTAAGAAGCCCAAGAGCACAGGTAACATTCATGGTTCCTACTAAGGTTCAGGTAGACCGACACTTGCAACACAACCAATTCAGTTGGACATCCCTACTTCTATATTTGGTTACTCAAAAACTCCACAACAAAATCTTATGCATGATAATCAAGGATCCGCACCTGCGTTAGATAAAAGGTAATCTTTTAATTGCAGTTGCTACAATTATAGATAACCTGGGCATATTAGGAGGGATTTCCCCCTCCGTGCATGTCTAACCCTGTGCAACAACAGACTAGAGCAGTGGTGCCAACAGGCAGCAGTGGTAATGGTAGAGGGCATCCACAATATAGGCGAGGAAGAGATAAATGAGGACATAGAGGGTGGGGAAATAGTAATGCAGGTGGAAAAGTAGTGCATCTAGGAAAGAAAGTTGCCCATCCACATGACAGGGCTTAGTGTTATGCCTTTTCGGGTAAGATTGAGGTTGAGGTGTCTAATTAAGTGATCAAATGTACTATTCTTGTTTGTGATCGAATGGATACTATTTTTTTTATTCGGGTGCTAGTTATTCATATGTATCAGTTCAGTTTTCCTTGTGATTTGATATGGTTTGAGATATACTTGATGCCCTCGTCCATGTTGCTCACCAGTGGAGAGACGAGTTAGTTATAACTCAACCAGGTTATCATGACTTGTCCTATCTTGCTTTGGTTTGTAGAACGGGGATATTTGGTTTTATTCTTGTATGACTGACTTGATAATCTTAGGCCTGAACATGGTTGTTCCCACTCATATGTTTTTGTTTAATTTCAATTGTAGTTTGTAAGTCTAGGGATCTCGGGGGGTTATTATAGAAAAATTAGAGTGGGAAGGGGTGAACAAGCCTAAGATAGCGAAGGTCATATCATTCATTCGGGCTAGGAAATTGATGGGGCAGCGGTTTGGCATATTTGGCTCATATTATGGATGTTTATTCTGAGTCTCTCTCTATGGAGTCTATTCTTGTTCTGCCTGAATTTGAGGAAGTGTTTCCTACCGATTTTTCTTGCATGCCTCCAAAAAACGATATAGATTTCTACATTGACTTGTAAATGAGCACTCACTCTATCTTCATTCCTCTTTATTACATGGCTCTGATAGAAATAAGAGAGCTGAAATCTCAAATTTGAGAGCTTCTTGATAAAGGTTTCATCCATCCTAGGGCTTCTGTCTTGTTTGTTAAGAAAATGATGGTAGTATGCGGACGTGCATAGTCTACTGACAGTTGAATAGGATCACCATTCAAAATAAGTATTTGTGTCCTCAGATAGATTATCCTTTTGAAGAGTTGTAGGGTGCATTAGTTTTCTCTAATATTGATTTAAGTTCTTGTTACCATCAATTAAATATTATTCCAGAGGATGTACCCAAAATTAGATTCAAAACATGTTATGGGCAATATAAGTTCTTAGTGATGTTGTTTGAGCTGACAATGCATGTGTAACCTTCATGAGTTTGATGAATGATGTGCTTAAACAATTACTGGATTCTTTTGTTATCATCTTTATAGATAATTCTAGTTTACTCGAAGAGTAAGGAAGAGCATGTCCACAATCTCCGTATTTTTTGGGGTGTTCTTGGAAAAGAGGTTGTATGCCAAATTTTCCAAGTGTGAGTCCAGTTGCCTTTTTGGGGCATGTGGTTTAAAATGAAGGGTAATAGTTGATCGCAAAAGATCAAAGTAGATAAGAATTGGGTCCGGCCTAGCTTTGTGACTGAAATTAGGAGTTTTATGGGCTTCGTCAGCTACTATCGCCGATTTTTGAAGAATTTTACTTCTATCTCTATGCATCTGACAAGGCTGACTAATAAAGAGGTGCCTTTCGAGTGGACTAACAAATGTTAAGAGAATTTCAGAAACTCAAGACTCTCATTACGACAAAGCCCATTCTGATACTGTCAGTGGAAGGTAAAGATTTCATTATTTATTGTGATGTTTAAAATTAGGGCTTGGGTGATGTGTTAATGCAGGAAAGAAATGTCATAGCTTATATATCGCGACATCTGAAGGTGCATGAGAGAAATTACCCCACACGTGATTTGGAGCTGGCAGCGGTAGTATTTTCTCTCAAGATTTGGCGGCATTACCTTTATGGTATCAAGTGTGATGTTTTTATTATATAATATGTATTCACTTACAAGGACCTGAATTTTAGGCATAAAAGGTGGATGGAGTTACTAAAGGATTATGATGTTAGCATCCAATATCATCCATGTAAAGAGAATATGGTGGCGGACACACTAAGATGGATGACGGACTAATTTTGGTAGGTAGCTTGGCTTGGGTGTCCAACGAACTTTGGGCAGAGCGATTAGTACTGGGAGGGTAATTCATGCACTTAGGAATCTCAAAGAAATGTGGGGTGTTAGATAGCATTGAGATCAGGCCCAGTTTCATTGAAGACTATCAGGAGAGAACGAAAAGAGATAGTTTGAGGATAAGAGGTCAAATAAAAGAAGCTTAGAAAGAAAACAGTGTCTTGTAAGGCAAAAGATGTTGTTCTGGATTCGAGAGGTGTTCTCAGTTTTAAGGGAAGAATTTTTATCCCATAGTAGATGACTTGATTCACAAGTGTTAACACAGTTCGTATGGGAATTTGGCGGTTTAAATCATCGGGTGTGACCAAGATCTAGTGTGATTCGAAATAGGAAAGTTATATCTGATTTTGTTGCTAAGTGTCAAAATGTAAGAAAGTAAAGTAGGAGAACCAAAGGCCTACAGGTTTTCTTCAGGAAATGCCAATTCTGGAATGTAAATGGGAAAGGATAGTTATGGTTTTCGTGGTTGGTCTTCCTTAGACCTTGGGAAATTTTGACTTCATTTGGGTAGTGATTGACAGAATGAGTCATCACACTTTATTCAAGTCAAAGTAGACTATAACGCTTAGAAATTAGGTAAGTTTTATGTGAAAGAGACAGTGAGATTGCATGCGGTGCCCCATTGTATTATCTCAGACCATGGTACGCAATTCACATCAAAGTTACGGGGAAAATTGCTATAAGGAGTTAGGAACTCAACTGAGTTTGAGCACAGCTTTCGTCCACAGAAAGACGGGCAATCAAATAGAACTATTCAACTATTAGAGAACGTATTGAGAGCATGCGTGATTGACTTTGGAGGGCATTGGGATAAGTTTCTACCATTGTGTGAGTTCTGCTATAATAATAGTTATCACTCAAGGATTTATATGGTACTGTTCGAGTCACTTTAAGGGAGGAAATGTAGATCACCCATATGGTGGTTTGAGGCTGGAGATGTCAAACCTATGGGGGTTGATTTGGTGAAAGAGACTCAAGATAACATGATAAGTATACAAGATAATGTTCTAGCATCCCAGAGTCAACAGAAAAAGAATGTCGACCGCAAGGTAAGGGACATTACATTTTAGGCTTGTGAACAAGTTCTTCTAAAAGTATCACCCATAAAGGATGTGATGCAATTTTTCATGAAGGGAAAGCTTAGTCATTGATACTCAGACTATTAGAGAATCTTGACTATGTAGTGCATGTGGCTTATGTGTTGGCTTTACCTCCTAGCCTATATGGAGTCCATCTAGTGTTCGATGTGTCCATGTTGAAGAAGTATCATAGAGACGGATACTACATCATAAAGTGAGATTCAGTTTTGTTAGACAACGAACTTTATTATCAGGATGAATCAGTTGCAATTCTCAATCGTGATGTCCAAAGGCTGAGGACCAAAGAGGTAAAGTTCGTGTGAAAGTTCCTGGAAAGCATAATCCAGTTGAGGGGAAAATACTAAGGTTAATCAGAGAAGACATGCCCCCCAAGAAAGTATCTCCAGTTATTTCACAATTCAGGTACTAATCTACTCTTGTGTTAGCCTATTTATCCTTATTTGTCACTCGGGGACGAAGTGAAGTTGATAGTTGATGGATATAATTGATAATATTGTTAACGGACTTGCCTGTCGTTATGAAAAGGCCCATAATAAAGGAATTCGGGCCAGAAAATTTCTAGCATAGTCCAGACTTGGACGAAATCTGAGTCAGGTGAGGTCTAGATAAATCTAGTAATGAATGGATATCCAAAACGTTAAGGAAATTGTACGGCTTTACAAATTGAATTCAGGAGAGTAGAACTCCCAAAACTGATCTTGATGTGAAAGGGTTGTCTTAGAACGTTCCGAGTTGAAGGTATGTTGTGAAATTGGACCTTGGAACTCAAATTTTGAGGTTTTGCCTCCGTACAAGCTTCCAGGGCAGGATTAATCCAGCCATGACAATCACCATCTATGTATTATGGAAGGAAACAGACATGTTTTGTTATGTTGAAATGGACAATCTTCATCGAATAAGCTTAGTCGTTCTGGGATAGTTTGTAGAAAACAATAATTGTTTTTATGTTAAACAAAAATCTACCACCTAATAATTAAGTCATTTGGACAACGTTGTGTTGTTCAGTCTACAACAATTGTACTAGCACAGGTCAGTTAATGCTTGAGACTGAAAGTTGAACTGATGGCCTAATAGACCAGCAAGAATTTGTTATTCTCCAAAGACACTGAAGAGAAACATTCCACAAAAATAAATGTAACAGAACAAAGATAAAACACGTGGGAGTTGGTAAAGGGAGCATGAAACAGGTGGTTAATAGAACAAATAGAAAACAGGGATATTAACATCTTAAAATCTTAATATATTATATAATATATATATATATATATATATATATAATGTATGTATATGTATATGTAACAAGGTGTATCAAACCCCGAGAGGCCTTATACAAGACACTCAGGATATCATAACATAAAGTAATAGAAATAAGAGGGAATATAAAGCTTTTAAATACAATCAAATTCATTTATAAAACAAGCGGAAATCTAACATCATTGTCTCAAACTATCTAACACAAGAAATAAGATCTTGGGACACAAACCATAGTCCAACACATAAAAGAAAATCATAAAAGAAAGTGGTGATCACATCCTCTAACACAATGAGGAATCACGAAAACATCATTTCTTGAACAACAACGAATCTAGCCACGAGTGTAAGAATCAATGTCGTCGGACCCTACATTTGATAAAATATGTACGCAAGAGTATGTGTCAGTACAATCAAATACTAAATATGATGTCTACAATAACAACATAACCATAAGCATTAATCAACATAATACATAAGACATCATAATGAATGGAGGAATACTTCCTTATGTAATATGACATATTCTTAGACAAGACATAGGTCATCCACCTCTAGTAAAGCTTGCATCATCGAAGGCATATCTTGCAATACTCTAATGAAATCATCTGCATAACATAATTACATTACTCTTAGTTTTAAAGACATGGAAATTCGCCTCAATGTCTAGATTAAAAAGGCTAATGGGTATTCGCCTCTTGCCTTACTTAATTTTAGATCGTGGGTACTTGCCTCCACAATCTCATCATACGACATGGGTACTCGCATCTATATAATGTCATAAGGAGCATGGGTACTTGCCTCCATGTCCATTCATCATGTAAGAACGTTGCAACCCACCTAATTTTCAATTCTAAGGAGTGTGAGAATCACCTCACATCATTACATATGGAGGTCAACGGTAATCACATCTAGCCTCATCGTTACTAAGTTATTAGTCTAGATTCACTTTTGCTGAACAATCCTTTCAACACAGAATCATTCATGTGCACAAACCTACACATTCGTACATTCATGCTTAGAAATTCATTATAGGAAGTATCTCGTCCACATCATAACATAACAACCAACAATTTCAAATTAACCGTACTTAAAGCACTTACATTCATGACCATCAACTATGCTTACTCTCAAGAAAATGTACACATTACTACTCATATATGTTTGATTACAAGCACTTATCAATCATAAATTCAACAATCATATATGGAATATATAAGCCACAAAGTTTGCCCTTTTATGCAGTCAACCCAATCATATAAATCTAACTAGGTCCATAATAAGAAGGGTTACATGTAATCTCTCCTAAATACATAAAATTCCATTCCCCAAAATTAATAATTAAGAATGACAATTCCAATTTAATTGGATAAACCTTCTATATAGTCCACAACATTGGAAGAAACCCTAACTTAGAATTGGGGAAATTCTTTTCAAATTGTGGCATTTTGGAGCGGTTACTCCATGGGAGGAAGGATCCCATGAGAGAAAAAAGTTCATCATAACTTGATTACATTCCTCCAAATCTTGAATATGGGGAGGACTGATCTTGATACTAGGCTCCCAATGTTCTTCCTTCTTTTATCAAAAACTTCTAGGAAATAGAATTTGTTAGGAATAGTTAGGGATTACTATTAGGGATTTGAGAGAATGAAATGACGGAATGAGGGGTTCAGGGTGTTAAATGTTATTATATTGCTAGGTTAAGATTAGGCAAAGAGCTACAACCCATATTGATTTAATTTGAAAACCAGAAAAGACCCATATGTACCCTAAAATAATTGTCAGCTCTCTTGATTCACACGGGAACCCAAACCAATGGACCATCGATTGCCCTAAAAGGTCTTCTGGTCAGTCATGCCTATGGTTAGAAGTTTTTTCCAAACAACGTTTGATTAGGACCATGGGGAGGGGGAACCACTACGGTCCACAGGTCCTTCGTTGTGGTCCATGTTTGGACTAATGTAGGTAACCTCTCTACGATCCTTACTAGGACTCATGGCTTGACCCACGACTCGTGGTTAAGACTTCATGGATGGACTTATAAGTCCTGAAAGGGTGCTACATTACCTTTTTCAAATCTAGGGTGTTACATTATCTTCCCTTAGGATCATTCGTCCTCGAATCAGATTGTTGGAACATTTGTAAATGAAAAGACTTAAGACTAGCAGCCTAGCATGCATGCCACACCTCTAAATGCACACAAATAAGAAGGAAACCTCAAATCCTAGCTAAATATACTCAATTCACCATAAGGGAGTAGAAACTACATCTAACAACCCAATATGCATGAAATTTCAATGTTTCTCATGTTCGGGGTGAACTATCATATCTAACTCAAAAGCAATCCTCTATACAATCTTATGGAGCTCATATTCAATTCAATCTCAAAAGGCATATTTAAGCATGTTCATCAACTCATCGCATGAATTCTATAGGGAACTCATACTCAATGCACAACAACATGAAGAAAATAAATCACAAAAGCCACTGTTTTTAAAACTTAACTTTTTCATGAACATGCAATTAAAAAAATCAAGTAAACACATAAAACACACATGAGTTCAAACATAAGGAAACCAAGAGAAACTTATTACCACAAGCTAGAATAGGAGTAAAAATATGAGGATATCGGGACATCATACTGGCCTTGTCCTCCCAAGTAGCACCCTCAACTTGTTGGTTTCTCCAAAGTACTTTCACGGAGAAAAACTCTTTGTTCATTAATATCTTAAATTGTTGATCTAAGATCTCAATAAGTACTTCTTATAAGAAAGGTTGCTCTTGAAACTTTAACCCTCTATGGGAAATTATGAATGTTGATTCCATATAAAACTTTTTCAAGTTGAGAGCGTGGAAAACGGATGGAACGACACCAACTCTTTGGCAAATCAAGCTATATCACAACCTTACACAACACCGTCTCAAAATTTGAGTATGGGAACTAAAAAATAGGGGACCAAGTTGTCTTCTACCAAACCTCTTACACATCAGGGTGATATTATCAAGTAACCAATTAAGAACATCAAATTAAAGGTCTATCCTTCTAACATTGGCATAAGACTTTTGTTGGCTTAGGGTCGTTTTCAACCTCTCTCTAATGAGTTGAACCTTCTCTATCGCCTCATGAACTAATTCAGGTCCTATCAAAGCAACCTACCAACTTAAAACAATCCTATAAGAGATCTACACCTCTTACCATATAGAGCCTCAAACAGGGCCATACCAATACTCGAATGGTAGCTATTATTATAGGCAAATTCTATCAAGGGAAAATGGTCACCTCAATTTACCTTGAAATCTATCACGCAAGCCCCCTACATTGGTCTTTCCTGTTTGTAGGATTTTCCGGTTGACCATACAATTTGGGGGTTGGAGTTTGAAAAGTTGTGCTAAGCTTAATTTAAGCCAGACCCTTTTGGGAAAGCCTTTCAGGGAATTGTGAAGTGAATCGAGTAAGTTACCTCTATAGAGATAATGGACAAGGGAAATTCATTCAACCTTACTATATCTCTCGAATATATCTTAGTATACGATTCTATCTTATAGGAATATACCTTGAAGGGAATAAAATAAACCTACTTCATCATTCGGTCTATCATAACCCAAATAGAGTCATATTGTTGTCAAGTTTATGGCAACCCTACTATGAAGTCCATGTTCAAATTTTCCCACTTCTAAGCAAGAGTGATAATATCTTGGGATAAACCTCCCGATTTTTTATGCTCAACCTTTATTTGTTGGCAATTAAGACACTTCGACCAAAAATCCGCAATATCCTTCTTCATCCGATTTTACCAATAGATCTCCCATAAATCACGGTACATCTTGGTGGCTTCTAGGTGAATAGAATACCAATAACTATGGGCTTCTGACAAGATCTGTTCCCTCAAGTCATTAACATTCAGAACAAACAAACGACAATGGTACCTTTGACCACCATCTCCCTCTTGAGAGAAAACGTCTATGGAGTTTTTAGAATTGCCTCTTTCAATTCAACTAGCATAGAATCAAGATACTTCTTAACTTTAACATGAACTATGAAAGACGATTCAGAATGGTTATAGACCATAAAACCACCCTTGGAGGAATGCACTAGTTGCACTCACAATCGGGCCAAACTATGAATATCTCGAACCAACTCTTTTCTCTCATCATCAACATGTGCAAAACTGACCAGGGATAATCGGCTAAGGCGATTTCTACTACATTTGCCTTTCTGGGGTGATAAAGAACACTTATATTATAATCTTTTAATAACGTAAGTCACCTTCTTTGGCAAAATGTTAGAATTGTTTGGGTAAAAATATATTGCAAACTTTTGTGATCGTGAAAACATCAACATGGACCCATACAAATAATGCCTCCAAATTTTTTGGGCAAATACCACTACCGCTAATTCAAGGTCGTGGGTAGGATAGTTCTTCTCATGAACCTGTAGTTGCCTTGAAGAATAGGCAATCACCTTACTATTTTTCATAAGACACATCCCAATCAAACTCTAGAGGTGTAACAATATGCTACAAAGCCATATGTTTCTTCCACTAAGGTCAACACTGGAGCGAAAATAAGTCTATCCTTCAACTCTTAGAAACTTTTCTCGCAAGCTTCACACCATATAAACTTGACCTTATTTTTAGTAAAATTTATTAATGGAGAATCAATTTAGGAAAACCCTTAAACAAATTTGCTATAATAACCGGTCAAACCCAAGAAACTTCTAATATTTGTCGGTGTAGAGGTCTAGGCCAACTCTTGACCGCATCTGTCTTCTTTGGTTCTACCTCAGTACCCTTAGTTGAACTATGTGGCCATGAAAAGGTACGGGACTTAACCAAACTACATTTACCAAACTTTGCATAGATTTGTTAGTCTTCCAGAATTTGCAATACAATGCTCAAATGATCAATATGCTCATTCTCACTTCTTAAATAGATAAAAAGTATTATATACAATCATAATACGAACATTACAATTTTTGGTATTATTAAACACCTACATAATCAAATCCATAAACAAGTCGGGCAGGCACCATCAAAAAAAGGACATAACCAAAACTCATAATGCCATATCTGGTTCGACTAAAATTATTTTCAGAATATCCTCTCTCTTTCACCATTTACTGGTTGTGATAACCCGACTGGAATACCTTTTGGAGAAAGAAATAACCTTTGAAATTGATACAACAATAAGTCATCATTTTGGAAAGAGGGATCACTGTTCATGATGATTACCTTGTTTCAACTACCCCGTGTATCAAACATATACGAAGTGAACATCTTTTTTTCCTAAACAAAACATACATCGGAGCACCCCATAGAGAGATACTCGATCGGCTGAAAACCTTATCCAAGAATTCCTTTAACCGATCATTTAACTCCTTAAGTTCCACTAGATCCGTTCTATAGGGAGGACTAGAGATAGGTTGGATGTCAGGGAGAAGGTCAAACCTGATGTCTATTTTCGTTGGAAGGCAAGGGGAAACATACCAAGTAACAAGCATCGGGGTTGGTCTCCGGTAAGGTAAAGTTCCAAAAACCCTTTTACAACTGGGATCGACTCAAGAATAAGAGTTTTCAGACTCCACATCCCTCACTCTCACTATATTGTAGACACAACCCTTCAAATTCATTTTCCTATGTTTTAGGTAAGAAACAAATGGACCTCTAGGCGTAGAGTTCCCCCTCCGCCACCTTCCACTCAAGGATACACTCATTTGTAAACCAAAATTTGACCACTCTAGTCCTACAATCAATAAAGGCTTATCATGAATGCAACCAATCCATACCCAAGATAACATCGAAGTCTATCATGTATAGTTGTATTAAATCAAATAGAGTAACCCTATGGGATAAAGAAACAGGATGTATCCTATAAACCCTTTTGCCAACACACTGTATCACCATTAGGGGTAGGGACAGAAAAAGGTTCGAACAACACATCAGGAAGAATATCAAATCTCACAGCTACATAAGGGGGGTCACAAAGCACAAAGTAGCACCTGGATCAAGTAAGACATACACATCTATATAGAATAATTTTAACATATGAGTCACCACATTTGGGGAACTCTCTTGATCACCTCTAGTTTAAAGAGAATAGAAACGATTGTGCCTGTAAAAGCATCAATTCCTTCACCAAAGGTAACCAATCGAAACGATGACGGGTTGGGGTTGAGCCCTACGATGAACATCTCCATTTTTCTTAGCAATCCGAGGATAATTCCTTATTTTGTGATCCATTTTACCATAACCAAAGCAAGCATTAGAACCCGCTAGACACTTCACTTTATGATTTTTCCCATATTTAGCACAAGTAGGCATCGAAGACCTATTACCATCTCCTTGAGGTTTAGGCTAGATACCCTTTCAATATTAGGACTTGGAGGAGAAATAGTAGAACCTTGCACGGAGAACATTATCTGAAACCTTGAACGACCTTGTCCACGGACCTAGAATCTGAATAGTTATCATCATTCACTCTTGCTCTCTTTGCCTCTCTAGATCTTTCCTTATACTTTTCTTCCTCAATTTGTTGGGTATCCATCATAAGGCGAGAAATATCTATGTCATGGACAAGCATAGCGGTTCGCATTCTTTGACTACCATGTAGGACACACTTGACAAAAACATACTCATCTTGGCCCCAAGATCCACCACAATGGAAGAATCATACTTGGATAGTTGAGTGAACCTCAATGAGTATTCCCTTACACTCACATTTACTTGCCTAAGGTTGATGAACTCAAGTACCTTGGAGTCTCTCATCTCTAAAGAGAAGAATATGTTAAGAAAAGAACTTTTGAACCTTTCCTATTCTATGGGACCTGCTTCCAGCGGTCTTGCCTCTATCCACTAGTTGAACCTAATTTGAGCAACCCCTTTGAGTTGGTAAGAGTCTAGTTCTGCTTTCTCTACCGAAGTGACACCGATAATGGCAAGTACCTTGCAAACTCTGTCGATAAATTCTTGAGGGTCTTTATAAATTTTAGAGCCATAATATTTGGGAGGGTTCATTCTTTTAAAATCCCTCACTCTTGCCGTCGTCGTACCCATATTTGGATTCACTGGGACTACCACCTTTCTATTGGCTTGTGCCGTCATGTCTTGAGTCAACACTTCGAATGCCAACCTAAACTCAGCATTTGTTACATTCTCATTCAAAGGGTCAATCGGAGCTTAAGGAGGAGCTTAGGGAGGAACCTTTTGATCAATATTGTCTCACTTTATCCTTCTATCAACCCTTCTAGTAGTCATATCCTAAACACCATCGGGCATGGATTATGAGAGAGACTTATAGAATTTAAATCCATGGCACAACTTAGAGAAGTGAAGAAGTGAAGTTTCCTAATAATCTAATAGTCTCTCATTCATAAATGTGATGTACTTCACACTTATGAAAAATACCCTACTAGACGTGGTTCAAGTCACCCTAGAACTATTATAAACGTTGTGCTCTTACTACAAAATTTGTCACAACATAGGGATACCACCTAAATGTAACAAGGTGTATAAGACCCGGGAGGCCTCATACAAACCACTTAGCATATCATAACATAAATTAATACAAATAACTTAGAATTTAAAACTTTTCAATACAATCAAAGTCATTTATAAAACGAGAGGAGGTCTAACATCATTGTCTCAAGACATCTAACATAAGAGATACAATCTTGGGAGGCAGCCCATATATTAGTCCAGCACATAAAAAAAAGCATAAAAGAAAGTGGTTATCACATCCTCGAACACAATGAGGACTCACCAAAACTTCACTTCCTTAATTAACAAGAATCTAGCCACGAGTGTGAGAATCGGTGTCGCAGGACCTTACATTCGACAAGAATATAGGCAAGAGTATGTGTTAGCACAATCAAGTACTAATATGATGGCTAGCATAACAACAAAATCATAGGCATTAGTAAACATTAAGACATTAGGCATAAGCATTATAGTGAAAGAGGAATACTTCCTTAAGTAACCTCACTTATCCTTACCCAAGACATAGGTCATCCGCCTCTAGTCAAGCTTGCATCATGAAAGGCACATCTAGAAACACTCCAATCAAATTATCTTCATAAAATAATTACATTATTCATACTTAATTTTAAAGACACGTGGATTCGCCTCATTTTCTAACTTATAAAGTCTAATGGGTATTTGCCTCTTGCCTTACTTACATTTAGATCGCGGGTACTCGCCTCCACAATTTCATCATATGACATGGGTACTGGCCTCCACATCATTTCATAAGGAGCATGGTTACTCGCCTCCATGTCCATTCATCATGGTAGCAACGTGGGGACTCACCTCTTGTTCAATTCTAAAGAGTAAGAGAATCACCTCATATCCTTATTGTTGACACTCAATTTTGAACCCCGCAAATCCTCAATTTTAAATTATAAAATAATTAGTTTCGTAAATTATTTAAAATATATATATATATAGATAATACATATATATATATATATATTTATATATTATATATATATATATATATATTATATATATATATATATGTAATTATATAACTGGTTTTGTCGATTTTTATAATTTATTAGACAATACTTTTTTGCATAATTGTGTATATAATTAATATACTTTATGATTATTTTAAAATCATCTCAAAAGATTTTATTTTGTTTAAATATTTTACTAATTAGTTTAGTTATATATAGTTTACATTTTTGGATTAGTTATTTTATAAGTAAATCGATTATTTTATTTCGTTAAAATTAGGAAGCTTATTAATCAACTTATATTGATCAATCCAATTAATATTTTTCAGCCGAATTCACCAAGTAAATTAAATTTGGCTGATTTATTAATGCCAAAGACAAAATTTAGGCCCCTTTTGATTTTCAGCCTTACCCTTTTTAAGACCAAATCTTGGACCTTTTCTTTCATTTCTTTTGAGCTCACCACCATTCTCTTTATATCAAACTTTTACCCTGCTCATAAAACAACAGATTGCAGTGCATAATGAAACCCAAACCCTTTTCCTATTTTCGAATTTAACCTAGCCCAATATCTCGACCTGGCCTACTTTATTTTCTTCCCAACGTTAACAAGGAAAAGTCAAAGCAGTAGTTCCAACGTTCTCAAATGCTAAACATAGAAGACGTCTTCACAATCAGCGGAAAGGCAATCGCGACTTCACGCTTTGAGCGCGTTCAACAGAAGCTAGTACTATTTTGTTGTCCTCTTACGAAAGTTACAGTAGCACAGGAGGCACGCGGAATCGTCCTCGCTGCGATCAAGCCACGTATCATAAGAAGGATGGCGAAACGATATGGGATGTTGATTTCCCCTTTTTCCTCTTTCGAAATAAGGTTGAGAACTTTCTGAAAAAGGTGTTCTTCCAAGTTGGTGAAAGCTTTTGAATTTTGAAGAGGGGAAATTCAAAATGGGTCCGGGTTTCGGATCCGGATCTGCCCTACCTTTCAAAAAATCGTGACCTAATTTTTCCTATATATTTCTTTCTCATCTCACTGTTCAAAGGGGATGTTCTTTTAGAGAAATATTGGGATTTTTTTTTTGTCTTCTTGCCTTTGGTTTGAGATTTCTAGAAAATTGCGAGAGATTGTTTTAGTTGAAAAAAAATTCGAAGGAATTTGAGAGAATTTTAACTAAGACAGAGAGGATAGTTCAAGCAGTTAGTCACAAGAATACATATAAAAATACATTCGAGAAAGGGTAAACAAGGCCTTTTCACTTGCTATCTCGTTCGTGATTGTGTGGTGGAAGTCGCTATTAGATGACCCACAGCTCTTTTATTTATTTAGTTTCAGTAGATCTTTTGACTTGAGTTGTGGTCTGTATTGTTTTCTAGTTTGTTCTTATCTGAAGTATTTAAAGCCAAATGTTGTCATTAGTATCCGTTTCACATCTTTCTTAAATGGTAGTGAAGATTCTGTTTTCAAAATGACTCGATACCTATTATCGAAATCGTTTCTCTGTTTACATTTTTCGAATTCATGATCATTATCATGATCACCTCGAGTCTTGGCTTGTTTCACTGGACGGTTATGATATTACTTTTTTTTTTTAATGAAAGAGCATCCATGCCTTCGCCATGTGCCTAGAAAGTGTCCAAATGCATTAGGCTGTTGTACTTGGTGTTCATGCTGCATATAGTGATTTTGTTGCGCGTTGTATATTGTAAAAGAATGGTTGCAATTTGTTGTACCTTTCGAATTTTTTGTTTTCTAAATATAACTAGCCGTTTGGTGTGTGCTAATGGTCGAAAATCTAAAAGCTTTAGGCATTGCGATAGTCACCCTGCATCTTCGTATCCGCTTTATGATAGATTATTTCTTCATAATATATGGTGAAATTAGTCTTTTTACTTTTGGCTTAAGATGACAGTATGCTCTCAGAACCTGTCTGTATGTCCCCTTTTAATTTAGTCATTATGCATTTCTATTTTTCAATCTTGGAATATTATTTGATGCCTTGAGTTCTTGAAATTCCATGGATTAGTTCGGTATAAGTTTGATGACGAAATGTGTTAGCATAGTTTGATAAGTCTTGATGTTAATATCTGTAACATGGTTTTATTATTTCTTAAGGCATAGCTACGCTTATCTCTAACCTTCTTTCCAAATGACTTGGTCATTTTTTTGATTAGATTAAATCTGCTAAAATATATGTATTTATCCTAAAATGGGTCTAAGTGAAAAGCTTAGTTGCAGTCTTTTTTTTCTTGCATTTAATGTCGATCGAATTATCTGTTTAGTTTCAGTAGATCTTTTGACTTGAGTTGTGGTCTGTGTTTTTTTCTAGTTTGTTCTTATCTGAAGTATTTAAAGCCAAATGTTGTCATTAGTATCCGTTTCACATCTTTCTTAAATGGTAGTGAAGATTTTGTTTTCAAAATGACTCGATACCTATTATCGAAATCGTTTCTCTGTTTACATTTTTCGAATTCATGATCATTATCATGATCACCTCGAGTCTTGGCTTGTTTCACTGGACGGTTATGATATTACTTTTTTTATGAAAGAGCATTCATGCCTTCGCCATGTGCCTAGAAAGTGTCCAAATGCATTAGGCTGTTGTACTTTGGTTTTCCTGTGCATATAAGTTGATTTTGTTGGAGTTGTATCTTTTAAAAGAATGGTTGCAAATTTGTTTGTATCCTTTTCGAATTTTTTTGTTTTCTAAATATAACTTAGGCCGTTTGGATGTTTTCTAATGGTCGAAAATCTAAAAGATTTAGTCATTGCGATAGTTACCCTGCATCTTCGTATTCGCTTTATGATAGATTATTTCTTCATAATATATGGTGAAATTAGTCTTCTTACTTTTGGCTTAAGATGACAGTATGCTCTCAGAACCTCTCTGTATGTCCCCTTTTAATTTAGTCATTATGCATTTCTATTTTTCAATCTTGGAATATTATTTGATGCCTTGAGTTCTTGAAATTTCATGGATTAGTTCGGTATAAGTTTGATTACGAAATGTGTTTTCATAGTTTGATAAGTCTTGATGTTAATATCTGTAACATGGTTTTATTATTTCTTAAGGCAAAGCTATGCTTATCTCTAACCTTCTTTCCAAATGACTTGGTCATTTTTTTATTAGAATTAATTAAAAACTCTGCTAAAAATATTATGTATTTATCTAAAATGGACGGTTAGTGAATAGATGTTGCAGTCTTTTTTTTCTTGCATTTAATGTCGATCGAATACCCCCCCCACCCCCCCCCCCCCCCCCCAAAGTTATATTATGCTTAATTGGTGTCTCTTCATCCATTTTTTTTAGAAAAAAATATAATAAAAATAAAAAATTTGATCCTTGTCCACTTATCCTCTATCGAAAGTGATGTAGCAATAATATTGGTTAATGCAAAGTTTTGAGTTTTTGTTTGTTGATTAAATTAGTATATGTTTACTTCACTATAATATCATTTGAAGAAAGAGGGTTGAGATATCTATTGCTCACTGGTCGGTTCCTAATTTGTCTAATTGCTAAGTTCCAATTTTAATGTATGAGTTTATATAGTGATGCAAACATTAAAATATTCACTCGTCATACTTTAGTTGATTTTCCTTTATCGTTTATTAGAGTTCCTCCTCCTATTTATTTTCTACTAGCTTTATGAGTTTCATTTGTTCTTTTGCGGGGATGCTGAATTTATGTGTTTATTAAAAGTAGTCTATTTGATTCATATTAACTAAAATTGGTTCTTATAATAATTACATTTTCTTTTTGCATGCGAAATCTATTCGGGTCCTCACGAAATTTACCATAGCATCTTCCTTCGGGCCATGGAGGCTCAATTCTTTTCCTTTTACTCGAGTTAAGCCAACAAAATTGATGAACAGGTCCGAAGTGAAGGAAACCAAAGTAGAAGAAGTTGAAGAGAGTAGGCCATAAGGGCCCAAATTTATTTCTTAAAATTTTGTATTTTGTTATGTATGGTCTAAGCCTCCTTATTTCTTTTTATCATTATTATATTGTTAGAATCGTCACACCCGGATTTTGGAATCCGAATGAGACCAGCGTCATTAATCTCTCAGAGGTTGCAGACAAGCCTCTTCATAGCTTTCGTCACAATCATACAGTTAAATTTGCAGAAAATTTAAAACATTTTAAAACTTAATGAAGTATACTTAGACTTCATGTAATTACTGCATAAGAGTTATATTCTACGGCTCAAACTAAACAACCATCTATGATCGATTAAACAATTCAAATGAAAGAATCAATATAATAATAATAGTTTGCCAAACGGCCTTAATACAAAAGCTTAGAATAACAGTTTGAAAGGAAACACTATGGACAACATCCACAAGCTATGTCTAATGTAGTAAATCTAGAATAATAAAATGTAGCATCCTCGAACTCAAGAAGACCTACCAAAGTCTGGAGATTGCTAATCCAAACTACTTTGTCGAATCTTCAATCTTCTCTAGAAACTAAACCTATAAAAATAGTAATAATATATGGGGTTAGTCACACTAAGTATCGGTATATGCACATATACACGTAAGGACTATGCATGATCAAGGAAAGCTCTTCCTATAACGACATGTCATTTATGGAAAGTGAAGTCAACTGAACTTTCTAATTCGTTATTTGGCAATTATGGTATGAATATGACCTATTTTAATGCATTAAAAGCACAAAAAACACCTCATTTCATATGAACATAAGACCTTGGACTTCAAATGAACATAATTTTTATAACCACCCTCGAAACGACGAAAATTATAAATTTGCTCCTCTAACACGACGAGCCTTCCCCCAGGACCTTAGTTTATTTTTCGTCTTTTCTCTTGTTGTTGTGTAGTTAATGTATCCTTGTAATCCTATGGTCGTTATATTTCAAGTGGCAATGATTTTATATTCCCCAACCGACAACGAATCGAGCAAGTAATCAAAGACAGGGCAACTAATTTGTACCCTTATACAAGTTATTCTTCCATGTTTGGTTTAATTGGGCATGAAATCTTTATAGCAATCTTTATTGGCTAGGGCCTTATTTCTTTATTTTCATATTATGAAATTATGAGGGTAAGTGATTAAGCATTATGTTTTACTCCCCTTATTGTATAATATAAGAAGTATTATAAGAAATTTTTATTTGGCTATCACATTATTTGACCATTTGCATAATGTGAAGATATTGGAGCATATATCTTGATTTGGCACAAGCCAATAAATTTCTAGAACTTCATTCTTATCAACCACATACGATTTGTCACACTTAAGCTCTTGCTTTCTTTGCTCAATTTGAACTACATTTTATTTTTCTTTCTTCTTCTTAAAGATAGCAGCATTAAGATTATGCGAGCTAACATGAAATCCAGTGTCTGCCCCACACTGAAAAGGGGTGGTTCACCGATCAAAGTGAACCTAGATCATGTAATCTAAACATGAAATCTAGTGTCTGTCCTACACCGAAAAGGGGTGGTTCACCGGCTAAAGTGAAACCAAGTCCAGTGTCTTCCCCACCCCGAAAAGAGGTGGTTCGCAGCTACAGTGAACCAAATACTTGCTTGAGCATTTAATCGACATAGATGATGTGAGCTAAACATGAAATCCAGCGTCTGCCCTACACCAAAAGGGGTGATTTCACCGGCCAAAGTGAAACCGCATCATACCTATCTCTCTTAGGTGGAATCCACTGGCTAGTTCCTATGCTGGCAACATAGTTCAAAGACTAGGAGATTTTCGGAGACTTTTTTTCTTTATAACGTTTAGAGTTAACTTAAATATTATAAAAGCTTGCTTCTAGTTATGAGTTTTACTAAACTCTTTGGATAACTTGTCATCCCTTTCTTTACTTGATGAAATGTAAATTTAACCTTACATTATCATCTTGGTGTTAACGGTACTAGTCTCACAATTTATGACACCCTCTTATGTGATTACTTTTAGCATAATTCTTTATGTTTAAGTGAGACTTGTCTCACTTCCTTTAACACCTCATTATGGTCAATTTCATAACTCATAAGATTTTGGTTATTTCATTACTCACCTTATCTTGTTCAATGATATTTTGTAGTCTTATACCATTCTTTATGAAAGTTGTAAGGACTTATTCAATGTGCTAATATTCATAATTTCATTTATATATGGTATGTTGGGACTTGTCCCAATCATTGGCATACCCTTGGTTATGAGTTTCATTGATTTACATTGGTCATGCTTAATCTTTATCATGCATTTTCCCTCACAAGAAACATTATAATTTATGTTGGCCATGTAAGATTGGTATGATTTAGTCATTAGCCAACTTTATATCATATTGAAATTTAATATGTAGCCATTTAATGGCATAAACCAAAACCTTTCACTAAAACACTTGTCAAGATATTATTTACTAGAACAATCCAATTAACTTTATGTCATCGTACTATACTATTCTCATCATGTTAAGCAACAAACTTTTTGCATTTGATTAGGTTATAGGCAACAATTTCAGTGTTTAGTTTGCTAGTAGTACGTTTGGCAGGAAGATTATTAACAGTTTTGATTCTCATTCTTTTATTCTTGCGAAAATTGCTTTCCAAACAATTACAAACAATCTACTGAAAAACACAATAGAATCAAAGTCTTATCCCTTCAACAGCAAAATTAATATCATAAACAATTATATAAATATCATCTTTTCGCAACATAATGGGGAATTTATTATATGGATCTAACCATATAGGTATCGTTTGACATTTTGTAAATATAAAAAAACCTACAATGAATGATCAGTTAGAACTACATAACAACAACATGCTCGAGATTTTTCATAACCTTACTACTAGAAATCGAAAATAGGTAGAACTAGGGAGCATGGACATTCGAAAGTTCATTGGGAACAACCGTTAGTTTCAGATCTCGTGAATTCAAACGTTTGAAAGTATCTTGGGGAAAGGAACCTAGAGATGTATAAAAACTCATACCTTATTTTAGAATTGAATCTGACAAAGATCACCTTGCATTTTTTTAAAACACTTTGAAGAACTTCTTGACAATCGCCAAGGAGGCTTTTGTTTTCTTAGTTCTTTACGCTTTCAAGTCGTGCGTTTCTTAGTTTAATGATCGTGAGTCTAGACAGTCTACGAAATTAATATGTAGTAATTAAACGTATACTAAGTAACTTAAACTAATAATTAATTTTGTAATTTGACTAAAGTACCCTCCTAAATTAGAAGAACAATTAACTTCAACTGAAATTCGAAAATGCTTAGTGGTTTCGGTTTTGACCCAATTAAAGTAATAATACGGTGCTATAACTAATTAGGTAACCTAGCGGTATTACTAAAATTACCCCTAAGTTGTTAGGACCATAACCATCCACTTGGACTATCCTAGGGTTAGGTACTAGGATTGTTCCCATTAGGTAGTTACTTGTCTGGTTATAAGGATTTTGGTTTGACCATTAAATTAATTAAAATTTATTAATTAGGTGACCTATCATACTTACTAAAGTACCCTTAAGTCATTGGACCATGAACTAACCCGTTAGCCATCAGAAGGATAGGTTACTAGATGTTTCTTAGTTAAGTTACGGTCTTCTAGGTAAGGTTTTAGTTAAACCATTTAAATAATTAAGTAAGTTGCTAATGTGATTAATTTATGACCTAGGGTAATTACTAAGACCCATAGTCGTTGGACATAAACTAACTTCTTTGGACCAGCGTAAGTTAGGTACTGGATGTTTCTTAGTAGTTTTTTGTCTTAAAGTCACCCGATTAGGCTTAGGTTGTTGGGGACCTTGGGTAGTTATTGTTTTGTTTTTCTAGGTTAAGTTTTTTTAGGTATAGTTAGAGCTAGGACCCGGTTTTAGCGGAGCTTGTCCCCACGTGGGTTGACACGGCGCGCGACTATCCCCAACCGCCCTAACGAATCGGGGGCTTGTCCCTTGGCCGGTTGAAGAGTGCTGCACATGTGTGGTTGTACTTCATAAATACTATTATAGAAGGTTCATTAAAATGTTCACAGTTTAGTTCCCAAGGATCCCCATATGTCCTTGGGCAAGTTTTTAATCTACATGATCATTTTAATGATCAGTGCTATGGTAAATAGGCTTGACAGGGATGCCTAGTAATATTGTATGAAGGTTGGCATATTAATTTTAGCTTAGGGGTCTTGATTGCAGGTACATATCTGAAACAAGCTGTGGATTATATTTTCAATACTTGGGTATCGTAGAAATTGACTAAACCCTTAAGCTTAATATTCTCAATATGGTCATGATTTTTAATATTGGGTGTAGGTTATTGCGGTGCCTATGTACCCCAATAAGCATTCTAAAACTTAATAGGCTCTTTACTTAAACAGGTCCATGTTTTGGAAAGTTACACTATTCCCCTTAGAAAAATTCGTCCCTGAATGACACTACACATCATTTTAAATCAGAGAGGGCATTTTTGAAAAAAAAACACACTAACATTCTTTAAACTTTATCTTTGTGAATATCTGATTCACAACATACTCTTGATGATGCACATCACTCAAAGCTTATCTGAAGCTTCAAATATGAGATTGAGGAACTTCCTTCTCAATCTTACTTTAACTTAATGCACATCACATTGATGCAACACATAAATCATGTAAACACTATACAAAAACAGCAACATGAATGCAAGCATGAACTTATATTAAGTCATATAGTGCAAGTATAAAACACACAATTATGGACTTAGAACCCAAAAACAGCCTAATGCACTAGAATTTAGAGTCTCATTAGGAAAATCGGACTAGGGAAGAGTATGTCTAACCTAAAGAACTAAACAAGTTTGTAACGACTTGTTTAGTCGTTTCGAGCAGTAGAATCATTTGTGATAAAAACTGACTGGGTCGGAAAGGATCAACGCGACGGACGTCATGGCATGAAGGACCGTAATTGGTCATGACTGACCGTCCATGTCATGACGGACCGTCATGGTCATGACGGACCGTCATGGTCATGACGGACCGTCATGGACTCCGCCGTCCCACACTTGTATAATTCTCCTGCTGCTCTCCTCATTGCCCTCGACGACAAGTAGGACGAACCGTCATAGCACAACGGTTCGTCGAGGATCTCCGTTCCAAAACACTTAAACTCTGAAATCTGGGTACGGGGATCAACTCTCTGAACTTCGCGACGGAAATGCAGAACGGACCGTCGTAGATACGACGGACCGTCACAAAACTCTTTAATGAATTCGACTCTCTAAACTTTGTGATGGACCTGCAGGACGGACCGTCGCAGGTACGAAGGGCCGTCATGAGTTGCGTAACCCCAACTAGGTCGGATTTCTGCTAAGAGTTTTAAAGGGGTGTTTTGGACCATTCATGCTTACAATTATGAAATTAGTGGGGTAAGTTTAATAATGCACTTACTTGGGGGTTAAAGGAGGTGGACGGTAAACTTGTAATACATAACGGAGTGAATTTTATCATAAGGAATTATATGATAAATAGGGGGTAAAAGAAAAAGAACATGGAGAAGGGAAAAAGATGAAGAAGGCAGGAAAGAGAGGGAGAACGAGTGAGAACAAAAGGGGAGAAGCGGAACGGAAAGCAATGACTTGAGAAGAAATAGCTGCTTGATCACGATTCTTAGGTGGAGGTAGCGTTTATGGTTTATGTATTTATAGTACACCCTAAATAGCGATTGATATGTATTGGGTCGGTATTGTTAAAGTCTTCTTATGCTTAATGTGTGGTTGCATGATATGATTATGTAATGTGATGGATTAGAATGATGAGACTGCTGAATCCTAAAACCTAAGTCCTTAAATTAAGATGATTATTGACATAAAAGAGGTTAATGAACTAACATCAATGAGTAAATGGACTCGGGTGTTACAAGGCCGAACAGTGTATAGGGATAGAGTGTCACGAACCGACCCACGTAGTAGTAGGGGATCGGAGGTGTGTTCACGAATCGGACACGAGTATTAGGGGATAGGTGTCACGAACCGAAACGTTATTAGGAGATGTGGTGTCACGTACGACACGTAGTAGTTAGGGGATCGGAGTGTACATTCCGACGCAAGAAGAAATAAAAGAGAATGAATCGGAATTATGTTAATTACTCAATTTTACTGAATCTATTTCCCAATGAGAATGGTGTGGAAGCTTGAGCCTCATAGAGTTAATTGGGGTTGTTGTCAACGGTCCTTGTACTTGTTGTGTCACATTTTGAGTATTGTAGTGATTTATTTATTATTAGATATATATTGCTTTTCTTTTGAGTTGGCCGATGATACCTTACTCAGTACGTGTTCCTTGTACTGCCCCTACTTGTATGTTCTTTTTGTTATCTGTGGAGTTGCAGCACAAACGTGCCATCAACTTCAACTCGTCCGCAAATCTAGTAGTCTTCAGTATATCAGAATTCAGGTGAGAATGTTCCTAGCTCGAACTGGATTTCTCTCCTTCACGTCATGATGTCGAAAGTCTCGGACATGGACCATCTCTTTGTAACTATTTTAGCTTCTTGAATACTCTTACAATTAGAAATTTGAGGATAGAGTTCTTGGTGTGATGACTTCCAGATTTTGGGAATTAATAGTTGAGAACCTTAGAAGTTTATGTTACTGGTTTATATTAATAAGATTTTGAGGTCTTCCGATTTATATTTTGTTCATTATGGTTGAAATTATGGTAAATCTGGGGTTAGGATTTTTTGGTTCGCTCACATAGTAGGATAAGTGTGAGCGCACTAACAGCTCGTTGTGGTCGTGACAAACTTGTATCAGATAGCCTAGGTTCGGTAGGTATCATTACACAAGAACGAGTCTAGTAGAGTCTTGAGACACGTAGGGGGATGGTAGGGGGCCGCTTCACTTTTCTGAAGGCTATAGGATTTAGGGAAAAATTCAACTCTTTATTTCTTCGTGCTATTACTTGGATCAATGGTCTCGAGGTGATAACAATTGGCTATCTGGACATCCTCCCTCTATTCGCAGGATGGTTAAAACTAGAGCAACACACTGCGGCCAACACCAACACCGGCAAGACAGGATGGTCTAAGCCAGCCACTGGGGCTTGTAGCTTCGAACGAGGAGCAGGGGCAAGAGGCCGTGGGGAGAGGTCGCGAGAGGAAGTCCCTGAGAAGGTAGAGGACAAACACCTGGTTCTAGCGAGTAATAGGGCGGTGACTCCTCCCACCGACTGATGAGGTAGTAAGAGTGGGTGAGGAAGGGGAAAATGAGCAAGTGCAAGATGAGGAACTACAACCCCAACAGACCCCAGAGATGATGAACCAGTCTTGCTTAGTTTTTAGGAGGTTACTGATCAAGGCCAGGACACTCCAGTGTTTTATGCCACCAGCACCTCAGGTTCCGGGAGTCAACAGTCGCTGTGTGGCTTCCCCGCATGAAATGCCTCATGGAAATAGGCACGGTTCCTTGATTGACTAAGGACCTATAATGAAGGTGAATCAACATGAACTTTTCACTAAATTCTTGAAAATTGAAACAGCCCAGTCTTCAACGGCGCGATATGAGGATGGCTTATGATTTTGGTCGATTGAATGAGCTACTTACATAAGATGGACCTAGTAGAACGTTTGGCGTGAAGTTTGTGAAACTATCAGTGCGGGGAACGCCAAAATGTTGGCGGTCATTATGTTGAGTGTCAACCAGCACAGGCACACCCAAATATGACTTGGGCATCATTCTCTAGCGTATTAATGGGAAGTATATACAACCGGACTTCGAGGGATAGGAGGAGAGATGAGTTCCTGAGCCGTAGAGCAATGGCAGGATGTTGGTTACTGCTTATGAGGATAAGTTTCGTGCATATCCAGGTATGCCACCAAGCTTTGCTTCAGTCCACAAGAGATGGATTCGTCGTTTTGTGACGGATGATGGTAGATTGCAGATCACAGACCGTTAAAGGCGGCTGCTGCCAGCCAAAAATCCTTTCAGCGAAGTGGTAATTTGTGATAGAGGTGGAGGGGGTGAAAGCCAGACGATTCCCATGGCACGGACATCTAAGAAGTTAGTAAGGGAGGTGATTAGTGGTTTTTACTCCAGAGGTAGAGTTCAGGAGGTACAAAGCCCGACCTATTCAGTCTCACTGCAGGCTGGTAGGGGGGTCCCTCGCAGACCAGTCAGCATTTCTCTGAGTTTGGAGGGTATCCCCAGGGATTGTCGTTCTCACCAGAGACTGTGCTTGACCCAGAGAGTGTATGGATTGGTATGGGGATGACTGGACCATATTAGGAGGTCTTTTGTGTCGAAACAGAGTTATAGACCCCCAAGTAGTTAGAGGTAGAGGGGTTTCATGGGAGAGGCATCTATTCGGAGGGACGTGGTGGGCCAAAGGTAATGGTTGGTCACCAAATCAGTCGGAGGGGCGGAAGCTGGAGCTACTGCAGCGCAACATGGTTGGGGCAACGGGCAGACAGGTGATAGGGCCCCAGTTATGCTTTCCCCGGGAGAGGGGAGATCTGAAGCAGGCACATCTGATGTTGTTATCACAGGGAATATTTTGGTTTGTGATTGAATGGCTTCTGTATTATTTGATCTTGGATCCCACATTTTCCTAGGTTAGCTCCTCATTGCTACTGGTCTTGATTACATTGTGAGTTGATTGGCACATGCTATCGTGTTTCTACTCCTGTGAGGTGAGTCTGTGATAGTTGAGGAAGTGTTATAGGTCTTGTCTTGTGACTTTGTGGGGAGCAAGCGAAATACTAAGGTAGACTTGCTTGATTATTCTAGAGGATGGTTGATTTTGGGTAATTCTGGGTATGACTTGGCTTTCTCCCAATTTTGCAACTTAGATTGTAATGCTAACAACTGTGACCTTGGCAAGCCTGGGACAGATCCGTAGTGTTGGAGGGTGACGTATACATCCACCAGTCATATATCTCCTTTCTTCGTTGCTAAGAGAATTGGGT
The DNA here is from genome assembly GCA_027704765.1 of Solanum habrochaites. Taxonomy (NCBI): domain Eukaryota; kingdom Viridiplantae; phylum Streptophyta; class Magnoliopsida; order Solanales; family Solanaceae; genus Solanum; species Solanum habrochaites. The sequence goes on from JAKWJA010002489.1 coordinate 8,332,546, forward strand.
AGTAAGGATGTTTGTTTAGCTTCTTGGCAATCGCAAAGGGATAATACTGAACAGTACATTCGATTGGAGTCTATCTCGATAGTTCGTGGAGCTTTCTGGATGTGTTTTCCTGCAGACCTTCCTGGATGCCACCGGATAGGGATATTGATTTTTGCATTGATCTGGAGCCGGGTACTAGCCCCATTTCCATACCCCCTTATAGAATGCTTCAGATGTGTTTTAAGGGAGCTTAAAGGCCCAAATTCAAGAGTTGTTAGTAAAGGCTGTCATTAGACCAAGTGCCATCCCCTTGGGTGCTCATGTTTATTTGTCTGAAGAAGTAGGATGGAAGTTTTCGGATGTGCATAGACTACAGGCAACTGAATAGGTGACTGTTAAGACACAAGTATCCTCTTCCTCGCATTGATGATTTGTGCGATCAGTTACAGGTGCTTGTACCTTCTCAAAATCGATTTGAGATTCTGGTTATATCAATTGAAAATACGGGCAGAGATGTGCCAAAGACTGCTTTTTGGACCGGTATGGGCATTATGAATTACTTAGGTACTGTCTTTTGGGCTTACGAATGCCTTACTGCTTTTCATGCGCTTTGATGAATGGGATTTTTAAAGCCTATCTGGATCTCTTTGTCATTGTGGTTCCATTGATGATGATACACTGATTATACTCAAAGAGCAGGAAAAGAAACATGCGCATTTGAGAATTGTGTTGGAAAGTGTTGAGGAGAGAAAAAAGTTTATGCCAAATTCTCAAGTGTGAGTTTTGGTTAGATTCAGTGTCCTTCTTGGGGAACGTAGTTTCTAAGGACGGACAGCAGTGATGGTGGATCTTCAAATATTGAAGCAGTGAAGGATTTTGGGTAAGACCTATAATGTTTAAAGATGGTATAAGGTGATTTGTGGTTTGCTAGCTAACCGTCGATTTGTCAAGGGATTTTCATCGGTTGCTTCACAATGAAAAAAAAAATTTAACCAAGCAGAGGTTCTCCATTGTCTGGTCGGACACGAAAATGTGAAGAAAGCTTTCAGAAACTCAGACCTTTTGACTACGCACCAAGTCTTACCTTGCAGTGGAAGGTAGAAATTTCATGTTTTATTGTGATGCATTTATTCGGGTTTGGGTGCAGGTTAATGCAAGAAGAGGAAGGTAATTGCTATGCTCGAGGCAATACAAAGTGCAGGAAACGTACTATCCGACCCATTGATTGGAGTTGCGCATGTCGTGTTTGCATTAAAGCAATGGAGACACATTATTATGGGGTAAGTGTGAAGTCTTAAGGGGATCATCGTAGTTACAGTATGTTTTACTAGAAAGATTTGAATTGGAGACAGAGGAGGATGGTGATGGAACTACTAAAGGACTATGATGTTTATATTGTATCACCCAGGGAAAGCTAATGTTGGTTGGAAGATGCTATTAAGTAGAACAAACAAGGAGCATGGAAGTCTAAGCCCACCTACAGGTTTTCTAGGAGCCCATTTGGGCTAGAGAGGTTCAGACTTGGCTAATTGACTTTTATGAGGTTGGAAGTATTAGGAGAGGGGGATTTTTGGCATTGTGTGGAGCAATATCTTCCTTTCTTGACAAAAGCTTAAGGGAAATCAGTTAATGATGAGAAACTGATCCGGATTCGAGATATGGTTATGCGAGAAGAGGCTAAAGAAGCAAAAAATTGATGAGGAAGGCATTTTGAGAATTAAGGGAAGGGTAGTTGCCCCGCATCGATTGGAGTTGGTCACACTATTTTATAGAGGCTATAGTTCAAGGTATTCTATACATCCTGGTGCAACCAAGATGTATGTGACCAAAGCAACAATTTCGGTGGAGTGGGATGAAGCGTGACATTGCTAATTTTGTTGCCCAAATGCCGAATTGTGCGCAGTAAAGTATAGATTTGTGCCCAATGACCGAATTGTCAGCAGGTAAAGTATGAACACCAAGAGGCCGGAGGAAACACTCAGAAAAAAATGCCCATCATGGAATGGAAGTGGGAAAGATTAATGGATTTCTGGTTGGGTCTTCCAAAGACATTGGGTAAGTTTGATTTATTTGGGTAAGTTGTGACATATTAACTAAGTTGCTCACTTCCTTCCGGTTAAGGGTGACTTACAATGCAGAGAAAGGGGTTTAGCCAGACCTCTATATCATCAAAAAATTGTGCAATTCCTGGTAGTTCCACTTTCCATCATATCAGATAGAGGTAAGCAATTAATTCGAAGTTTGGAGACATTGCATGATGAGTTAGGTACGAAGGTTGGATTTAGTACGCATTTCACCCTAAGACCCGATGTCAGTATGACGCGAGAAGATTCAGGTTTTGGAGGAAGGATACGCTTCGTGCATGTGAGATAGAGTTTGGTGGTCATTGGGATAACTTTACCCTTAGCAGAGTGTTTCATACAAAATAGCTATCACTCAAGTATTGATATGGCTCCATTGAGGCACTGTTGGTAGGAGAGTTTGGAGATATCATTGGTGGTTTGATGCATTTGAGTAAGACCATGGTGGTACCAATTCTTGAGGGAATATATTGTTAGAGAAAGTGAAAGTCATTCAAGAAAGATTTCGCAGCTCAAAGTAGACAGACGGAATATGCAGATCGAAAGGTTAGAGATTGGAGTATGGAGGGTGGAACAAGTTTTGCTGAAGATTCACCCATGAAAGGGGCGTGATGCGGGTTGGTATTTGGTAAGCGAGGTTAAGTTAGTCCGAGTATATTGGTCCATTTGAAGTTATGAAGCGCGGGGGGGATGGTGACTTATGATTGGGCATTACCTCCAGGACTCTCAGGGAGAGCCAAAGGCACCCGTTTATTTAATGGTCTATGTGAAAAGTACCATGGGGATGGAAACTACATTATTCGTTGGGATTCAGTTCTTCTTGAGAAAATTGTCTTATGAGGAGGAGCTGTTGCTATTTTAGATAGAGAAAGAAATCCGCAAGTTGAGATCAGGAGATGATCCATCAAAGGTTCAATTGGAAGAATCGGCCAGTTGAAGAATCCACTGGGAGGAAGGAGGCTGATATGCAAGAAATCTCCCCAACTTTTTACAGATTTGAATACTCTTTTCTCGCCCTGTTTTTCTTTTGTGATCGTTCGAGGACAGAACGATGGATAAATGGTAATCTATTTGTAAACGACATGTTTAGTCGTTTTGAGCAGAGAGATTCATTTGTGATAAAAACTGACTGGGTCGAAGGATCACGGAGGGACCGTCCATGGACTCCGTCGTCCCACACTTGTATCATTCTCATGATGCTCTCCCTCATGCCCCTCGACGACAAGGAGGACGAACGTCATAGGATAACGGTTTTTGTCGGGATCTCCGTTCCAAACACTTTAAAACTCTGAATCTGGGTACGCGGATGAAACTCTTGAACTTCGCGACGGAAATGCAGAGAACGGACCGTAGTAGATACGAGGACCGTCACCAAACTCTTTATGAATTCGAGTCTCTAAATATTGTGACGGACTGTAGAAGCACATGCAGGTAACGACGGGCCGTATGGAGTTTGTACCCCAACTGTGGTCGGAATTTATGTTACTAGTTTTAAAGGGGTGTTTTGCACCATTCATGCTTATAATTATGAAATTAGTGGGGTAAGTTTAATAATGCACTTACTTGGGGGTTAAAGGAGGTAACTTTGTAATAAATAATGGGTTACTTTTATCATAAGGAATTATATGATAATTAGGGTAAAAGAAAAAGAACCTGGAGAAGGAAAAAGAAGAAAGAGGCAGAAAGAGAGGGAGAACGAGCGAGAAAAGGGGAGAAGCGAAGAGGAAAGCAAAGACATTGAGAAGTAGCTTGCTTGATCACGATTCTTCGGTGGAGGTTGGTTATGGTTTATGCTATTTCATAGTAAACTCTAAATAGCGATTGATATGTATTGGGTGGTATTGTAAAGTCTTCTATATGCTTAATTGTGTGGTTGCATGATATGATTATGTAATTGTGATGGATTAGAATGATGAGACTGCTGAATCCTAAAACCTAAGTCCTCTAAATTAAGATGATGTATTGACATAAAAGAGGCTTAATGAACTAGCAATGAGGGTAAATCGTCGGGGTCACGAGCCGACACGTGTTATTAGGGGATCGGGTGTCACAGAACCGACAGTAGTATTAGGGGACCTCGGATTGTCACAAACCGACACGTAGTATTAGGGGATCAGGTGTCACGAACCGACACGTAGTATTAGGGGATCGGGTGTCACGTACCGACACGTAGTAGTAGGGGATCGGAGTGTCACGTTCCGACACAAGAAGAATAAAGAGAATGAATCGTAATTATGTTAATTTACTCAATTTAATGAACCTATTTCCCAAATGAGAATGGTGTGGAGGCCTGAGTACTCATAGATGTACTTGGTGTTGTTGTCAATGGTCCTTATACTTGTTGTTGTCACATGTTGAGTATTGTAGTTGATTTTATATTATTATTCGATATATATTGCTTTCTATTTTGAGTTGGCCGATGAGACCTACTCAGTACGTGTTCCTTGTACTGACCCCTACTTGTATTTTTCTTTTTGTTATCTATGGAGTGCAGCAAACGTGCCATCAACTTCAACTCGTCCGCAACTCTAGCCAGTCTTCAGTATATCAGAATTCAGGGTGAGCTACTGTTCCTAGCTCGGACTGGATTCTCTCCTTCACGTCTTGATGTCTGAAGTTGGATATGGACAATCTCTTTTACTTATTTTAGATTCTTGAATACTCTTAGGAATTAGAACTTTGGGAATAATAGTTGAAAACCTTTAGAAGGTATGTACTGGTTATATTAATAAGATTTTGAGTCTTCAATTTATATTTTGTTCATTATGGTTGACATATGGTAAAATGTTGAGGGTTTAGATCTTGTTGGTTCTCTCAACATGTAGGATAAGTGTGGGTGCAACTCGCGGATCGTTTTGGCGTCGACCAAAGTGAGGGTTGGTAACGGGCTCAGAACAAGATAGTTCACCTCCTTTAGCACCTTAACAGTGGCAAACATCCTTGTTACTCCAACAATTCGCTTGGCGATCTAAAATTTCAACGGAACCTCTTCCTAAGAAAGGTTCTCATCAACTCCAAAGCCCTTAGCTAACATCGTGTTGGCTTTAAGATTAGAAGTTTATTTGGCCAGTGGATTTGCACTAAGCCCTTCCCATTCAGCCTAACTCATTAGAAATTGAAACCTTTACTACAATGTTTCCATAGTCTATGGGTAGCATAACACTTATGGATCCAATCCATCACAAAAAATTTATCAAAGTCAAGTATGGTGAACTCTATTAGGTCAGCATAGGTGACTTATCAAGACCATTATTGGAGCAATCTTTACATACTCCTTTCAGATCTAGTAGATATATCCTCTGAGAGTAATAACTAGAACAAGTTCATGAACGATCTCAGAAGCAATTCAAATTTAATAGTACTAAAGGAATAACAAAAAATACAAGGTAAATCCTTGGATTTGTAAAAGGTATACACAGGAAAAGAAAAGAAAGGGAACATGCCAGTACTAGTGAATACATCAGCTGACTTTTCCGGTCCTCTCTACCTTTAAAAAGCATAGAAACTTCATCTGGTGCCTTAGATTCTCAAAACATCCTGGTAAAATCTCTCAATTTCTAATCATGGTCAGATGTGGGTTTTTCAACTGGGCGCACCCTATCTAGTGGTATGGGGTTTGTGATAGCTGTGCCTGAGCCAGTGATAGCTTGGGCATCGAAACCAGTTGATTGACTTGTGTGACAGGAAATACTCGAGTAGCTTAGGGATTGAGGAGAGGATCTTGGTTTCCCCCATTCAGCTGCTTACCAAACTCTCCCTACCTTCAGTTCCTTTGTTCTTGTTCTAATGGCACACACAAAAAGGGAAGTTTGATTCTAGGAAGATACAAAATGTCAAATTGGCAACGGCACAATAAAGATTAAAAGAAGCGAAAGATACTTAGCCATCACGAGCTCTAAGTATAGTTGGGTGCACTTTACAAAGATAAGCTAGAAGAAGAAAATGGACACGACGTGGTGGTTTGAGCTTAGTTCCTTGGTAATTAAATCTCATACTCTGATACAGTTTGTCCATACCCGGAGTCGGTAGCCGGAATGCGACCAAATCGTTAAACCTTCTCTGGGTAGCAGACAAGCCTCTTCATAGCTTTCTCACAATCATAGGAACAACCCCTAGTTTCAGATTTTTGAATTTCAAAACGTTTTGCTAAAAGCTTCTTGGGGAGGAAAGTTAAACCAAGAGATTTAAACGCCATACCTTACTTAGAATTGAATTACGAGATCACCGTGCAATTTTTTACGAAAACCTTGAAGAAATTTCTTGAAAATCACCTAGGAGACTTTTGTTTCTTGCGTTTCTTTACGAATTTCAAGTCATGCGTTCTAGTGAAAGATCGTGAGTCTAGGTATAGGAAATCAATATTTAGTAATTTATTATACTAATTAACTGAATAATTAAATCAATTAACTAATTTACTAAAGTGCCCCTCCTAGAATTAGAAGAACAATGACTTAACGAAATTTAGAAATTCTTAGTGGTTTCGATTTGACTAATTAAATCAATTATTTGAAGTTGCCTATAATTAATTAGTTTAACCTAGGGTAATACTAAAGACACTAAGTTGTTTAGGACCCAACCAACCATTTGGACCATCCTTCTGGGTACTAGGATGTTTCTTAGTCTAGTACTTGATTAGTGTAAGGAGTTCGGTTTGACAAATTACATTTAATTAATAAGTTGATAATTATAATTAGGGGACCTAGGGTAATTACTAAAGTAATCGTAAGTACATCGCATAACTAACCCTTTGGAGAATCCTAGGAGGTACTAGATATTTTTATGTTAGTTACTTGTCGAAGTGTAAGGATTTCGGTTTTTGACCATTTAAATAAGTAAGTAAAAGTTGCTAATTTAAGTAATTAGTTGACCTAGGGGTAATTACTAATGACCCTTAAGTCGTTAGGAACATAACTATCCCTTTGGACCTCATAGGTTAGGTATAGGTGTTGGTTAGTTAGTTCCTTGTCTTAAAGTCACCCGATTAGTCTTACGTTGTCGGGTCCCTTGGTTAGTATTATAGTTTATTTGTTATTTAGCTAGATAGGTTAGTTATGTTAGATCCTAAGGACCCGTTAGGGATCTTGGCCCATGTGGCCTGACCCGGAGCGCGCAATCGTACCCCAACGCCTGGACCGAATCGTTTAGCTTGTCCCTTGGATGGTTGACATAGGCTTGACACATGTGTTATACTCCTAAAATAATAATTATTGAAGGTTCATTTGGTAAGTTTACTTATTGTCCCAAGATCCCACATGTCCCTTGGGGCCCTGCTTAATCTATATGATCATTTTAGTGATCATGTGCATGGTATAGGCTTGTCCACTCGGATGCCTTAGTACAGATTGTATTAAAGGTTGGCATATTATTTTAATGAATCAGTGCTATGGTACTAGGGCGTGATAGGTGGACGCGGTACATCATGTAGTTAAGTTGGATATAATTTTAGCTTACGCGTCGTCATCGCAGGTACATTCGAAACAAGTCTTGGTTATATTTTTTAAATCTTGGGGATACGGTAGAGAAACATTGGATAACACCCTTAAGCCAATATCTCTAATATTCCAAATATTTCAATATTGGGCATTGGGATGCCTATGTACATCAATACGCATCTTAAAACATAATACGCTCTTTACTTAACCATGGAAATCTTTTGGAATGTTTACATAATCCCCCCTGGGGAAAATTCTCCGCGAATGGACACATACACCTTTCTTTTAAAATTCAAGAGGGTATTTTTGAAAAAAAACACTCTAACATACTTTAACCAGTTAGGTTTGTGAATTAATTGAGTTACAATTTACTCTGCTGATGCACATCACTTCGAAGCTTATCTGACGCTTCATATCTGAGACTGAGGACTTTATTCCAATCATACTTAAACTTAATGAACATAAAAAACACTAAGGCAAACACATAAATTCACGCAAACGGTATACAAAAAAACAGGTACATGCATGCAAGCATGACCTCATATTAACGCAATATAGGGCAAGTATAAAACAACATGGTTATGGACCTAGAACACAAAAACCGCCTAATGCACTAGAATTTAGAGTCTCATTATGAAATAGACTTAGGAAAAGAGTATGTCTAACATCAAGAATTGAAAAATAAGTGAGTCTAACGGATATCATATCTCGCCTAGGCCTCCATGTTGATCCCTCAAGAAGGTAGGTTCATCCATAACTTAACAGTGGAAACTCCTTGTTACTCAACTGTACTTTGGCGATCTAAAATCAACGGAAACCTTCTTCGTAAGGAAGGTTCTCATCAGCTCTAACCCCTTAGCAATATGTTTGCTTTAAGATTGGAAATATTTGTCCTGTGGATTGAACTTACGCCCTTTCCATTCCAGCTCTAACTATTAGAAACTGAAAAATTACTACATTGTTTCGAATTCTGTGGTAGCATAAAACATATGGAGCCAATCCATACAACAAATTATATCAGCAGTCAAGATGTGTTAATTCTATAGGCAGCATAGGTGCCTCTATAAATTACTAACATTATGGGATTATTTTAGAACTTTTTAAGTTATGTTGTCTCTTCTGGGAGTACTAACTACAAAAGGTCAGCAAGATCTCAGGAAGCAAGTCAAATTAATAGCTACCTAAAGGAGTAACAAAAGACAAGGTAATCCTGGATCTAACAATGCCGGACACCAGGAAAAGAAAAAGACATGCAAGGTACTAGTGACCACATCAGCTGACTTTTCATTTTCCTCTCTACCTTTAAAAGCATAGAACCTTAATTGGTGCCTTTTAGACCACACCTCGGCCATCTCAACATCCTTGTGGAAATTTAATATTCTAAGACCATGGTTGCGAGCCTGTGGGTTCCACTGGAGCACCCCCTCCTAGTGGCATGGGTCTGTGATAGCCTATGCGGAGCGTAATGGGTTTGGGACACTCTAAAACTATTGCTACTCTCAACTTTTCCATCTGTCAAAGAGCTGGGTTGACAGCACTTGCACTCCAGCAGCTGGGGCTGAGGGGATCTTGGTTTCACCCAGCAGCTACTTCTCCAACTCTACATGCCTGCGTTTCTTTTTGTGGTCATTTTCTTCCACGCACATACAAGAAGAAAGTGTGATTCTAGAATGGACACAAAATGTCAAGCTCTACAGTGACGAAAAAAAGAGTAGAAGAAGGAGAAAAGTTCTATACATAACATAGTCTCTAAGTCATGGTTGTGATGCAATTCAAAAACACATAAGATTGAAAATACGAGAGTGTTTTTTGGCAGCCGTAGTTCCTAGGGAAATTTAACCTCAGCTCTACACAAGTTAGAAACACCCGAATTCTGAAATCCTAATGCGACAAACGTTGGTGGATTCCCAAAATCTTCCAGGTGTTGCCTGTCCACTACAACTGTGAACGTCAGGCTGCAGCATCAGCTACATACTCACTCGCTTCAAGCAGTTGCAAAGAGCCACACGACTCATTTCTGTGTTCCCCAAGCTATAGTGGATGATCCAAGGAACTGAGCCTCCCAGAAGCAATCGTTTTCGTCTTGTAACTTGATAACCAGCCAAATCACATCTGCCAAACCACACCTTGATCACACCAAAGTTCAACCCAATGCAGGATAAGAAGAGAATCAGGGTCACTCTGTTTTTCTTCAGGTATCTAATGAATACGTGTTGCCGCCTTCACTGGTGAATCACGATGACATGCTTGAAACCTGGCACTACATTCCATACACTATAAACCAATATTCCGTCTGCTATCGTCCAGTATACGCACGGATCCAATGACGCCCCTGTACATGTTGTCTGTATTCACAATTCACAGGAGATCACAGAATTCCTCTAATACAATCTTTGAATTTTGTTCCATAGGAGTACCATGGTTTTTGAGATCAACCTATTGAATTTCTTAGTAGCTCTTGATGTACTAACTGCTCCTGGCAGATTTGAAATCCCATTTGATGATTGCTTGAGGTGTAGACCAAGGAAAATGTCGTTCACAGCCCATCTGCTAATTTCAAAACTTCCCTTTCCCCATTATGTGAGGAGATATTCTTCACTGACTATGTGATCTGAAGGTGGCCTACCAAAATGAATAATCATCCACATAAAACTTGAAATAACTAGAAAATTCTTGTTCTTTTTTCATACGAACAAAGTATTGTTTATTTTGTCCTCTTTTGAACCATTCTTCACAGACACTTTGTGACAACAGTAAATAACGCTCTCATACCATGTCTCTAGGAGCTTGCTCAGACCATACCGAGCCTTATTTCACAAATTGAACACATGATCTGGTAGTTTCTTCATCTTCAAACCCAGAGGTTGTTTGAACAAATACTTCCTCATTTCTCCGGGCGCCTTTCAGAAATGCACTTTTGACAACATCATTTGCATACAGCTTTAATCCCTTACTGCAGCAAAAGCTATTATAATTCTATATAGCCCCTCCTCATCCTGCACCGGTGAAAAAGTCTCATCATAAGCTATTCCTTCTTCTTGATTGTAGCCTTGAAACCCTACCAACCGTGGATTTGTCATTCCTCCGAGTGCGATCACTCCCACTTTTCATCTTAGCCTTGTTCTGAACCCCCATCGGTTTCCTTTTACGTTCGTTTCCTGCAGGTTAGGAACCAGGTAACCCACAGAAACCTTGCTGCTTCTACCTTTCAACTGATGAAGTTTCCTCGCATAGATTTTAATCCAATCTGCATCACTTACGCGTCTTCTTTCACATTCCTGGGCTCAATTTGATCTGATGCTAAAATCCAAACTAGAATTTTTCTTGTTTTTGATCTAGTATGAATTTATGGTTCCAGAGGGAGTGATAAATTATCAAGTTGAGGAAGTGATGAACCGATGTCTGTCCATCCTGATTTTGGGGCGACTGGTCGCTCGCTGATGATCATGTGCTTCTCATCATAGTGTCAATCATTTTCTGGGGAGTTAAAGTACCTGAACTGATAATTCAAGTATACCAGGTACCTCATCACACTTTTCAAACTGTTCATCAGCCTCTCGGTAGACTATGATTTTGATCATCAAGGCATGTTTTCAAATTGTGTTCTGCATCAGCTTTCACTTCCTTCATTTTTCTGTGAATGGAACGTTGTCACATCATCTTCATCACATTGATCCCGTATGTTGCAGCTTCCTCTTCTTTCATCAAATACAACATGAAAATGCTTTCTGCAATGCATTGAGTCCCTTGTTGTTGAATATTATGTAAGCCTTACTTGATTAACATATCCAACAAACACTCCTGTCAGCACTCCTAAGGATCAATTTTCCCAGATCAGCTTTGCCATTGTCAGCACAAAAACTCTGCACCTCCAAAAGCTCTAGATAGCGCAGCATAGGCTTTCGGCTGTTGCGAAACTCATAGGGGTTCTTATTCAACAAACAGTCTTATCATGCACCTGTTGGTAAACATACATGTGTGGTACAACTTCACCCCAGAAATTTTTTGAGGAAGATTGAACTCCATAATATAGTTATGCAATGGTCACCAATGTTCTGTTTGTTTTCTTTCCCACCACTCCCTTTTGTTGAGGAGTTCTTGAGCAGAACAGTGTATGACATCGTACCCATTCTTCATGCAGAATTGATCCGTTTTGAGTTCTCACGAATTCAGTTCATGATCAGATCGAATGCTAACGATCATCTTGTTTCAATTTAGTTTTGAATCATTTTGAAAACTACCACCAATTCTTTTCATGGTGTTTTGGCCTTTGACTTTAGAATCTTGTCAGAGTTATCTTGAGTAATCCTCAAACTATCACCCAGAAGTATTTTCTTGTCCCATTTCATGCTTTTGAAAACCTTCAAAGGTCACATAATCCATTGACCAGCTCCAGTTGTTCTTGATGAGATTACTTGCGTTTTCGGCTTAAATGATGATCTTTTTTTTTTCCTGTGACATTAAACTTTACAAATTTTGTTTTAACAGGCAAAACTTCATCTTTGCAGACCTCGGACCAGGTCCTTATAATCAGTTTTGTGTTTCAATAAATATAGGCTCACATGCCCTAGCCTACGAATGCCAAAGATCAGCACTTTTCATTTTGATCCCTAAGACAGGTCAGATCATCCTCCATGGAACGTTTCTAGGTTGCACACAATCCAGTGTTTTACTTCTGAAAGCATGAGAATGACTTTATTTATATTTGGTAGTTTAGACTAACTTCACACGTGCACTTCTCAGAATACTTGACTTAATTTCCCTTGTCACAAATTTGAGAAACCTCAAAAAGACTGTACTTCAAACCCTCAACATGATACAGATTATCAATTGAATCTTCAAAAACCTTCCCCACTTTACCAACCCCAAAATTACCCCTTCTTTCCATCACAAACAAAAGAGACCCTCTCCCTGAAGTTTCTTGAGGAAGGAAATTTTTTGATGTCACCATTGATATAATTTATCAAGCATCCCACTGTCCTCATACCAACATTGCCTTTTGGCCTCATCCACTAACCTGTCCCCAAGAATCCTTGTTAGCTTGGGAACCCCATTCAATTTGAGTTCCCTAAGACTGACAGGGAGTGATCAGATTGTATTTAGTCCAATAGGGCAGTTTGAACGTGCTAACACAGGACATAGGAGCAGTGCCAAGAAAAAATTGTTTTTTTCTTTGAATCTATCATTGAAACTGGTTTTGGAGGACCAGGTCTCCATCTCTTTTTGAAAAGTTTTGTCTTTTTCACTCAGCATAATGAGAGAGTCGTCATGGGAATTTCTCCATCCAGGACACTCTCGCCTTTAATGCCCTTTTTACCAGCATTGAAACAAAACAGATTGTCAGACACAATAAAAAAAAAACGTACTTACTGTGAGGATTAGGTAGGAGTATATTCAAACTTCCTAGTCCTTTCTTATTGAAACTTCCTCTGGTTTGGTGCAAAGTTGACAACACTTAGAGAGATTTTGTTCCACTTAAGCAGATTTTCAAAGGTCTTCCTTAAGTTGAACATATCCTTTTCTAATCTGTTGCTTGTCTCAAAGACAACCAGATTTTCTCAGAGTTTTTTACATTTTTCTCTCAATTTCAACGCTACCCATTTGACATGCCATTTAAAGCTTTTCATCTTCTTCGGTATCTGATCACCTTTTTTTAAAGATCAGTTATCATACTCTAGGACACCAATTTTGACATTCTCTCCTCCAGTTTTAACCTTGTTTTCAATTAACTATCAATTCAGCATTCATTAGTCTCTTCAAGGTTAACTCAATACAGAATCAATCAAACTTGTGCATTGTTCTCAATTTTTTAAGAGATATTATTCAGATCATTTTTTCATCATATCAGAAATTACCTTGCATCCTCTTCTTCCATTTTTTGTATGATGCCATGAGAGCAAACATTTCAATTGGAAATTGGTCCTCTAATGCACACCACCATAGACACATCATTTGGTTCATCGGGATCTTCGGAATCACTTGAAGAACACACCCATAGCGCCATACAGGCAGAGCCCTTTTTTCCACATAGTCCAGCAGCAACCTTTCATCATTTTACCGAGTACTATGTCCCTTCTCTCCTTTGTCACTTCTTGGTTTTGATGTTCCTTGTTTTCATTTTTGAGCAAGGACACTCTCTGAAAGTGTCCCAGCTTTTCCTTACTTGTAACAGGTAGCTATTGAGTAGCATTTCGATGACCCTTTGTTCCTTTTTTATTCTTTGTCTTTCGCCCAATTTTTTTTGAAATCTATGATGAGATATGCCATATCATCATCACTGGATCTTCATCTGTTGGTACTTTTAGTCATCAATGACACTTATCCTGTTTGGTCCATTCTTTGAGAATCCTGATTTCGAATACATCCATGAGTCTTCGAGATTTCTATGAGAGCATCCCTGTCAGCACAGACCTTAAATCTTTAGTAGCTTCAAGTGATGGGAATCACCCAAACCTTGCTTTCCCAGGACTTTGTAAGGATTCGAGTCATTTTTCACTTGTTTGCTCATGCTGATGGTTTCACCAAGACTTCTCATCTCATTCGTAATGACGACAATTTTGTGAACTCTCCATGAATTGGTTTTCTCTTTCCTTCATTTTTTGAAGTTTTTCATACCGTGAGGTAAGCATTCAAATCTTTTTCATCTCTATTGACCTTGTTCAGTTTCCTTCATGAGTTGTTCTTTAAACAATCCTAAATCTCTTTAGCATGTACTCACGAAGCTGAGACACATTGAACTCATCGGCCCTATCTCACAGACAAGAATAGGTTTGTGCCTTGTAGCCCTTTCTATCTTTTTTCTATCGGCTTCACTTGTTTCTGTCTAGGCTTTTGGAACAGACTAGTTTTCTCGCCCTCCTTTTCTTCTATCATTGGGGAAGAACGGTCATCAATTACAATATCCCATACTGTTGTCTTCAGCCATGAGGAAATCATGCTTCTACCTTTCCTCCACCAACTTAGCAAATGTCCATGGGACGCCGTAGTTCTTGTTGACGACTGACCTTCTTCTAGATTAAGTGGAGCAAATCCATGTACAGATATCCCTTCCTGGGGTTACCAAATAGAGTGGTCTGCTCAATACCACTAGATAGAATATATGCCTTCCCTTAACATATAATGGACCAGGTCCCTTACTATCCACTAACAAGTATAAACAAAGTTTAAATGCAATTTTGAAACCAACACAGTGATTTTTACGTGGAAACCTCCTTGCTTAGGAGTAAAACCACGACCTGTATCACAGGATTTTCCAATAAATCGTTTTCACTATCTTCAAAAGCAAAAGTAACATACGATTACAAAACAAATGTGAGAAGAATTTTTTATCTCACGTTCAAAGCACTATTTTTCTAAATTTCCTTAACAAGCCTAAGTAGAAATGACTCACCCACTAAGCTCTACCCACTTAGACAACCTTAGAATTATTCCAACACCTACCCACTGATTCCTTTAAGTTTCCGAAGAGTTTACAATATAAGAACCAGAGAATATATTCTAGACAACTACACTAATGGCTCCCGAGATTTCTGCTGTTCTTGGAAATATTCTGTCTTTTCTTGTAATGGCCTTTGCAAGAATTCTTGACAGTTCTTATCAAGTTGCAAAAAACTAACCCTGATGTTTAGGAACGTTGCCTTTTATATGGACAAGTCCACTTTCCTTAAACTTCTTTTGCCATTGGTTTGAGAATCCCCACTTTCTGACAGAAGTCGTTGGGGAAGATTGCAACCGCTACTTTTCTGTACCTCTCCATCGCCGTCAACCTGCTCGTCACAAATTGTGAGAGTCCAGTCCCTTTTACAAGGTCCTGAGTTGGTTTTCATCTTCAACACTCATGTAAGAAACCTGGTACCTTTACAAGTTCCCATAAGCCTCGTTGTCAATCATCAAAACTGCCATAACAGTTTTCATCATTGAATTAAAGTTTTTTCTTTTGTTTATAAAATCTAATGTTTTGCCTTCTGTTTTAGTGGTTGGTATCCTCGCTAAATTCTTTCTATTTGTGTAAGTAAGTTGTTTTAATTTATGTCTTACGTATTTTTCTTAATCTCAACCTGCCCAATTCTTTCTGTTTATGTCCTGGGTTTCAACACTAAAGTTCATATCTTATTATATAAGGAATACTGGTTAGCATATTTCTCCCCTTGTCTGACGAATACTCTGGTGATAAGCTCGCGCTTTGTCCTTATTTTAACCAGTAGTTTCTTTATTCTGCTAGAGGTCTTTTCCTTCTCTTCTTAGGCATGCTATCTAAAGGGAAGTAATAAATGGACTTTCGTATTCTCCATTGTCTGTTGTCTCTCTATAATCGCTTTGTTACTTAGATGATTAAATTTTGCTTAACATTTTTGGACAACTTTGCTACATTTTGGCAACCTTGTTAGTATGCATTCATTTGTTAGCATTCATTATTGGTCCATTTGTTATATTTGTTGCATTCATTTGCAATGACTTAAATTTTTAGTTCCTGTGTATTAGTTTAGGAGCTGTCATGATAATTTGTCTTAGTACGCTATCTCTATTTTTATTTTCGATGCTAAAACGTCATTATTATTTTCGCATGTAATACCAATCCGAGTTCACTTTGGACCAATTTTTCCATATTCCTTGTCGTCGTTTTCGAGTCATCCTCATATTTGTGGTGAAAGAGAATCTAAACGCCCTAAAAGTCCGCAATGTGTTGTATATCTGTCATATCAGCAATATACACTGGTATAGATGAAGAATATTGATATACAGGTCTAAAATCGTATAAAGGTGTTTGGAAGCTGAATTAGGTTGTATACTAAAGGTATTAGCCCAAGATACAGAACATGAGGCTGATATAAGCTTCGTTACATCGATATACAACTTGTGTATACAAGGGAAGTGATTTAAAAGTCCAAAAATCAGCAGCTTTGTGCCCAATGTTTCTGGGGCAGTAAAAGGCAAAAAGGCCCACACTCTCTTTCCTCTCTTTATTTTTAATGGAAAAAATCAAAAATACCCAACTATAACGTTTGATATCTCTAATTTTTCCTTCTTTTTTTAAATATTACATATCCTCTTTTTTAAATTTTAGTAGAAGTTTAGAGAACATAACGTATCTCTCCTTAACCACCACTTCCCCAGTACCATGCCTATTTTTTCTCCACTAAAACACTCAATCTTCTGAATCACTTTTTGAATTTTGAATTATTAATTTTAATTAAAAATATTTCACCACATTTAATATTTTTGAATTTCAAAATTCGAAAAAATTGAAATTTCAGAAAGCTGGACAATTGTTCTCTGGTTCTTCTTCTTAACCCATCATCTGTTCTTAGTTTCTTCTTTTTCTTCTTCTTGTTCATTGATTTGTTACATCAGCCGTATCTAGGTCTTCTTTTTCTTCTTACTCCATCATCTGTTCTTCTTTTCTTCTTTTTTTGTTTTGGTTAATTGTTCTATTACATCATAATAATGGATCTTTTAACTAATAGAAGGATTTATGATTCGGACGATGAAAATTGAAAAGAAAATAGAAAAAAGTCTTTGCATGATCCTATGAATGTTCAGAAGGATTCAAACAAAGATTTTGGCGAAACATCAAAATCAAAGGTTGACAAAATACACAAAAGAAAAAAAAGAAAAGAAGCAGCAACCATTGTTGTTCGGGCCTACATTGCTTCGGGTCATGTCTTTCACTTTTTTNCAACGTGTAACTTCTCAGAGGTCGCAGACAGCCTCATTTAGCTTTCTCACAATCATACAGATTAAATTTGAGGGAATTTAAAACTTAAAGAAGTATACTTAGACTCCTATATAATTACTCTGCATAAGGTGATATGCTACGGCTCAAACTACATAAAAACCATCTATGATCTATTAAACATTCAAATGAAGAACTCAATAAAATATAAATAGTTTGCCAAGGCCTTGAATCAAAAGCAAAGAACAATTGTTTGAAAGGAAACGCCTTGGGCCAAATCCAGTAGCTTGATATACGTACTAAAGCCAGAAAATAAAATATACATCCTCGAACTCAAGGGACTACCAAAAGTTTGGAGATCGCAAATCCAAACTGCTTCGTCGAATCTTCATCTTCTCTAGAACCTGCACCTATAAAATAGAAATAATATATGGTGTGGTACATATGTTAATAAGTATGGGTATATGCACATATACACGTAAGGACTATGCATGATCAAGGGAAATCTCTTCCTATAACCACATGCCATTTCTGGAAGGAAGTGAAGCCATTAAACTTTCTTAATTCGTTTTTGTGAATTATGGTATGAATATGACATATTTTAATGCATTCAAAGCAAAAAAACTATTTTATATATGAACATTAGACCTTGGAATCATGAACATAATTTTATGACACCTCGAACGAAAAATTATAATTTTGCTCCTCTCAAAACTGAGAGTTCTTCCCCTAGGACTTAGTTTATTATTCAGTATTTCTTTTCTTCTTGTTCTGTAGTTCAATGATATCCTTAATTCTATGTCTTACTTACAAGTGCAATGATTCATTATATTCCATACCTACAATAAATCAAGAAAGTAATCCAAAAGACTAGGGAAATGATTTGGCTACCCTCTACTGCAAGTTATTCTTTCCATTCTTGTTAAATTGGGAAAGAAATCTTTATTGGCTAGGACACTTATTTCTTTATTTTCATATTATGAAGATTATGGGGTAATTATTAGATATAATGTTTTACTCCTCTTTATTGGTATAATATAAGAAGTCATTATAAGAATATTTTTATTTGGCTATGCCCAGTATTTTACATTTGAATAATGTGAAGATATTGGAGCATATATCTTGATATGGCACAAGCCAATAACTTGTTAAACCTTCATTATTATCACCAAATGATTTGACATACCTAAAGCTCTGGCTTCTCAGCTCAATTTAACATACATTTCTCCTTCTTTCTTTCTTACTTTCTAAAGAAACTTTAGCATTATTAAGTCATGCGATCTAACATGAAATCCCGTGTCTGCCCATACCGAAAGGGGTGGTTCACGATCAAAGTGAACCTAGATCAGATGATGATAAACATATAATCTAGTGTCTGCCCCAACACCGAGAAGGGGTGTTCACCGGCTAAAATGAAACCAAGTCCAGTGTTCCCCCACGAAAAAGAGGTGGTTTGCAGCTAAAGTGAACCGAGTAATTTCTTGAGCATTTAACCGACATATATCATTTAAGATAAACATGAAATCCATTGTTTTTCCCACACCGAGAAGGGGTGGTTTCACCGGCCAAAGTGAAACCGCATCATACCTGGCTCTCTTAGGTGGAATCCACTGGCTAGTTCCTATCCTGGCAACATAATTCTAAGACTGGGAGATTTTTGAAGACTCTTATCCACCTTGGTGGAGCCTCATCTCATGAATCTTACATGTACTGGCACAAGCTCATTGATAGTCTATCGTTGCTTTGTTCAACTTCTTTTTTTTCATTATATTTTTTAGAGTTAACTCAAACATTATCAAAGCTTTCTTTTAGTTATGAGGTTTACTTAAATCTTTGGATAACTTGTCATCCCTTTCTTTACTTGATGAAATGTGAATTTAACCTTACATTATCATCTTGGTGTTAACGAGACTTGTCTAACGATTTATAGCACCCTCTTATGTGAGTATCTTTAGCATAATTGTTTAGGTTCAAGTGAGACTTATCTCACTTCCTTTAACACCTCATTCTGGTCAATTTCATAAGTCATAAGCTTTTGGTTATTTCATTAGTCACATTATTTTGTTCAATGATATTTAGTAGTCTTATATCATTCTTTATGAAAGTTGTAAGGATTTATTAAATGTGCTAACATTCACAATTTCATTTATATAGGGTATGTTGGGACTTGTCTCAATCATTGGCATACCCTTGGTTATGAGTTTCTTTGAGTTACATTGGTCATGCTTAATATTTATCATGTATTTGTCCTTACAAGAAACATTATAATTTATGTTGGACATGTAAGATTGGTATGATTTATTTATTAGCCAACTTTGTATCATATTTTGGAAATAATATTGCTAGACAATTTATTCATAAACCAAACTTTCACTACAAACGTGTCAAGATATTATCACTAGCCAAGCCAATTAACTTTATGTATATACTATACTAATCTAATCATGTTAAGATACCAACTTTTTGCATTTGATTAGCTTATAGGAACAATTCAGTGTTTAGTTTGGCTAAGCTAATACGTTAATTTGGCATTGAAGATTCATTAACTAGTTTTAATTCTCATTATTATTTCTTCTTGAAAACATTGCATTCCAAAAAATTACAAGCACATTTACTGTAAAACACAATTAGAATCGAAATCCTCATCCCTTTCAACTGTAAATTGAATTTCATAAACAACTTATAACAATTTAATCTTCTCGAACACAATTGGGCATTTATTATATGGATCTAACATATAGGTCTCATTCGACATTATTAAATCATAGAAATCTACATATAATGATAAGTTAGTACCACGTACCTACAACATGCTCGAGATTTTGCATTATACATACTACTAGAAGTCTAAAATAAGGAGAACTAGGGAGATGAACATTCAAATGTTTCATTGGGAACAACCCTAGTTTAAGATCTCTTGAATTCAAAACGTTTGAAAAGCCTCTTGGAGAAAGGAAACCAAGACAAGAAAACCATACCTTACTGTAGAATTGAATCTACGAAGATCACCTTGCATTATTTCACGAAAACCTTGAAGAACTTCTTGAAATCGCCTAAAGAGAACTTTTGTTTTTCTTGCGTTTCTTTATTGCTTTCAAGTCGTGCGTTTCTTAGTCAATGATCGTGAGTCTATGGAATAGCTATGCAAAAATTAGCCTAGTGACATTAGAAGAAAGGAAAACGAAATCTGGAACTGCCTAGTGGTTTCGGTTTTGACTAATAAAATTAATTAATTAAATTTATAATTTAATTAATTAGGTATCCTAGGGTAATTATAAAAGTACCCCTAAGTTGTTAGGACCGTACAACCCTTTGGACCATCCTAGGTTAGTTACTAGGATGTTTCTTAGTTAGTTACTTGTCTAGTGTAAGGATTTCAGTTTGACCACTTAAATTAATTAATTAAGTTACTAATTCAATTAATTAGGTGACCTAGGGTAATTACTAAAGTACCCTTAAGTCATTAGGACCATAACTAACCCTATGAAACATCATAGGTTAGGTACTAGGATGTTTCTTAGTTAATTACTTGTCTAGTGTACGGATTTTGATTTGCACCATTTAAATTAAGTAAGTAAGTTGCTAATTTAATAATACATGCCAAGGGTAATCTAAGTTACCCTTAAGTCGTTAGGACCATACTATACTTTTAACCATCCTAGGTTAGTACTAGGAGTTCTTAGTTAGTTTCCTTGCTTAAAGTACCCGATTAGTCTTAGGTTTTGTCCGGGTCCCTTGGTTAGTTATTTGGTTTGTTAGGTTGGTTAGTAAGATAGGTCAGTTAGTTAGATAGGAACCGGTTAGGGATCTTGGCCACGTGGCTTCACCCGGGACACGCGCCTTGTCCCCAACCGCCTAACAAATCGGTTAGTTGCCCTTGGCTGATTTCACATATGCTAGCAAGTGTTGCGTGTACTTCCTAGGTAACACTTATTATTGAAGGTTCATTTGGAATGTTTACTTATTGTCCCAAGGTCCCACTATATCCTTGGGCACTGCATAATCTACATGATCATTTAAGCGATCATGTACTATGGTACTAGGCTTGACACTTGAATGCCTAGTACATAATGTATAAAGGTTGGCATATTAATTTTACCTTGGATGCCTAGTACATATTGTATAAAGGTTGGAATATTAATTTTAGCTTAGGGCCTTCATTGCAAGTTGATACGCTCAAATTTACTTCTCAAATAAGAAGTAAAGCGGTCGCGTCAAGTAAATAACCAAACTAGTGAGGTTGGGATCGTTCCCACGAGGAAAATAGTCTAGACTTAACTTTAACTTGTTATACTATTGTTCGGTTGATAACTCTTAGAAAGTAAAAACATAAAATTAATAAAAAGGGGGGGTTTGTATTTCCTAATAAGTAAAAAAAGAATAACGAAATTGAAAGAGACATTAACAGTTTGAAAGTTGGGTTTTAACAATTAATCAAAGTAACTAGGGTTAGTGTTCCCCACATTCATAACTTGATATTCTAACTATAAAATCTTTCCTAGTATCTTGCCATTCAAAGTGATAAGTTATGATTTCTAAATACCTGGTCCGGCATCTAGAAAATCTCATCCGCCACCTTGGTCCGGCTACGTGTGTTGCTTCCTAACCTTATCGTTAACCTCATATTAAGCATCAGGTATTCGAATTTTGACTGAGTTATTACCTCTACCAATCAATACTAGCTCATTAGATAGTATACACTAAATCTATGTTAATAATCTTTTCCTATTATCTACCTCCGGTCCGGCAAGTAGATTAAGGCGAGTTCTAACGTTGATCATCCGTTAAAAAGACTTCTAAGCGAGAAGAATTTAATACAATCAGCCAAGACACTTTCTCAAATTGTTTTTAGCTAGGGTTTATCTATATTTGCCTATGGTTCCCACAAACCTCGTTATGGAGTTTAGTTACTCATAGCCATAGAACAATATTCAAATATATAATAAGAAGTCATGTACTTACTTCAAGGAAAAGAATCAAAATCGAAAGGTTGCTTGATTAATCACCAAAAAATTACTTGTAGCAATCTCCAAAAAATCAACAACTCATAACACAAAGTCCAAAGATGATTTCTAACTAGCAGAGTCTAACCTCCAACCCGAGGTTTTTCGAACTATTTTATAAAAAAATAAACAACTAATAAACAGGGTTCTAATTACTGGAAATCTGCCAAACCGCTGGGGGGTCGACAGACCACGCGCGGACCCGTGTGGTCATGACGGAACGCGTTGGACTCCGATCGTCCCATCTTGGTGCACAATTTCTTCTGACCTTCTTTCATCCCTTCAACGGCAAGTGTGACGGACCTCATAGGCAAAACGGTCCGTCGAGGGTCTCCTTTCAAAAGAATTCAACTCTTGGAATCTGGGTACTGGGACTCACTTCTCTGATCTCACGATGAACTCTGCAGGACGGCACGTCAAAGCTTCGTAATCCACACTTGTCAGACTTCCCCACCCATCTCCTTCAGCAGCTTTCTCTACGGCTGCCACCTACGGACGTTCACAGGATGACGGACGTCATAAGCTGTAGGTGGTCTCTTCTGCATATTCTCTCAAAATCTACCATTGGCTTTGCGACAGATTTCCTTGCAAAACAAAGAGAAACTTTATAAAAATTAGTCACAAAAAGGGCTTTTGGACGACCTAAACTTAAGGAAAAGCATTAATTATAACGTGATTGAAAAAAACCAGGTATATAAAACACCCTCAACTTAATCGTTGTTTGTCCTCAAGACGCACACTAGTGACTCACTACACAATCTTTGTAAAATAGTATTCATGTTTGATCCTTTGCAATCATTTGGCTATCAATCCAGGATTAATCTCATCAAATCTATGCATGCTATCACTATTAGGCTTTAATTGTGGGATCGAACATGACACAGACTCACCATGCACTAACAACCTATCCTCTTCAATTCTCACGAGGTGCTAACAATGCGGTAATTGTCAACTATGTTCCTCACTTAGAACAATATAAGATCCTCATTTTCAAGACAACTCGCTCTCAGAACAAAGTCACACTCATTCCATACCTATTGCATAAGCTTGCCTATTTTGCCTTAGTTCGCTTATCCACTTGGATCACGATAGGACTTTTTTTAGCTGGAACATAGGTCAGGGTCAGGTAGGGTACATTTTTAGTAGGTATACGTTAGTGACTTTTTGCCTTCCTGAGAAATCGGCTAAACCTTCTTTTTATCATCTTATTTCGGCCAAGTTTCTTATCTCTTTCCATTGCTCAATGTTTCTTCTTTCTTCATTTGTGTAAGTGATTTTTCTTTTTCTTTACTTTTCGTCACCTAATTCTGAGTCCCCACCTTGTACTTTTGTACTTTTTCTCTCTCGTTGTTCTTCAACCCCATTTCAGAGCCTTCCTCATAATAGCCACCCTCACATCATGAGTTTGCCATGAGTCAAGTACACAATACCCAAAGTTGGGTCGGGCCAAAAACGAAGTTTTTTTTTACTGTATCTAGCCACCCTCAACTTATGCTTTTGGCATAAGCTGAGGTGCACATGTCCAAGGAGGGACCCGGGGCCCACACACATTGTTCCCCGAAAAGATCAGTTAGGGTGAAAAAGAAGGTTCTATTTAAGCTAGATTATTTGGACAAGAAGGATAATTTCATTCGGTTTCTTTTATTTGGGTTAGAATAAGAGGGGCTTTTGAATAAGGGCCTTGATCCTTTCCTAATTGTTTTTTACAACCGTACTTTAGCGACGAAACCAGGCAAGTTCTAGGATCAGTACCGATAGTGGACTATTCAATTTTCGCCTCTCATTGACATGTCATCACTATACAGATTATTGACACCTAGTCGAATTAAAGCTTAGGGTACTGCATGGTGTGTAACTCTATTTCACGCTTAGAGCCACAATTGTCAGTTACTCTGCCCTACGTCATGCATATTTTCAGTCTTCATCAGATATCATTTTGCCCTCACCGTCAATCCTTGTCAGAAATACGATACTTTACAAGATCAACCTGCCGTATCCTATGGGAAAAACAACAAATAATAAGCCTAATCTTTTTGGGACAAGATACGTCAGCAGAAACCAAGAGGAAAGCCCGCTACTAGAACCCGACAAAAGGAATGATTGGACACTCCCGCGTAACTTCAATTCTAACTCATCTTTTCTAGTTTACCCCACACACACCTACCCTTAACACCAAACCACGCACCATAGCCAAGCTGTAGTGACCATTCCAATGCTATTAAAAAAAAGGTCTGTTTTTATGGTTGGGTAAGAACGTGTAGAGTGTCGTTAGGCTTGGAACGTGGTTCGGTATAGCCACGTACGATCAAAGCTGGTGGTTGGTTTCCCCCGAACCCATCATTGGTACATTGACAGTCCTCTGCAATGGGCAGAACGCGTTCATGGTCTTGCACGCCGAGATACTTGGGGACACCACTCAGTGATTTCCTCAGCAAACACCGCACCATCGTAGGGCCTCTGCGGGTCTCTACAGTGCGGGGAGCTACACGCCCCACGTCCGACTATTAACGATGATCTGATTTGGGGGGCCACGAACGACCTCAACAAGTGAGAGTCTCGTCCCGCGGCCTCATTTTCTCTAGGCCCTGATTCCTGCTTGGACCACTTGTCGAACGTCGGGGGGGAGACGGGGGGCTGGTTTGGTCTGTTTTTGGTTCTTGTATGTCGGTTTGGGGGACCCTGATCGACCACTATTGCCACCTCTCGGGGGGAAAGGTGGGTAGATGCTGCTGAAGTGGGAAAATAGGCGCCAATACAGTGCTCCTCAAAACAGGTCGATCAGGCTCCGGCACGCTATCGCCTCTAGGATCGTGTACGATGTTGCCCAAACACTGTCGGACTAGCCTGAGAGTCGAACACATCTAACGGAGGGGCTGGGCAGGGAGCTAACACCTATCAACTCAAATGCATCTAGTCGCTGCGGAACCTCAGCAATTTTCCGGTTGGCATCTTCCCTCTCCATACGCGTTCAGATCCACCGTACAGTAGAAGCTTTCGCATCAATGGCTGGATATGATGCAGAAGAGTGGGATTTGTGCTCCAGTTTTGAACCCTAGCAAAGTGGGGCCGGGTAATGTGTAGAGGGGCTTGCGAGAAGAGCTCGGGGTGTGGCTACAATACCGGATAGATCTCGACCAAGGGGTAGTGTAGTGGACGCCGTGGTAGCGGTGTAGGTCCTGGGCCACGTATCCCGCAAGAATCATCAGAAAGTTTGGTATGGCAGCTCTAGACGGGGGGCCCCTCGACGTGGGGCCAACTCATGGCTCGTCTTTGATGAGGCCGACGTAAAGGTGCCCTGCGGGTTCTTCAAACTGAGCTAGGTGCCATATTGGGGCACCACTTGCGGTCCTGTAAAGGCAAAAATATAGCACGGGAAGGGCATAGGTAGATAGGTACTGAATTGCCTCTCGTGCCATTGACTGCCTGGCGAAAGAAGCCATTGGAAAGTCGACCATCGAATCGCGGACTATCATCGCTGCTATCAACACTCTCGAATCCCAGTGGACGATGTATCAGCAGCTGTGAAGGCTAGAGAAAGAGAAGAGCAGCAGACGGACAGCAAACACAAGAAACTTTCGGAGGAACGTGAGGTTGGCTTCTTGATGGCCCCCTTGTGCTAGTGAGCCAAATACTGGACTCCACTCTCCTCGACTATAGGTGCAGGGATCATCGTCTCGTACCTGCGCGGAAAATAGAACTGGACACCAATCTGCTATTGGTAGTGATCGATGGTGGGATTCAGCAGTAGCATTGTACTCTCCGTATAGGAAAACCAGGAAATAGCGGCAGGAAATATCAAACCTGACAACACCGGGACGCGAACCTGCATCCAGTGGGGCCTGTTTAGGGGAGCAGCGCCGACGCCTCTCGATCTGTGACGGAGAGTCGCTCTACGTAGGGATCGAGATAGGTAGAACTCTCGGAAACTCCTCGCTGTTGTTATCGTCCCAACGGGCGGGCTGTCCAACTCATAACCCGATGCCCATGGTGAAAAGGTTGTTGTTGGATCTCCGGCAAATGGGACGAGCCTCATGTAGTATCCCGCCGCTCCAAGATGTGAGTGTCCTGGAGTCATTAACCTCCTTTATCAGGCAGGAAATTGGCGTCGAGCGTGGAAAACTTGATCAATGGCCTTCGAGCCCCACGGTTGTGGTCAGAGGTGGCGGTGGGACCTGGGCTGGTTGGTTGGGCGGATGTAGAGTCTGAACTGTCAGCCTTATCAGACCGAGCCGAGCCTGCACCGGGGGTGCGGGGACTCAGCAGAGCCTGAAGCTTCCATCGGACCGGTGACTATCTAAGGAGCCAGAGGCTCCTTCCTCATTTGTGGCTGACCCTAGAGGGGTATCTGTGCTGTCCAGGACGTGATGGCTCCTCATCAGACTGGGACGGCAGGGACTTACGCGGACGCACTTTCTTGGGTGTGGCTCTGCGGGCACGTGTTAAGAAAGGGAAGGGGCGGGAGGTGCCTGGGGGGCATGTTACTCAGGGTTCCCGACTCATGATCAGAGCGATGAACAGTCGAGGGACAGACGGGGGGCAGAGCTTAGATCGCCGGGCATAAGTGCGGTGTCTTGCTTGTGGGCCATAGTGCGATAGTACCTGTAAAGAGCAATATTAGTATGGGTAGTAGCAAAGCAAGACAGGCAACTCATTATGACATAAACTTGAAATAGTGTTTTAGTAATATTGAAACTGTAATCACACGACGGGAACGATGCCACGGTCCGTCGTGACTACGACGATCCGTATGAGGTCGTCGGTTATACTTGTACTATGTAAATATAAAGAGAACACTGAAGGAGGGGTCTCTGATCTCATGGAGGTACGAGCAGGACGGACCGTCGTTTGAGTTACGATGGTCCGTCGTAAGAGTCCGTCGTAGGCACTTGGAAATGTTGGGAGGACCCTTATCAGAGGGGTCTTGAACATCATGACGGTTGTTTCAGGACGGACCGTCGTGGGTTTAAGACGGTCCGTCGTAAGAGGTCATCGTAGGGACACTAGAGAACATGTTGGGAGACCTTCATTATCAGAGGGTCTTGCCATCATGGAAGGTACAGAAACGGGACCGTCATGGGTATGACGGGTTCGTAAGAGTCCTCGTAGGGACACTTAGAAAATATTGAGAGACCCGTAGAAACAGGGTCTCTGGAAACCAGCCGGTGTACAGGAAGGCGACGTCGTGAATAACGACGGTCCAGTCTGGCCAGTGTCGTTGGGCAGGGTGAGTGATTAGGGCTTTGGAACGGACCCTACGGAACCGGTCCGTAGTGTCGTGACCGACGGTCCTCAATCGGGGATCATTCTAAGTGACTGTGGGCGAGAACTACCAGGTACCCTAAATAACCCCGATGAAACCACATGGTACTTGTCAGTGTTGTCGGACCCTAGTTGTCGATCCCAAACTCATTAGGAAATAACACAATGCAAAACACCCTATGCCTAGTAGGTATCGACATGGAAAATTCGAATATGTTGACCTATGGTTACAAAAAAAAACTTCATCTAATTTAAGGTATTAGTGTGGTCTGTTTTGTTACATTTTCTATTTTAAAAATATTTATTCCTTTCAACAATTAACAACAAATCGATTTGAGCATTGAATGTATCTTTGATGTTGACCCACTTGAAAGGTTGAAGCTTTGCTATCAACAACGATAATATTTTCTCACCCTTTTTAATAACAAAATAAAATCAAATTTGAATTTGAAATTTCAATTCAATTGTTAAACCCATTTTCCAACCGCGAGGCGTAATGTCTCGTTCAAAAAACACTGGAATTCTCGAAAAATTGGATTTTGAGACAAACTCTTGAACTTGGGACCGAAATGGGGGGAGGGAGGGACAATCGCAGGCACGACGGGCCATCACAGGCTGAGTAAACCCTGAGGGTGGATTTATGTTAACGTTTTAAGGGGCGTTTTGGATTTTCCTGCTTCTAATTATTAAATTTAGTGGTTGATTGAATGTTAATAATTCAATTACTGGGGGTTAAAGGAGCGTAACCTTGAATAATTAGTGGGTTACTATTGGTCTCTTTTACAATTAATATTGGTAATTAGGGTAAAAGAAAAAAGAGTTTGAATAATTAAGGAAAATCGAAAAAGAGAGGAGGAGAACGAACGAACGAGAGAGGGAGAAACGAAGAGAAAGCCAACGCGGAAAAGTGGATGTTCTTGACTTCCAATCTTCGGTTGAGGTAGGTTTATTATGGTTTATGATATTTCATAGTAAAATCTAAATAGGGAATGATATGTGGTTGGGGAGTATTGTTAAAGTCTTTCTATATGCTAATTGTGTTACTTGCATGATGTTGATTATATCACAATTGGTTCCCCCCAGAATTACAAATCAAGCATGCATTGGAGGCCACCACCGCATTGCATTCGAATCTTAAAAATCTTAACAACACTCTTTTTTTGTAATGATGATTGACATGGTCACAGAAAGGAAGGCCTTGATGAACTCAAAAGACAAGAGGTTCTGGCCTCCGCGGTGTCAGAACCCGACCACGCTACCCCACCAAAGTCATTCGGCCGACAGATTGAAGTCATGTCACGAACCGACACTAGTATATAGGGAATCGGGGGTTCACGAACCGAAACGTAGTAATTAGGGGATCGGGGTGTCACGAACCGACACGTTAGTATTAGGGGATGGGTGTCACGAACCGACACTGTTATAGGGGATGCGGGAGTCATGTGGGTGTAACGAACCCGACAAGTAGAATTATGGGATCAGAGTGTCACGTTCCGGAACACAAGAGGGAATAAAGAGAATGAATCTGGAATTATTTAATACTACTCAAAAATTTAATGAAACCTTATTTCCCCCCCCCAAATGAGTATGTCTGGCGGCTGAGTCCTCATGGATGTTAGTTGGCAGTTATTATCAATGATCCTTTACTTGTTGTTGCCCTTACCTGTTGAGTATTATAGTTGATTTATGAATTATCTAATATATATTGCTTTTTTTGAGTTGGCCGATGATATCACCTACTCTAGAATATTGGGTGTGTACTTGACCCCTCCTAACTTGAATGTTTCTTTTTTTTAATTATGGAGGGCAGCC
This sequence comes from Solanum habrochaites, assembly GCA_027704765.1. NCBI lineage: Eukaryota > Viridiplantae > Streptophyta > Magnoliopsida > Solanales > Solanaceae > Solanum > Solanum habrochaites. Next base: position 8,361,785 of record JAKWJA010002489.1, read on the forward strand.
AACGTACCCGTCGTCTTTCAATCAACCGCAACTATAGCCAGGTCTTTATCACGTCAGATTCAGGGTGAGCTATTGTTCTAAGATGGCTGGATCTTCTTCTTCACGTCTTGATGCCTTTGAAGTTCTGGCATGGGACTAATCTATTTAGTATTTTATCTTCTAAATACTCTTAGACTTAGTAATAATCGAGGATAGAGGTCTTGTGATGATGACTTCCAGATTGGGGAATGAGAAGTATGAATTTTAGAAGTTATTAATTGATTTAGTTAACTTGGAGTTTTCAAGCCTTCCGGCATTATTTTTCTGTTATTATGGTTGAAATGTTTGGGTTAGATGGGTGGTTCGCTACACTAGGAGGGGTAAGTGTGGGTTGCCACCGCAGGCTAGTTTTGGGTCGTGACCAAAAATTGGTATCAGAGCCATAGGTCGTTGGTCTCATACACAAAACGAGTCTAGTGCAGTTTGAGGAAACGGTGGGGGACGCCTTTACTTCTTTGAGAGGCTATAAGATTTAGTGAAAAATCCATCTTTCCTTCTTTTGGCTATTATTGGATCCAATTGGTATCTAGGTGATACAAATTGGTTATCTGACCATCTTTACTCTATTGCGCGATGGTTAGAACTAGAGCACAAACCGCGCCAACACCAGCACCGGCAAGACAAGAGGCGTCTGACTGCCAGGGCCACTGAGATGTAGATCGAAGGAGAGCAGTGGCAAGAGTGGCAAGAGGCCGTGGTAGAGGTCGCCCCCCCCCCACCGGAGGACGTCCTAGAGGAGGAAGAGGGACAAGCACCTGGCCCAGTCTAAGTACTAGGGCGGTGACTCCTCACCGACTGAGGAAGTGTAAGAGAGGGGGAGGAGGGGAGAATGAGCAAGTACAGGAATGAGGGGAATCCCACCCAACCTACCCCAGAGCTGATTAATAAGATTGTGATTATCTTAGCGGGTTATTGATCCCGGGCCAACCCCCTCCAATGTTTTTGACACCAGCACCTAAGGTACGGGAGAGTTAAAACATGAAGCTGTGTGCGCCCCGCATGGATTGCATCATGGAAATAGGCAGGTTTCTGGTGACTACCGGGCCTATATGACAAAGTAGTGGATCCACACGAACTTGTCAGGAAGTTCTTGAAATTGAAACCTCCAGTCTTCAAGGGTACTGAATCTGAGGATGCTTATGATTTTGTTGATTGTCTGGCTACTACACCAAGATGGGGCATAGTAGAACGATTTGGTGGAATTGTGACCTATCAATTTCAGGGGAACGCCAAAAGGTGCGGTGGCCGGTCACATGTTGAGTGTCAACCAGACAAAGCACCACCTATGACTTGGGCATCATCCTCTAGCTTGTGTATGGTAGACGATTTACCCGGAAATTGAGGGATAGGAGGAGAGATGAGCGAGAGATGAGTTCATGAGCATAGAGCAAGACAGGATGGCGGTTACTGCGTACGAGGTAAGTTTGTGCATTATCATGGTATGCCACCCAACTTGCTTCAGTCCACAGAGCGGATTCGCCGTTTCGTGAAAGGGTTGAGTTCAGAATGCGGATTTCAGCCTTACAGGTAGCTGCTGGCAAGCAAAAATCCTTTCAGAAAGTGGTAGACTTTGTGATTAGAGGCGGAGGGTAGTGAAGCCAAATGCCTGAACCATGGCAAGCAAAAACTACGAAGTTTCGTAAGGAGAGAGTTCACATGGTTCTTACTCCAGAGGGCAGAGTTCCGGGGTTATCCAGCCCGACCTATTCAGTCTTCAATACAGACTTGTAGCTGGGGGTTCACCGCAGAACGGTCAACATTTCTAATCCGTTTGGGGTTATCTCCAGGGACTCTTGTCGTTCTCAAGAGACGTATGCTTGATCCAGGGAATGTATGGATGGGGAGAGATGGATCATTATTAGGAGAAATTTGTCCAAACGAGTTACAGACCCCCAATAGTCAGGAGGTGGTTCATGGAAGAGGGCCGGATTCTGGGCGTGGAGCGTGTGGCCCACGAGGTAATGGTGGTGCACCAAATCAACCGGGGTGGCTGGAAAGTGGAGCCACCCTCACACAACCCCCACATGGTAGGGGAAAACGGGCGGCAGACAGGCGATAGGGCCCATTGTTACGCTTTCCCCGGTGCGGTAGGAAGCGGAGGACCATCCCATGCTGGTTATCAACAGTCTAATCTTTTGGTTTGTGATTGAAGGGCTTACGGAGTATTTGATCAGGGACTCAAAAATTTTCATATGATCTTCTTGCATTGCTACTGGTTTATTTACATGATGAATTTGCTTGACATGCCTATCGTGTCGTTTTTACTCCGGTGGGTGAGTCTGTGATATTTGAAAAGGTCGTTATAGAGTCTTGTCTTGTAACGTTTGTGGAAGCAATACTCAGTAGACCTGGTTATCTAGAAAGGTTAATTTCGAAGTAATTCTGGGACATGACTTGGCTTTCTCCCAAACATTGCAATTTTTCTTAGATTTGTAATGCTAAAATCCGGTGACGTTGCCAAAGCCGGGAGGGACGATAAGTTTAGTGTGGGATGGTGGACTACACTTCCAATTGCTTTCGTATCATCTCTTCTTCGTGATAAGAAATGGTTAGTAAGGGTTGTTTAGCGTTCTGGCACATCTCAGGGATGATACACATAAGTAACTTCAATTGAGTCGGTTTCGATAGTCCGTGAGTTTTGGATGTGTTTCCAGCAGACCCTTACTGGTATGACACCGGATGAGGATATTGACTTTGAATGATTGGAGCCCGCGTACTCGCACCATTTCTTACCCCTTTATAGAATGGGCTCCCGGCGTTAAGAGAGTTTTAGTTAAGGACAAACTTCAAGCATTTTTTTAGTTTGTTTTAAAAGGCTTTATTAGACCAAGTGCATCCTGGGGTGCTCCCGTTTTGTTTGTGAAGAAGAAAAAATGGAGTTTTGGATGTGCAGAAGACTACAGGCAACTAAATAAAGTAACTGTTAAGAACAATAATCCTCTCCTCGCATTGATGATTTCTTCGATCAGGTACAAGGTGTGTGTACCTGTCCTCAAAAAATCCTTGAGATCTGGTTTATCATCAATTGAAAAGACGGGCAATGGATGTGCCAAGCCGTGGCTTTTGGGACCAGTATGGGCATTAGAGTTATTAGTAATGTCGTTTGGGCCTTACGAATCCCTGTGCTTCACCATGAGTTTGATTGAACGGGTTTTTTTTAAGCATATCTGGATCTCTTTGTTCATTGTATTCTCGCTGATTATACTGGTATACTCAAAGAGCAGTAAAAGACATGAGGAAGCATTTGAGAATTTATTGGAAACGATGAGGGAGAAAAAAGAAAAGCTTTATGCCACATCTCTACGTTTGAGTTTTGGCTAGATTCAGTGTCCTCTTGGGGCATGTGGTTTCTTAAGGATGGAGAGTGATGGTGGATCCTTCTAAGATCGAAGCAGTATGAAGGAAGTGGGTAAGAACCACTATGTTACAGAGGTAAGGGAGCTTTGTTGTTTTTGTAGGCTAGCTACTACTGTCGGTGGTCAAGGATTTTTATTTTATTGACTTCACCCAATTGGGACAAACTTGACCTAGCAGAGTGTCTTCGTTGTATGGTCGACGAGTTGCTGAAGAAAGCTTCAGAACTCGACTTTGTGACTATGCACCATCTCACCTTGTAGTGTAGAGGTAAGAAATTATCAGTTGTTATTTGAGCCATCTATTCTGGGGTTTGGGTGCAGTGTATACTGCAAGAGAAGAATGTAATTGCGTATGCTTCGAGGGCAATTATAAAGGTGCATGAAGTAATGATCGACCCTATGATTTGGAGTTGGCTGCAGTGTAGGTTTTGCATTAAAGCAATGGGGACACTATCTTATGTGGGGTTAGTGTGAAGTTTATACAAGATCACGTAGGTTACAGTATGTTTTATTCAGAAGAGATTTGAATTTGAAGACAGAGGAGGTTGATGGAACTACTGAAGGACCTATGAATACTAATTTGTATCACCAGGAAAGCTAAGTTGTGGGAGATGCTTTAAGTAGAAACGGAGCATGGGAAGTATAGCACTCAGGTTTCTAGAGTGCCCATTGGCTAGAGAGGTTCGACTTGGCTAATAACTTTATGAGGTGAAGTAAATGAGAAGGGGGATTTGTGGATTTGCATGTGGGAGGCAAAATCTTCCTTTTTGACAAGGATAAGGGAAAGAAATTTAATGTATGAGAAACTGATCCGGATACGGATAAGTGTGCGAGGAAGAGGCTAAAGAAGCAAAAATGATGAGGAAGGTACGTTTTGAGAATTAAGGGAAGGGTATGTGTCCCCGCATCGATGATTTGTCAACTTTATTCTTACCAGAGGCTCATAGTTCAAGGTCTTCATACATCCTGTGCAACCAAGATGTTTCGTGACCTAAAGCAACATTTTGTGGTGAGTGGAGGAATGAAGGTGACATTGCTTGACATTTTGTTGCCAATGCCCGAATTGTCCGCAAAGGTAAAGTATGAACACCAGAGGGACCGTGAGGAACCCTTCAGAAAATGCATCTGAATGGAAGTGGAGAGAGAAATTGCAATGGATTTTCTGGTTGTCCTTCCAAAGACAATGGGTAAGTTGACTCAGTTTGGGTAATTGTTGAAGGTTAACAAGTTGCTCACTTCATTCGGGTTAAGGTGACTTACAATGCAGAGAAGTTAGCCAAACTTATATCTCAGAAAGTTGTCGATTGCATGGGGTTCCAATTCCATCATATCAGATAGAGGTACCAGTTTACTTCTAGTGTTTGGAAAAAACATTGCATGCTGGATTGGTTAATAGGTGGACTTAGTACTGCTGCATCCTCAGACGGATGTTCAGTCTGAGGAACAATTCAGGCTTTGGAGGATTGCTTCGGGATGTGTGATAGATTGGTGGTCATTGGGAAACTTCTTACCTAGCAGAGTTTTCATACATAATAGCATCACTCAAGTATTGATATTGGCCCATTTGAGCACTGTTATGAGAGAGATGAGATTCCCCATTGGTGTGGTTTTGATGCATGGATGGTTGACCTGGGGTACAACTTCTGAGGGGGGAATGTTAGAAAGTAAATCATTCAGAAAAGCTTAGCGCTCAAAGTAGACAGAAGGTATGCAGACGGAAGGTTAGAGACTTGGAGTTTATGGAGGGTGAACAAGTCTTGTGAAGGTTTCCCCATGAAAAGGGGTGATGCGGTTTTGGTAAGTCGAGGTAAGCTTATAGCAGAGTAATTGGTCCATTTGAAGTTTTGAAGCGCGTGGGGGGGGAGGTATTATGAATTGGCCTTACCCCCAGGACTTCAGGAGTGCACCGGTATTTCAGTGCTATGTTTGAAAAGATACCCATGGGGATGGAAACTACTTATTGTTGGGATTCAGTCTCTTGATGAGAATAAAGTCTTATGGACGGAGCCGTGTTGCTCTTTTAGATACAGAAAATCCGCAAGTTGAGGAAGAGGATTGCATCCATCAAGGTTCATAGAAGAATCGGCCGTTGAAGAATCCACTTGGGAGGAAAGAGGCTGATATGCAAGCAAATACCCACATCTTTACAGATCAGTAACCTTTTTTCTGCCTTGTTTTTTTTTGTGATCGTTCGGGACGAACGATGGGTAAATTGGTTATCTATTGTAACGACCTTGTTTAGTCATTTTGGCCAGTGGAGTAATATTCTGTTAAAACTGCCTGGTTCGACGGGAACCCCGACGGACCGTCATGCGATCGGCCAACGATACTGCTGCTCTTCGATTCCCACGAAGTAGGATACCGTTACACAACGTCGAGGCTCTTCAATCAACATAAATCTGAAATTGGGTACTGGGATCACTCTCTGCATTCGCGGAACGACGACCGCAGTACGACGGACCGTCCAAAACGTAGTCGGTATCTGACGGCACGGAAGCACCGTGCGTAACGCGCTAGCCGTAACCCGACTGGGTCGGATTATGGTGAAAGTTTTAAAGGGGCGTTTTGGCACCATTCCTGCTTGATACTTATAAATTACGTGGTGGAAGTTTTTGAATAATTGCACTTACTGGAGGGAGTTAAAGGAGGTGTAACCTTGAATAAATAGTGCCGTGGTCAATCTTTTTTCACTAAGTAATATTGGTAAGTAGGGTACAATAGAAAAAGGAGTTTAGAAAATGGAACAAAAGCCAAAGAGAGGAGACGACGGCTGGAAAGGAACGGAGGAGAAAGAAGAGAGAAGCAAAGCATTTGAAAGTTAGATTTCTTGACTCACGATTCTTGGTGGTAGGGTTGGTTATGGTTTATGCTATTTTCCATGTAAATCTTTAAAAGAATGATATGTGTTGGGTTGGTATGTAAAGTCTCTATAGTGCTAATTGTGTGTGTTGCATGATTTTTGTTATTTGAATTGTCTAAGATTAGCATGATGAGCTGCTGAATCTTAAATCCTTAAGCTCTCTTAAGATGATGTATTGGTACATAAAAAAGGCTTATGAACTAAAGAATAGGTATAGGATCGGGTGTCACGAACCAAACGTAGTCTTAGGGGATCGGGTGTCCACGAACCGACCGTAGTTATTAGGGTGATGGGTGTCATAACCCGACACGTGTATTAGGGGATCAGGGTGTCACGAACCGAACATTATATTAAGGGGGATCGGGTGTCACGAACCGGACCACATAGTATTAGGGGATCGGGTTCGGTCAGGAAACGAAGTCGTATAAGGGGATCGGGTTGCACGAACCGACACGTCAGTTATTAGGGGATCGGAGTGTCCACGTTCCGCACAAGAGGAATAAAGAGAGGAATCTTGAATTATGTTAATATACTCAAAAGTTAATGAACACTATTTCCAAATGAGTATGGTATTGGAGGCTGGAGTCCTCATGGGTGTAGTTGGCGTTATTCATCAGTGATGCCTGTACTTTGTTGCTACTATTGAGGATTGTAGTTGATTTATTAATATTATATGATATATATTGCTTTCTATTTTGAGTTGGTCCGATGATATCTTACTCAGTACCGGGTATTTGTCTGACCTCTACTTGCATGTTTTTTTTGTTAATTGTGGGATGCACCACGTACCGTCGTCCTTCAACTCAACCGCAATCTAAGCCAGTCTTCATCAACGTCAGATTTCAGCGGTGAGCCTATTTTGTAGCTCGGACTGATCTTTTCTCACGTCTTGATGCTTGAAAGTTGTGGCATATGGATATCTTTTTAGTATTTTCGCTTCTTAATTACTCTTCGACTTAGTAATTCGAGGATAGAGTCTTGTGATGTATGAATTCCAGATTGGGGAAGGAATAAGTATGAATTTAGAAGTATAATTGAATTTCGTAATGCGTTTTAAGTCTCCGGCATGATTTTTGGTTTATATGGTTCAAATGTTGGGGTTTAGAATGGTTGGTGCGCTCACATAGGAGGGTAAGTGGGGCGGGTGCCACTCGCGGCTGTTTTGGGTCGTGACCAATCAATGATGATATTGGTTCCAACCCTTTTCAACAAGTAGAGTTGGCGTTACCTCAGCATGATATAGAGCTTTATTTTTTATTTTTACAAAAATTCTTAAGGAAAGCATAATAAAATATTGTTTTACAAATTTTAAACATTTATTTTTTTGATCTTTATAAATTTTGATTTACAATTTCAAAAAAGAATTAATTCTATAATAAAATAAACAAGTGCATGCAATTAATGAGATTTTAATCCGAAATGAAAATTAATTGATAGAACTATTTTAAGCATTTTAATAATCAATATCAAAATGGAAAAAAAACACATCACAATGTTAGAAAAACCAAACTGAAAAAAGTATTAAAGGATAGAAATGCAAAAGTTAGAACAATGGTTAGACGGAGAAAACCAAAGAAAAAAAAGAGTAAAAAGTAAGAGAGAGGGGAAAAAAACTTTAAGGAAACGGGCCAAAATATTATAGAGTATTGAAATGGCACAAAAATTATCCTCTATCACTACGGCTCTAAATACCTTTTTCACCCACTCTTAAGCTCCAAAATACCATGGTCATCCACCTTTGGTTAAAAATGACCACTTATTTAACGGTTTCAAATTTAAACTATTTAATATTTTTTAAAATACTTAGCGCTCAACTATTGGATATAATTTAATTACATAATTTATTTATAAACCAACCAAATAGCGACCTTTACTAACTAAGCTCCACCCAATTAAAAAACCATTCCAATATTCAAAAATCACCCTAAACACTACTTAAGCATGACGGGAAAATTACAGATTCCTGAAAAGACATTAAAATTATTGAGTCCCAATTGAAGCCCTAATTTAAAGGTAGGTTGAGCTGCTTTACTTAGGGACAATTTTAAATAGGATGTTTGTTTCAAGCTTGAAATTAAAAATTATTATGATCAAATGTAAAGAAGTAGCAACTCTCGAAAATAATCATTGAACTTGTGAATATTAATTTTGTAAATATTATTATTTGTTTAAAATATAACTTTAATCATTCTTTTAAAAAAAGTATGTATTATAATAACATAACATAATTGAGGCGGAAATGCATATTAAGATTAAGATTGAACATAGTTAAACTTTAAGGTTTATCGGTAATCTCTTTTGGACACTCGAATTATAATTTTGATAAGGACTGAATGTTGATAATATATTTTAGTAGACATTTTCGACCTCAAATGTTTATAAACACTCATTGTAGTAGCTGTCTTGGTGCATTAGTATGAAGCGAATTTATTAATTGGCGTTTGGTTGAATTTAGTAATGGGTGGGTATAGTAGATGGTTTATAGTATATTAATAGTTAAATTATAAAAAGCGTTGAGCGTGTGTATTAAAAAAATAGGTGTAACTAGTTAAAATTTAAATCTAAATAGTGGGTTAAGTGGCGGATTCTAACTTATTTTTAATTATTTGTTGAAATTATAGTAAAAAATTTATAGGAATCTCTAGATCAAGAACTTTTGACAAATTGGTTATCATGTATCGACACTATAAGTTAATCATAATACTAATTTGATTATCGTGTTTAGTCTATACACTTGATAACATTAATAAGATGTTACTCATATGATTTTCCTAGTATCAAGGATTTTGTGAATTTTTTAGCATTGATCAGTCCATAAGTTTTTAATATTGCTTTCATCAATGTACTTGCTGATCAATTTTTGACGTCATGTGTTATAGTGTCTTTTAGACAAAATGCAATTGATACTGACTTTGATGTGTATCATATGTGATTTTCTACTGTATCAGAGGTTTGAAATTGTTTTGTGCATGTATTATTCAACAAGTTAATAACCTAACTGCGCTCAATCTGTGTTTGGTTGATACATATAGAACCAGTGTGTACAGGTTTGTCCGATGGGTGCATGATACATGACTTAGAATGTGTTATCACATGTTTATTCATGAGTATGAATTTCTAAAAATTATATCATTTATCAGTAAGGTAATTAGTGTTTATTTAGTATTAGTGGTTTATTTAATATTCTATTTCAATTTCCAATATTCGTTTTAATGTGTTTTTTTTCAAATGCGTAAGTCACTCAGTACAACATAAAAAAGATTACAACCACCATTAGGTTTGCTTTCATTTAACAACACGTTCTAAGAAGGACGTTTGAAAATCCCTATGGGAGAATGTTATCCAACGTTTAGGGATACAATTTTTGGACCCTTTTTAGCGATACTAAATGTAATTTTCAGGGCCACATCCACTAAGTGCTTGTTGCTTTTAGAGTTGGGAACAAAGCAACCCTAATGTGTTGGCCATATTAGACATTCAAACGGGTGCTCCTAACAATTTGGTATACTGAATTTGCAATATTAACTACATTTACTTAATGGTCAGTGGCAAGACCAATGATTTCAAATACCCGAACAACTTATTGTATGCTTTTTCCAAATTTTTATTCCTTCCGGGTGCATTCCTAGAAATGTTACCAAGTATCAATTAGTTCAAAACAGTTTAAGATGGGTAAATAATAAAGGGAACGATGCAGGATGCACTCCAACATGTCTATAAGGTTTTTTTATTCATACTCTCGTTTGGCTCCTCTTGATAAGACACTATATCCATTGTGGCTTTTTAAATAAAAGGGTTGAAGATGGTACGTTATCAAGATTATCCATGGGGGCAGAGCGATCATTCTCATACTAAATGTGGCTTCACATTAGGTACAGGATTATCATGATAGTTAGCGAAAAGTTTTGTCGCTTATAGGGATAGCCATATACACATTAACGTTTGGAATATAATTATTTAGGATAATATCGAAAGTGCTCGCCAGTTAAATTCTAAAAAAGTTGTTAAAGAACGGAAATGTCACCCATCCAAAATGGAATTGGGAGTTGTTGCTTGATAACGAAGGCCAAAGTTTTGAAGAATGCTTATGTCTAGCCATTTTCCACGAGGTAAAATTATGTTTGTCTTATGGAATATCATTATTTATTCTGGTGATCATTGTGAATGTTATTATATTAACAGTTAATTATCTTATGGTTGTGATACTCACAAGGCATGTTTCACCACATTTGCCCAACAGCAGAGTGAAATTTAAGCTTTGACTTGCTCACTTTGACATCATGCTCATTCTTCTTATTACATCGTATACAACCAAATTGACGGAAGATGAATTTTGATTAATTTTTCGCCAACCAAAACCTCGCTCGAATAGTTATTGAAAGATGATTCTAGAGTGTCTGATTACATCTCTCTTCTCCTCTCACCCATTTACCAGCCAAGCCAAACAGAAGAACTAAAAAGTGGTTTACAAAAAAAAGAAAGTTCAGAACAAAACCACAGCACTGAAGCAATCAAATGTGTCTCCGGACACTGGAATGATGATGTACACGTTGCCTATGTCAACTGCCTTCCCTTTTGAATGATGACTGAATTGTACATGGTTCTGTTCTGACGTGTCTCCGAAATCGGATCGCTGATGTACATGGTTTCTGCTTCACAATACGTGTCTCCGAACTCGGCTAGGCGGATAACATGGTTCTACAGATACTCCAGGAAAGTCAAACATATAATTCCATATATTTTTATCAAATATATTTTTATTTTTCATCCTATAATGTATCTACAAATTTTGTCAAGGTTGACCAGAAATTTGAGAACGGAATATATTTATCAAAACCCACCCCAGTCTGATGCAATATCTAGGCAAGGAAAACATCATTTTGAGGCTATACAAGCACCTTTCAGTTGACAAATCACTCTCCCGCAAATCGCACAATTGATCTTTCTGACCATATCGGTGTTGGTAGCTGAGGATGTGTTGATTTTTTCAGGTAACAATGGTGAAACATCACATCATTACGATGCAGGGGATGTCGCTGAGGATGGTGTTGGTGTTTCTATAAACGAGGGGTAACAACAAGTCATATACCCAAAGGTAATTTTTATAATAGCATTGGACACTTTCTTTTTTTCATTTTAAGTTGATGTCAGTGTATCATGCACATATTGTCAATGTTACGTATCATGTGAGTATAATCACTGTACGTATCAACACACCTTATATTAACCAATTTTTTATATTTCTAAACGCATTTCAGAGAATGGTGACAGCACATCAGTCGCACTCAACAGATGTAATGAACAGATCATGTGGAGCAAAGATTGGTGATAGACAATATCAACACAAAAATCCCCCTCCACCCACTGTTTTTGCCATGACAAAACAACAATGATGCACTGTAGATTTTTCAAAATGTTTGAGTTATGACATCTCCCATGTTATTCAATTACACACAAATTTATTTTAAAAATCATTACATCAGATTATAAACAGAAATCTTGTCGTCCACTTCAACACTTATTCATCATCACTCAATGGCAGCAATAGATGCACTTATCAACCGATTTGGCGTACAGATCCATACTAAATGCTAGACTATTAGAACATCTTTACAATCCACAGATATACTACCGCCAGTAACTTGTTAGACACGAACATTCAGTTCCCACTGACATTCTCCATTCTGACTTGAGATTGGTGTTAGAACCGATTCAGTCATACCACCTGTGCATATAAATAGAATTGCCTTCAAGAAGGGATCAATCTCCATACTTGTACTTCTTTTGGGTCAAGCGAGAAGGGAAAAGAGAACGTAAAAAGGATATTGTCCTCGACTGTCATTTTTCCGTTCGAATGATGGTGGCATTACAGATCATAGTTTCACCGAAACTTATTGAGGATTACATGAATTGGTTGTCAAGGGGGCGCCTATAAAATCTAACAATAAGTCAGTTTTATACATTATTTTTCCAGTGTTTGGCGTAATTATTTTTATATAACTAATGTCATGATACCTTGTATATAAAAATTTTAATTAAGTAACTCGTTCTGTTCATGTCTATATACTACTGCAAACTTATGTAGCATATATGGCAGGAACCCATCAGACGATAATAATTACGATAAAATCTTCTTTCTTTTTTGATTTACGATTGATGGACTTGTTGTTGTTTTCCAATGAACAAGACATTAGTTCTATTTCATGGGTTGCGGACAGCCAAACAAATGTGTGGTCTATGGGTAAAAATCTTACTTTACTTATCAACCTATGTTCAGTCACAACTTTATTATATAACTGATACATTTCTGAAAGTCCATTGCTATTTAATTAGCAAAATTTTGATCATCATTTTTTATAATTATATTTTTTATATTGTTTAGATGTTATCATTTCTAACTACTGTTTTTCCATTTTGTGTTTATATAAGCACATCGATGTGATTTTTGTTACTACCTTCCTTAAAAATCAAAACTTGCACATGGTATCAATACAACTACACATACAACCCATGCTTGGTCATGGTCCACATGTACTAAAATTGTTATATACATATTACATGGACAATAATGATAATATGTCGTAGTCAACAAAACATGTTGATCGCAGCGTCAGTTTGGAGCATGTTATGAGAGGTACAATAATTTAAATCTATCACAAAGATTTTGAATATTTCAGCTGCTTTACGGCATCTTGTCGATGGGTCTACATCCCATTAACTGCGATCAAGAATTCCATCGGGTGCAGCAGGTTTTGTGGGGTGATTGAAAAACACGGGTGATAAGAGTTTTTTGACTCATCAATAATGAACAAGGAAAAACAAGCAAATTCCTTATGAGATCAAGGTGTTTATCGCAGGGGGCGTGCTTCCTTCTGGTAGTGGCCGGGTACGCGTGGACAATTGCCTTCTTTGAAGAAAACAAGAGCGCTACAAATTTTGTTTGATTGTCAGAGGCATTACATACAGACAACATTTACTGGGTTCAATTTCGGGGCCTAAGTTTTGCTTTCATGAGTGATTTTGCACAAGACAAGTTGCTAAACAGGATTTGATGCTTGTAAGTTATTCAAGAATGTTTGTTTGTCCTTAATCATGTATCCATTAGTATTGTAAATTTAATGTCTGTATTTTTTTTGTAGAGAATGTGGGTTATATGTTACTGCATTTGCCGATTATATAAGTGACCACTCAATATATCATATGCCGATTTTTGTCCTGATTACCTAAGTCAAGATTTGGACATTGATGTGGATCTATGGCAGCGAGATATCTAAGTGGGTATGTTAGTTGTCCTATGATATCACCATAGATCGAGGGTCGTATATCACAAAACCACTCACTCAAGAAAGATCTGTTACCCATAGTTGTATCATTTTATGATGAAACAAATTGTTTACATGTACCTATTTCATAGGTGTACTTGATCCGTTATTGGAACAAGTATTTATGTATGTTTTTTAATGTTATGTTTTTTTGGTTTTGTCATTTCCATGAAGTATTTTTTTGTTGCATTACTAACAAGTATTTTTGTTCTTGAAATATATACTCTGACTTCTATATAGAGCATCACACAGGTTTAACAAAGTATAGTCAAAGTATTTATATTAAACATAGAATAAATAGTTATTTAAAACTAAATTTGTTACAATGATCGCTTACAGTTACACAGAAATAGCTATAGTTAATAGGAATGCGATAAATTTGTAAAAGTAAAGTTATTGTCACTGTATATTTCATTCAAGTAAAAACATATCAAAAAATTGCATTACACAAGTTTAATTTTAAAATACATGATACCTGATTTATATCATTGTAAAGTACACAACTACCCTCAATAATATTTTTTATGTTTTTTATAATGGAGATGACATACAATTGTGGGCACAAAGCAATGAACATGTGTACACTACAAGTTACCCAAACACAACATTAAAATTACAAATGATACATTGGCTAAACGCATCAAAAGTAAAACAAATATGTATCAGGTACAATATATTACCTAATTTATCCCTTAATTATATCCTCTAGTGTTAACAAATAAGATTGACAAAATTTTCTAGTAAAAAGAATTTGACCAAATATATCTTCCTCAACACCAATATAACAAAGTATTTATAATCAAAAGCGCGAAAAAACTTAAATTTAATTAATATCGTGTTATTTATAAGTTTATTATCTAACTAAGTGTTCACTAGTGGCAACTGGTTAATGAATACTGATAAAATCATTAAAGGTTTACGTTTACAATTATTCAAAAAAATATTGATATCTTCGAATTATTACACTAATTTCAACAACTTCCTTTTGGTCTGAAAGTACATAGTTTCCATTCTGTTCTGTCCTTATTTGTTCACATTGTTCCACAACAGTTTGTGTTCACACGGAAATCTTTTCATCTGCCGTCTTTCTTCTTTCTTTGTCTTGGTCGTCCAGATGATCTTCGTTATCTAGTGATACACAGTTTTAGATTACAACAATTATTGGTATCTGACCAATCTTTCCTATCTGCAATTGGTCCTTTTGGAATTTCATATTTTGTTTTCCAATGCATCAGGCTTGTAGTATCAGAAGCAATTCTGATGCATATCTGGTGACATTTCTTTTTTTCAATACATTAGCGATTTGCATGTGAACAGGTACTCATCAGTTAGAATCTAGCCACAATAACATACTTTCCGCTCCAAGACCATCCCAATATATCGCGTCTCAAGGTCATAAACTGAGAACCAATAAATCAGATGATGGAACAACCTGTGTACTGCAAACCCATAGAAATAGATATTAATTTTTGAAAACACTCATGTTTTAAAATGCAGAATGAGACACTGATTAAATATATAACTGTAAAGTATTATATCATGATATACCATTACCTCCATTTTTGAACTTATCCCGTTTATAATCACTCATCCTCACAAATTTTTTCTCCTAATGTTATCCTTTGTGTATGAGGCGACTCTCGGCTTTGCAATGTCCAAGACCAAGAAAAAAGTCTAACTATCTATCACTAAACTTCTTCCAAAATTCTAATATGGTTCACTTGACTGTTTTCCAACAAGACAAATCATTGATGCAATTCGCAAGGGTTTGAAGTCTCATTCGAACTCTGTTTGGGGGCATGAACGCTTGACCCACTGGGCCGGAACTCTGCATTTTTCAAGGTACTCCCTTACCCCGGTGAGTCAATTCTATCAACCTTTCAGCCATCAACTTAAAAATTCGTGCCGTGTCTAGAAAAGGGCCATGGGTCAGAGAAGAGAATCAGCACGGAGGGGCGTGCTACGCCGGGAGGGGGCCACAGACAGGCGAATACACAATCCGTAAGCAGGCAGAGGCCCGGCAGAAGGAGGTACGTGGGGGTGGAACTACAATCCCCACACTGGGCAGATACGCGCAGGGCTAGCTGAAACAACCAAGACGAGCGGGGCGCAGAGGTCGCCAAATGCATGGTTATGAATTTGTTCGATAAATACCAATGTCCACGAACAAAAATCAATTTTGCGATGGCACAACACCAGTATGCCAATGGAAATATGCACCTGATTACACTCCACATTATCTCTTGATACTAAACATATAAAAACACATCAGAACTATATAAAACCAAAATCAATGCGCTCATCAAGTGAGCTCTTCTTATAACAAAGATGTCCCGTTTGGGTAAGCTCCACTCAGATGTGCATCATTCCACTCAACTACTGTCTGCCGTACATGAAATCCCCTAATGAATGGGGCGTAAGGCGATAAAACAGATACATAAGTCCACAGCTCTTCTCGTAGTCATTCTTAATATAAAATGGATACACGGTTTTTAACATGTGTATGTATACGGGCACCGTCATATCCCTATCAGATCTGGTTTTCCCCTAATCAAGAGCGGGCAACTTTCTTTAGCATGTCATGCTTGCTGGTAAGATTATTTCATACTCCATGTATTATCTATAGTCTCTTGGAGTATAAATTATCCGTTTATGGATTACCAATTTTTTGGAGCAGGTAAACTCCACTTACCAAATCCAACACTGTTGAGTGGACTTTTGGTAAACACTACCCCTCATCGGACCGTATGTTCATATTGATAACTTCTAATCCCTGAATATATTAAGATTTATTCCTGCAGGACTCCTCATTAGTCCAACCCTATTTGTCTGAAAGCATACCAACACATAGCTGTCGTACATTTTTTAGCATATTAGTACTTATATGCAATTGCAATCATTAAATTATCAACAATAAATGTTGACGTATACCTAATCTAATTAACACAAAAGTATCTAATACCCTCTCCACATTTTTTAGAAATGATGAATGGGTATACATTAACTGAAAGTATCTACATTTTGATATGCTTGTTTAAATAATACAGTCCTTACTAATCAGTCAAGTAGTAAATTAAAAAGTCTGCAAAATAGTTATTTCAATGTATCAAAAATTAATGACATGGTGAGACCTTAAAGATTCCAAGACAAATGATACATTTAAGGTTTTCATAGAAATAGTAATGTTTCAAGTTAACTAATTTTGATCATACCCCCTCTTTACTGACTTTGTCCATTGAAGTTGTTCTTTTAGCTTCTATTATAACGTCATCACTCTACAAGTGTTTGCTTTATCCTTATATATCTGACATGTTCCTTCACATCTACAACTATCTGAATTGATTATAACATTTGTACTACCAACCTTCTGGATTTCATATGAATCAATAATCTAGTTACAACAACCATTGCCAACGCCCTCGGGGTATCAAGGTGTTTTTTGCCTTATTACAATCCCATATTTTCTCCACATGTTCCATCAAAGTATTGACAGTAACCAACCACTCCTTTTCATTGTGTCAATACATATGGTATATTGAAAATCCAGCTCATTTTTTTTATTTTCTAAATATAGTTTAACACTCTCATCGTTTTTCAAATTCATTCGGACAAGGATTTACTTTCTACAATGTAATGAATTTCAATATCTTTCCTTGGATACCTCGATGATCCCAACTCGTCTGCAATTTTTTTTCTTTGCGATTTAGAAAAATGCAATTGAATCTCCAACAACGATCCTATCTGATTGGTAACTTTCATATTAATAGTTCGTTCAACCTAATTTCAGAATGTCTCATCAAAATTGATGTATTCACATCATGATCTTCCCACAAATAACAACATCAAATTTGTATTGTTCGAAATTTAACTGGATGTTCATTAAAAATTATTCTCAAACTAGATATAGGATCTTGATTTTTTTCACAAAATTTGAATTGTTATCCCCATTACGTTTCTGAAATTAATGCTTATTAATGAACATGTTTTACCGTATTACTCTATTTAGTTTAACTATTTACAAGTTCCCATTTTTCCCCTTTTATTCTTAACATTTTAAGTTACTAATTATCTTTTATTATGTATCACATATGCTAATGTATCACCGACACCAATTTTTAGGATAATAGTAATACTAAATTTTGTCGGGACAGAGTGTATTATATCTGATTAAACTCTGGGATTTTGCTAAATTTTTACTTATTTAATATGGTCACTTTTTAGTTACATCCTTGTTTTTTTATACATCATTTACGTCTTAACTTTAAATTGGTAATTAACTTACTTCAAATGCCCAAAAGATAAGTTTAATTTATTTACATGTTTGGTTTACTATTTAATAAACCGTTTTGTAATCATCGTATTTGTATGTCAGATATGATAAATTATATCTTTAGTTATGTCAATCTATGTTCTTAACATATATATTCCCTTTAAATCGTTTCACTAACCAACCATTTTTCCTATTTAATAAAACATTGTTTAAGTAAGGTCAAATTTTCATTCTTCCATTACTGTTGAAATGGGTTATCATGCTCAATTGAATCAGTTTTGATTTGAGAGTTATTTCTTTTTTTAAAATGATTCAAAAAAGACTTTCCAATTTGTGCTTAAATTTAAGTCACTTATAATCAATTTTCAAAAATTCTTAATTTAAAAGTTCCATTTTCTACTAATAAAAATTGACTCGTAAATTGATACAAATTATGTTAATATTATAAATTATTATTTAACATCATGTTACTAAGAATAGTAATAAAAACTAGATTATCCTACAGTCATAGGATAACTCCGTGTTAGCGAACTCTTCAAATGTCTTAAAAACCTTCTTGACACGTAAATAAAGACCTATTACCCATTTACTTTGAATTCCCAACCGTACGTGGAATGAGTTTTTGCGTCATACAACTCGGGCCGAAGACCGGGGGAAGTTTAGAAGAGATGGGGAACATAGCAGCTCCGTCCGGGGCGGGATAAGCTTGCTTCTTCTTCACATGCCTATCAAGGGAGATTTGAGATTTTATCTTCGAATGAATATTCTATTAACTAGAGATAATGTCATCATCATCATTCGGATTCGGATCAATCTAAACAACCCTTATATTCTGTATAGATTCAACATGCCAACTATTAAACAGCGTTAAAAAGGTTATCAGTTCATTTAAATTAAGTTTTCTAATTTCTTTAAAAAATTAAGTGGCGACTCTTTTCTAAGTATTTTTCTCACATTGTTTCATACTTGGAACATTTCAAAAAGTGATTTTTCTAAATATAGATAAAATTACGGCATAACAACCAATATCAGTATCCAGTGCCTCATTGATCAGGTTCAAAACTCAGAATTAGTTGGTGATCCTCCTTGATTTCCGGTGGGCTCCATTTGACATTGTTCTTTCTAGTTTTTAGGTGTTTTCGTTGATCGGCGGTCCTGTACCGACATCCCTGTTTGTTTTAGAGGCTTCATCGATAGTCACTAGTTCAGTTATCTTTACATTATCATGTCATATGTTAAGACTTGAGTTACCATTTTGGCCAAGTTTAATGTTTGAATTCTAAGCATTCTTAGTATTTTATCATTCAGTGATATAATGCATATTAAATCTAATCAATATAAATGAGTCTTTCCGCTGAGTAAGTAAGTCATGCTAAGTGGTACTACACTTCGGAGGCCAGACAATGGGTCTTGAATGACCATTCTCAAAGGTCTGGTCATTATGGCTCGGGGCATGATTACCGTTGTATTGTGAGCACAATAGTCAATGATTCTTAGGGAGTAATTGGAAACGTGGTTGTCCTGTAGATTCCTAGTTATTTTGTGGTGAACTCACAAGCTATTAAATTCAGTGTTAGGCACGGCAACATTAGGATTTCATCACTTCTTAATATCACACTTTTGTGGGTGTCACGATAGAATGATTATCGCTAACATATAAAAGCAATTGCCATGTCCTAAAACTTGTTCTTAACACATACGTAGATCAATTTTTGATTAAGTGTCACCATAACTTGATCGATGTGCCTTGACGATTGTTTTCTTTCCTCATGAGGTAAGAGAAGCAAAGAGATGGTTGCTGACATGAGGAGCAGGATAACACTTATTTATTTCCTTATTTTGGGTTGACATCGTTTGGTCGTAAACTGGTCGTAAAGGACAGTCATGCTAATTAAGATTTCCATGACAATACACAAAAGAGTAAACTAGATTCATGTTTACAAACATGCATTGATAGTCAAGCTATAGTGAATAAAGAGAAGAATTTAAGATTATGAGGGCTATGACAATCCAGGAGAATGATCTGGGCAGTTCTGACAACAGTTAATAGACAAAGCCACCTTCTTTGCGCAACATAGACAAGGAGACTAACGCCAATCATCTGTTAGTACACATGCACCAATACAAAGGTGAGTAGAATAATCAGAATTCATAGCATTTTAAAGGGCAGACGCTTGCACAAGTTGTCTGTGTGGGTAGTGTGGAATAACGAGGTAACTAGGACTCTAGCAGGGTGCCTAATTATTGTTACAACAACCCACACTGGCTAATGTTTTGATTGCATCCACGAGAAGGTTATATGTTTAACAGTAATGACAAGAGGCTCACTTCAATAGGAAGTGAACTGTCACGAAAGAAATCGACAAGCGGTAATGATTAAACAGGGGTAAATTATCAGACTATCTTTATCAGTGTGCTCCACCACTAAAAGGGATTCACCTAAGGTACTCGTTCCGTACTAAGCGGAGGACCAACGGTCTTTATGAGATCACTAGTCATCTAGATCAGATAACTCTCCATGTTGTTATGGAAGAGTCAAAGTCATTAGCTACTTAACGTTTAATCTCTTTGCCTAGGACTTAGGAGACAAAGGTCGAACCATTGTTGTCGTACTCCATTATGTTGCAAATACGTGTGATATGAATTTTGTGAGACAAAGCTTAGTGAGTCACCTTTAGAGGTGTTTAACACTGTGTATGTTGAGTCTAGTTCAAAACGCAGAGATCCTATTATGATTGGGTGTTACCATTCAACAATCACAAAGAACATACATGAGAATTTTTATCTTGAGTTAGAGGGGGGGGAAACAGGGGGGAGGGGGGGGGTTTTGCTGTCATCACTGTTTTTTATTGGGACTGCTGCAATCCTGTTATGTGTCACACTGTCAGTTGATTAGAGAACTCAAGTTTGTCAGTTTAGGTTCCAAATGAGTCGGCTTAGATGAAAAGTAGGTCGCATCTATTGCCATAAGAGTCTACTTCATTTCCGTACCCACAGGCAAGAAGTTGTTTCTGCAAGGAGAATGTCTATCCAAAGCCAATTTAATGATCTAGAGTTTGAGACAACCTCATAACTATCAGGTAATTGTAAGTAAAATAGTTTCCATAAGTCTCTACATATAATCAACATGATCCCTACGTGAAGAGAGATAGAACGAACATTTGTCATAAATGTTTTTCTTTTCCAGTATTCAATATCCCTATATCATTAACTCCGACATATAAATGGCACAGCATAGTATGATAATCTTGAAACAATAAGTGAAAGATCACAGATAACGGGTTCATATTGACCAAGATTCTCATCTTGGGGCCTCTCCACGTCTTATTTTGAGAAAAGAAAGATGTTCCCTTAGGATTGTAGCGATCGTGCTATGTTGAACATGGTTACCATCAAAACTAGGTATCATCTTCCGATATTGAGATCTTTTCGATAAGCTTTCATGGGGGCGCCTGCTCTTCTGTTTTAAACCTAAGTAGACAGCTTCAGATTTTTTCTATCTGCTTCCGTTAAATACGTAAAAAAAAGAGAGTAAATATCGAATGGGTATTAATAAGTACAATAAACACCTAAAGAACTCGTTATGGCTCCCATGAGCTTATGAGGTCCAGATGTCACTATGGTTGACCATGAGCCTGCAAGCATTTCATCGACCCATATAGAGTATTCAAACCTTAATTATTCATGTTTTGTATCGTCTTCATTGATGACATATTAATATATTTAAGAAATAAAGAAAATCATGCTAGTTATCTCATAATAGTTCTCAACACTTTGAAAGATAAGAAGTTATATGAAGTCCTTTAAGTGCGAGTTTTGGCTTGAGTCTGTGACATTATTAGGACACTTGTGTCTGGAGAGGAGATTAAAGTTGATACTAAGAATATTGAAGTGGTACAAAATTATCCTAGACCCACATCTCCAACTGATATTAGGAGATTCTTTGATTTGGCTGGGTATTATAGAAGGTTTGTAGTGAGGTTCTGATCCATTTGTCTCCTTCGACCAAGTTAACTAAAAACAATGAAGTTTCAATGGTCTGAATCTTGTGACAAAATCTTTGAGAAATTGAAAAAAGAAGTTGACTACTGTCCAATTTTGGCCTTACTAGAAGGTACTCGATGCTTTGTGGTGTATTGTGATGCATCTAGAGCTGGTTTAGGTTGCGTATTAATTCAGAATGACAAGGTTATAGCTTATGCCTACAAACAATTGAAATTCATGCAAAGAATTACCTAGACTATGACTTAGAGTAGGTTTTTGTAGTATTTTCCTGAAGATATGCCATCAATATTTGTATGGTGTCCATGTTGATGTATTTACTAATCACTAGAGTCTCCAATATGTGTTCACTTAGAAAGAGTTTAATCTCAAACAAATAAGGTTGTCAGAATTACTCAAGGATTACGACATGAGTATTTTTTATCACCCAGGTAAGGCTAATATTGTTATTGTTGACCAAGTTGTTTATGGGTAGTACCACCCATTTTGAGGAAGATAAAAAGGAGCTAGCAATATCTGAACATAGACTTTCACAATTGGGAGTTCGATTAATAAACTCCATAGAAGGAGGAGTAGTGGTGATGAACAGTGCTGAATTATCATTAGTATCAGAATTTAAAGAAAAGAATGACCAAGATCCTATTTTGCTTGAACTGAAGGAAAGTGTTCATAAGAAAAAAGTGATGGCTTTTGAACAAGGGAGAGATGGTGTTTGGAGGTATCAAGGTAGATTGTGTGTCGATTCCAAAGGTAATTTGGATGATCACCTACCTCACATCAAGTTCGCTTACAACAATAGTCACCACTCTAGCATCCAAATGGCTCCTTATGACGCTCTTTATGAGAAAGATGTAGATCTCATGTTCGATGGTTTGAAGTTGGTAAGCTGGGTTGATAGGACCTGATTTAGATCATTAAGGCATGGAGAAGCTGAAAGTGATTCAATAAAGATTGGAAAAACTCAGTCATAAGAAATTCTACACTGATGTTAAAAGAAGGGAGTTAGAGTTTGAAATAGAGGATTGGGTATATCTTATAATTTCACCCATGAAAGGTGTTATGAGATTTGGTGTCACGACTCAAGGCTAGCCCCTAGACGCGACGCGACGTACTTAACCCTGGATAGGTCGCATAAAATCCTCATAGTATTCATGTATATTAAAGCAGAGGAAAAATAGTGGAAAACTAAAACTTTTCTATACAATCTAAGACTTCATAAAATAAGGGAAATTCTATGACACTATGTCCCAAATCACCTATAAAATTAGACTTTAAATATCTTTAATAAAATTAGGGACACGACCCTTACATAAGTCTAAAAACATAATAACAAAGACCTAAGTGTACAAGGTGGCTTTGTCCTCGAATTTATGAGGACTTCCCAATTCTTCCAAGTATAAGACACCGCATCTCCAAACCCCACTTTGTAAAAAAATGTAGAAGAAGGAGTTAGCACAAAAATACTAAGTATGGAAGTCATGCAATAAAACCATTTAAATCATGCTTAAAAGGGACATTTAGTTTAAATCATGATTTATGCACTTTTGAACATCATTTATTAAAAGAGTTGAAGAACATTAGTCATAAACATCTCCACATATAGTTCATGAAGTACAAGTGTCATGACCGAAGTATAGAACCTAGCCGAAATCGACATCGTTGACCTCTCAAAGGTCGCAAATGAGCCTACATACGTCATCGTTACATCATCTAGGTTAACTTTAGCTATAAATTTGAACTTTTTATTTACTTAGACTTCATAGTGAGAAACATTGAACTCGCATAACACTATCTACATAACTCATAAGTGTTCACAACAACCATCTAATATCAAGATAATCAAATGAAAGACATCGTCAATATCTGTACCAAATATAGAATTGCCAAAATGGCACAAATACAATATCTGAAAATAACTGGGAAAGAAAGACTAGTGGAACATACTCCACTAGCTAATGTCTATGTCTAATGCTAGAATAAAATAGTAAGCATCCTTGAAAGCATGAGGGCCTACCATATTCGTATGAAAGCTCAACGTCCGAATAACTTCAGCGTCGATTCGTAAGTTCTAGCGTCCAGCTGCACCTGCACCTAAAAGTAGAGATTTGTATGAGATTAGTACACACTTGTACTAAGTATGGGTATATGCAAAAGCACACACCAAGGACATGCATGATTAAGAAGATCTCTCCTCTAAAGATATGAACTATGGAAAGTCAAGTCAGTGGACTTGCCAAAATCGGATTAGGAAAGTCATGCTATAAGAGTAACATGCATCATCATACGTAACATATTGTACACAACACATAACATATTGCTTATTAGCACATAACATATTTCATATCATTCATCCATATGTCATGAGACCTTGGAATCATGGACTTGACATTAGGATTTCCCAAAATCAGGATCAACATATGAGACCTCAACTAGGGAGATTTCTTTAGCAAACACAGAGTCTGATTCATTCATTCATATGTACTTCATTTTCATTCGTTCATAAGCTAGTGTAAACACTAGTCATACCTAGGATGTAGTTTAAGTATAGAAGCTGATAGATTAGTCCTCGACGTCAAGATTTAACCCTCGTCTCTACTATCTATAAGTTGCAAAAGACGGAACGAACGATCACCACTAGTAGTTTATACTAGATCATGCATCATGAATGATGATACTGTAGCATAAGTACAAAAACAAATCCAAAAAGAGCAAGAATGGTTAAAACAATCTGAAAATATAGAATTTAGAAAAAACTAGAGGTAAAGGCGGATATGAAAAGAAGTACATGAGCGTACCGAAAGTAATTTTAAGTATAGGTAAAGGAAACTTAGCAAGAACCCATATTCGTAGTACTTAAACCCATGCACTAGTTTAAGTAAACCAAATTATCCCCCACAAGCCAACGTACACAAAATAGCTAACTCTACAAAAAAAGAGTAATGCATTCTGAATCCAACAACATTAGTCGGGTTCCATCCCAAGTAATCAAGAGCCGGTCAAATCCCAACCCAGCTAGCAAGAGTGATAATCAACCTAGGTCGTCCAGCCAAACAATCCACTCCCAAGGGTGTTAACCGCTCAGCTAGATAGAGTACCTTGGAGGAATGTGATCTCCGTAGAGGATATCATGTATCCATGCCACCCAGCCATCTCACTCCTAGTGATGGCGGCCTTTCACCTAGCAAGAGTGATCGGAGACGTATCAACTCCTAAGTGGATCTCAAGTAGGCTGAAAAGCCACTCTGGATCGATGTCCACCCTCAATGATATTGTAAAAGGCTCCAAGACGGTAGCACTGCAATCCCGAGAAAGCAAAGAATCTCCAATAACGCATCACAACCATTGAAATAGGGAGAGGAGATAGAAAGAGACAACAAACTGCATAAACGCCTAAACTAAGGCTTATTCAATTAAACCCAAGTTTCTATTCCAATTTACATGGACCTAGTTCATCCGAAATAAGTTAGAGACATACCATAGTCACAAGGTGCATAGGTCTAAGGCAACACTAGTCTATCCTAGACTAAGGCCAAAACATGCTCTAAAACAAGTAATCAACCTAGCAAATCATATAGCATGTTACAACATACATACAATCCTTTTTCAGTATGGTACTACCCTCTAAATAGTGGTAATCAACCTAAAATCACGGTTTTAAAGAATAAAATTAGAAATAACTAGGTAC
Organism: Solanum habrochaites; assembly: GCA_027704765.1. Lineage (NCBI taxonomy): Eukaryota > Viridiplantae > Streptophyta > Magnoliopsida > Solanales > Solanaceae > Solanum > Solanum habrochaites. The sequence continues at coordinate 8,387,319 of JAKWJA010002489.1, forward strand.
CCAACCATTATTCATACTATTCATCACAAATTTACATGTTCGTTCTCATTTTAATTAGAAAGGAATTTGTTACCTACATGTTGACTGATTACCCATTCTCCAAATCACAAGGTTAGAGATTTTCCCTTGTGAACGTTGTCACACTATCAAAAATAGGATCTTAAAATCTCTACGATCGTTTAGACACCAAAATCACTCAAAATAGAGACGGACCAATTTTTAGAGTCAAATAAGAATCATGGCACCGAAATTTTTAAAATTGACTTCGTCAAAAGGTCTTAATCTATGTCTTGTGTTGTATCCCAAAATAGGACATAATTTGTGGCCCAAAATAACGCAAACAACAAAACACTACAAAAACAAAAATAAAGGGAAATGGGCACTAACTTCCACACCAAAATTACCTGAGACGGAATATCACCGAGAAAATCCAATCACTCCACCATGTAGCCCAAAAATTTAAAGCATGTGGGACTTCGAATCACCAAAATGCAAGCTCGAATGATGGAGAAATCGCCTTGAAAATTGGGGGGTGAAAGTTGAAGATTCTGGGTATAAATCCTGAAAATGGTCGCTAAAAGTATGAATCATATATTACCACTTCAATTGATTTGCTCAACTCTAAATGTCCTATGAGATATCAGTATTCATTCGAAATCTCATGCGCCAAACAAAATATGTTACCCATTGAATCCATCCATTCGAGATTGTTTTGATATAAATTGGATCCCACACCCAATTTTGATTTTAAGCTGAAAACCATATGAAGGCTCAAAATGAGACCGTAAGCCTAAGGAACCACAAGAAAGGTTGTTCTAGACCAAGCTCAATATTCTGTAGCTAACCGCACTAATGGGATTCTCTTCCGAGCATGTTTACCAAGAATGTTGATCAAAGTCAGTCCTTGTCGTAAGCTTCAAAGTTAAAACGCCTAATGGCACAAAATCATACCAGAAGTCTCGAGGTCCGAACCAACTATACCCTTAGCCTAAATGGCCCTTTCGAGGTTGATGAAACCTTCACAACTACATTCTAATGCCGTCTTCCTGAATTTTTGATAAAAAATGAATTTCGAGGTTCAAAAGCTCTCAAAACACTAAAACTCGCATAAATTCAAAGGAACGGCCAGGTGATCGAACTGTCTCCTATCAAGTCATATATGACTTGGAGTCATTACAAGAATGATCTAAACAATGAAAAGCGGAGGCGGAGGCAAGATTTACAATAAGAGGGTTCAAAATATGTAGAATAAATAGCCGAATGGGGTTCGACATCATCTATATATACATATAAAGTTATTTAACCATGTATAAATAATATAATTTTCTGCCGAAAAGGGTTCGGATGAACCCACTTGTATGAAGGTAGCTCCGCCCCTGACGAAAAGGATGCATAAACACAAAAATGACCTAGAGGTCAAATTTTTCCAGAGATTTGAATTTAGAATGGAAATCGATTTTGGGATAATTCTTCATTTTGAAAAAAAAATAGAAGGAAAGTAGAGAGAAGCGGGAAGGATGAGAGAGAGAGTGGGGTTGAGGGAGAGTGAAATTTGACTTTATTTTAGGAGGTTAAGTATAAACAACAGATTTAGTGTTAAAAAAAACATATAGTGGTTCATTGTACTTTAATTTTCAAAACTATAATTGTGTTCTATAAATAAATAGCACATGTATGTTTTGTTGCGTAATTTTTTCATGTAAAAGTTTTGCCTAAATTTTAGAGATACATATATCAATGTATATCTCCTATAATATTGTAGATTTATCCCATCTGGTTCTTTCTTTTTTCCCTTTTAGGCAATTAAATTATCACTATTTGAATCTTCAAAACTTTAGACCAAGTCTTTGCTTCTAAATCCAATAAATGATAAAGGATAAAGCTAGGAAAAGCATAATACAGAGCCTACTTTGTCTTTTCACTATGAACTTCTTTCAAGAGAGTACCATCCTTATTTTTATAACTTGCCAGCCTTAATTCTCCTCTCTAAAATGGATTTAGGTTTTATATGTAACTTAAAGTGTATATGTGTTTAATTTCTATGTATTGGAGATGTAAAAAAGAAATTTACTTTTTATAATAAGTTACTAGAAAATATGGTAAGCATTAATTGACAATTCAGTACAAAGCTCAGTAACTTGCTATTTCATGCATCAAATTTAAAACATTTATATTGTTCATATATATCATGAATTTCATATAAATAAATTGTTTTTTGAGTTTACAATTGTTTCAACTAAACTAACGGAGAAAGGAGGAGAAAAGTATTGCCAGCATCAAATGAATTAGAGTTCATCATAATTTATTTATACTTTCAATATAATTTAACGATTATAGCAGGTTATTCTAAATTATTATTACAAAGTATTTTTGCACCAACTTAGTTCTTTCAAGATTTGGATTGCCATGCTATAAATTAGAGAATCTCTCTTCTTGATTTGGATTGCCATGCTAGAAACCAGAGAATCTCTCTTCTTGATTTTAGAACAATGTTTGAATGGACAAAAGGCCAAAAAAGTTATCACAAAAACAAAGAATCTTATGAAAAGGACTAACACATAGAGGCAATCCCTACCTTTTCCCTTTGCAATTTTAACACTTTAATGGTGGATTTGCTTTAGTTTCTGAACACATGCTATTTCATAAGCAAAACAACCAATAATTAGAGAATAAAACAACTTCTTTTTAACAAGCCAAAGCTTCTATTATCCTCCCTCAAAAATTATCCCTTTTTTTCTTCTAAATTAAAAATAATTTAACTTAAACTATCTATTTTACACTTAATAGCAAAATTTTATAGTCGCACACAAATATAATGTTATAACATACTTAAGCTTATAAATTTCAAAAAAATATGAGTTAAATGCAATCATTATGATGACATATTAACTAGTAAATTTCAAATATTTCTGCAAACTCATTTGTAGTTTAATACGTTCCACACATACATACTATGAAATACTTAAGTTATATATATAAGGTGTAGTACAATTGATATAAATTTACGAAACAAATAATTTCGATTGAGACCTTGAATATAAATCTACAATATATGATATGAATTCTATAAAAACAAATTAAACATATAAATTTCAAATTCTAATTTATTAGTCTATCATATACTTACACTATATAAAAAAAAAAAATTGGGGGTTGGGGGGTTGGAGTGGGAGGGTGGGCTGACATATTTATTTGGGATTCTCTACCCAATATAATGACTGATCAATTTTTAAAAAAGAATTTCCTTGTGTAAGACAAATTCATTATTAATATCTTTTCATTCCACCTCTTAAGATTCTAAACAACTTTGTAGTAAAAATAACTAACAAATTAAATTAAGCTCTGGTTTAAAGTGAAACTTCATCTCTCGCAATATATATTGACAAACCCATTTTCAATAAATTACATATACAAGATAGGAAATTTAATTAAATTAATTTATTTATTCATGGCTTGCCAAATTCTCCTTTTGTAACTTGACCATGTGGTTGATGAGAATTTCCTGCTCTTCTGTTATAGACAAACAAAAAAATAAGTATTAGACTATAGTGAATGAAGTAATTAATTTTTATTTTAGAGAGAAAAAAAAACATACACATATATATAGTGACAGATCAAAAAATTTCGTTCAGAGTGTTCGAAAAATAAAAATATAAACGTGTAGATAAATCTTTCGAATTGGGACCCTTGAATTTTTTTTGCTTAAAACCAAACTTTTAGCACGTTTTTAAAATAAAATATAAAGCTAAAAAATGCTGGGATTTGAACTAGGGGCATCCAACTTAATACTCAAGGCTCTTGTCACGGAGCCATCTATTTCTATTTGTTATTGATGGAGTTCAAAATATATACATCTACAAATACAGAAAATTTACCTTATACACATCATGTCTTTTTTTTGTCGAGAAAAGTTCAGGTGAACCCCTGACCCAACGTGAATCCACCTTTATATATATTATATATATATAATATATATATATATCAAACGTGCGCTCGCGCGCGTGACCTTCTGGAAAAAGAATTTTGGAATTGCAAGTGAAAAACGACACATGCTTGAAATATATAAATAAGTTAATTTAAATATACACTAAGTCATTTGAAAATTTCAAATGAAACTACTACCAGTACAATATTTTTTTAAAAAGAAATCATTGTGTGATTAATCCATTATGAAAAAATCAGGCTCTCATATAAAAGTACATCTTAAAAATGAAATTTAGTAGATAATAGATAATATTATTTGAATTTTTTAATTATTGAAATTTTTGAATAAGATGGTTATCACCATTAAAATAATGCACATAGAAAGTGAACCTTTTGTTTTCTTTTAATATAATATTAGAATATTTAATATCAAAAAATAAATTCAAGGAATACATGTAACTAGGAGAAGGAAAAGAAGAAGAAAGAATCAAAGGTAGGACAAAGGAATAGGAGAGAAAAGTTACACCTTGAAATACAAAATATTTAATTAAATTGGCTCACGTCCGTTTAGTTGAAACAATCATTAGATGTTACAGAGTATTTTGTTTACATAATAATACCTTCATGAATATAGTCATTTGAGAAAATGATAAGAATAATTTAATGAAATATAATTTATAATTGATACATTCAAATATTTTTCTTAATGAATGACAACATTAGTAACATGATGAAAGTTCAATAATAATAATTTTCTGTGGGAATATGTTTCACCTATTTCATCGGACACACGTGTGTCTACAAAAAAAAATTACAAAAACTAACTAAAGAATTAAAGGCATATATAATTAAAACATTGATATACCTGTTATGGATAGGGTCTGGGCCATTAGGAACTCTTCTTTTAATACTCATGAAGTTGAGATTCATCTTTGAATGAATACTATGTGTCCTTTGCTTGTTCAATATCTTTGTTCCTCTATTCTCCAAGACACTAACCAACAATAACCAAACAACTAATAGTAATACAATTGAACCCCATAACCTCTTGTACAACCTAATTCTATCACTACTACTATCCATATGTATATATTTTTAAAATTTCTATTAGGGTAAGAAGAAGAAAAAGGGAACACAAAAGTATAGAGTTTTTACTATAGATTTATTTTTATTTTATTTTTACCTTAGAAGAGAAAGACATAGAAAGTGAGAAATTTATGAAGGAATTAGACAAAAGGAGAGAAGCAAAAGTAGAGAGTATTAGATTTACCACATGGACTATGGGTGACTGGTTTTTCTTTATAGGTTGGAGTGAAGTGATTCTCCTACTTTAATTTTTTGAAGCTAGAGAGAGATGAGGTGGTGACATGGAGAGAACACCTTCACAAATTAAAATTTTAAAATTTATGAATTTTTGTTGTTTATCTGATCGATTCGAGTCTAAATTATTGAATTCTGAGAGATCCTACTGTTTGGGGTTATGGGCCTTTTTCCCCGTCCTATGTGATAAATAAAAGCGCAATTTGACCAAACCCATTTTTTCCCATAGGCCCAGTCCTTATGAGGCAAATATTAAGCCTATTTAGGTCCTTATTCCTCATTACACAAGAGAGTTTTTTTTTTTCAGCACCAAAAGAGAAGATAGCGTTTCGCATCAAAATTTCTCCCATAAAACAGCACACTTCAATTGTGATTTCCCGCCTCGTTTCTGTGTCCGATTGAGTCTGAATTTTTGCAGCATATTATCTTCATCTCCATCTTTGATTAGGAACTGACAGAGTTGGAGTTGGTGTCCTGCAGCTTCAGTTTTTGCTGTCGTGAACATGTAGCGGCGAAATTGGTGATTTTGCCCTCCTTTCATTCTCTATTTGGTGCAATCTTTATTTTGTTGTTTGCTCGTTGTTTGGCACTTGTTTTGTGGCCATTTTGGAGAACACTATTGTAACGCTTGGTGATTATAGTGGAGCTTTTGGTCCGTGGTTTTTACTCTTCACATCGAAGGGTTTTCCACGTAACTCTTGGTGTCTTGTGTGATTGGTTTAATATTGCCTTGTTATATTTGTTTGGTTTGAATTACTTTGCTGCCTTACTATCATATTGCTTGTGGTTGTTTGTCTTCTCGTGGTTCAAAATCGAGAAGGGAAAGTATAACTTGGTATTCCTTCCGCTGTTATCCCTGTCAGACATTCTTTGTTAGTGCCTTATCTTTCCCAACTAGTCTAATATTTATGTTGTCATTCGATTATTAAGATGTATATACTAGTAATAACTAATAGCATACGTAAAGAATAAATTGTGGATTCAATCAAATATCATTAACTTTAATTTGGCTCGTACTATGACTACATGTTGCAAGAAATATTACTCCATCTATTCAGATTAATTTGTCATGTTAAATTTTTCAAAAGTTAATTTGACTAATTTCCAAAGTTAAATAAGATTACTTTAATTTGATATTTCAAACAAAAATTTAGATAGTAAAATACTAAAAGAAAAATTACACTATAAAATATTAATGAAATTTTTTTATAATTTGACTCTAAAAGAAGAAATTATGATAATTAAAAGTAAAACAAAAATAGTAAGTATGAATAATTAATCTCAATTTCAGTAAATAAAATGAATTGTGATAGAATTTCAAATTCGAACTAATCTAATTATGTATTGGTACATAGGATAATCTTTCTTTTCTTCTCTTTACTTTAATTGGTTTTGTGTATTTTCATGCACTATACGACACGACCACAACCCGCATGCCGCATTACAACTTTTTACGTACCTAAAATTACAACTACTTGATTATGCTACAAACTCTATATTACAAGCATCAAAATTTCATTGTAAATAATTTTAGTTCTTTTATAGGAGAGGGAAAGTGGTACTTATTAAATCCTTTCTCTATGGGGTGGGGATGAAAGCAGTGACAAATCCAAAGTTTTTGTTAAAAGAGTTTCTCACTAAAAAATGTAAGATAATTTAAATCGGGGAACGGGGTCTTTTAATTCTTAGAAAGATCACTAAAATCATCGCTTAGTTATATATCTATATATAGGGTATATGATATATTATATATATATATATATATATATATAATATTATACTTTACTATTACTATTAGTATTAGTCTTACTATTACTATTACTACTACTATTACTATAAGAATAATAATAATATTTATTATTTATTATTATTATTATTATTATATTTATCTTATATATATATATATATATATATCTCTCTCTCTACTCTCTCTCTCTCTCTCTCTCTCTCAGATCCTCTCCCCTCCCCCCCCCCACTGCGTGCCCGCTTCTCCCCGGCCTGCCTCCCTTCGCTCCTCTTCCCCCTCCCTTTCTCCGCCCCCCTTTCCTGCCCCTCTGGCTCCCGCCCCCACTCCGTCCCCTTGCCGCCCTCTTCTCCCGTTCTTCCTTTCCTCCTGTCGACGTCGCCTCCCCCCTCTTTTTCCTTTCCCCCTCGCTTTGCCTTCCTTGCCCCTCTCCCCCCACTGCTTTCGTCTTCCCTGGTAAAATATTGGATATGAAAATTTAAAAAAAAATTGTCTTAACCTTAAACTTTCTATAACACATAGTAGTTATTATGATACTGATGATTTAGATTTACTTTTTGAATTAAAAGTATTAAAAGAAATAATACAAGTAGAAGTCTAATGAAAATACTCAATCAAATAAAAAGTCTTGATTCTTTTTTAAATATACATATTGCTTATAGGATAATATTAATAGTTCACGTAACTATTACCTCAGCCAAAAAAGTTTTTTCGAAATTAAAATTGAATTAATCTTCTTTACGATCAATAATGTGTCAAGAGAGATTGAATGAATTAAGTATATAACTGATAAAACAATTGATCATAAAATAGTACTTCATAATTTTACATCTAAAAGAGTTAGAAAAGTAAATTTTAAATAAAAATATACATGATAAATAAATAAATAATTACAGGTGCCCTTTCTTAAGTTTCATTTTAAGCCCACAATATTGTTGGGTCGGCCCTGAGACAAACGAATCGTGGTCATACGGTGAAATTCTGACGTGGATCTGATTCGCGGAGTGTTTAGTTATTTGGTGGACTGCGAGAAAGAAAAAATGGGGTTTATTTGTGTTTGGGTCATTTAGGGTTTTTTTTGTGTTATAATTATCTACGTTAATTTTTGGATTGATTTTTTAATTATGGATAAAATTAAATAAATTTTGAATAAGCCTTTAAGATTATGACATGTGTCCCTTCATTAGTTCAAAGGCTATATACATTCAAACACTTAGATGATAAGGTTATTAGTGTTCTAAAAATATAACGAAGATTATTTAGATACCATTTATAATAGTTTAGAGATATATTTATCTTTTTTCCAAGAAAATATATGAAAATATACTAAATATCAAAATAATTTATGGCAATTCAAAATATTTAAAAAATATTTTAAAAAAATTATTATCAAATAAAATATCATTTAGTTATTCAAATAGTCTAATATAAACAAATTGAAATAAAAAATAATAACTTCAACCATATGATCAAATAAAATATATTTTCACTATCCAAATAATTTAACAAATAATTGATAAGGAGGGGATCCGGTTAAACCCTCTTATGACCAGAGCCATTTTATAACATCAATTCCAATTAGCTGGTAAGGCAAGTAAGGCCAACTCTTTAGGGCCTCAAAAAATTTAAATGCCCCAAAATATACCAAGTATCATTATATATGTTCCATCTCTCTTTTCATTTAAAGTTTTCTTTTAGTTCATTGAAAAGAAATGTTTATCTATATTCAGCAAATTTTTTGTTTTAATATTCTATGTGGCACGCTTAAAACTACAATAATTAAAAATATTTTCATATATTAGAGAAAAATAATATTAGAGTAGAAGCGGAAGTCATCAAAGTCTTCAACTCTTGGAACCTCGATTAACTATTATTAGAACACTAGAATAATATATCATCTTGAGTTGATCCCATCAAAAGAGATGAAAATATGAGGAGTCTTCCACAATGCATTAATAGTAGTCAGTCGATCGACTCAAAGTCTTTGTAATTGGCAGCTTACCAACTTAGGGCTGTTGCTCAAGTTTGGTTCAACCAATGGAAGGAAGAGAGAGTTGTTGATCCAGGTCCTCTTGGTTAGGGGAAGTTTAATATTGCTTTTATTGATAGGTTCTTTCCCCTTGAAATAAGGGATGTAAAGATACATGAATTCATTAACCATTATCAAGGAAACATGAATGCAAAAGATCGAGTATGCCTTTAAGTTCACATAATTGTCTAGATATGCCTCTACTACGATTGTCGATCCAAGGGAAAAATGAGCAAATTTGTTTCGATAGTGTCCGAAATTGTGGTTAAGGAATGTCGTATGGCTATGCTCATTAAGGAAATGGACATTTTTCGTCTAATGATTCATGCTTAACAAATTGAACTGGAGAAACTTAAGGTATGGGGAGGCAAAGAGGGAAAATACAGATTATGGTGACTTTTCACATTAAAAGTCCGATGGACATGGTCGTTCTAAGTTCCACAAAGGTTTTTCAGTCAAGGTTCCTCCAATACTATGACTCCTTAGTTTAACAAAAAGAGGTGTGTATAAACCTAAGCCTTACGGAGAAAATAGTGGTGAAAATAGATATTCAATTTTTGTATGCCGAGAGTGTGAAAGAATCATCCCAAAAAATGCTTGATTGGCACAAACAGTTGTTTTAGTTGCGGCAAGAGTGGTCACCTCTAGAGAGAATGTCCATTTAGAATTGACAGGAGAAATGATGGTAAGCATGCTTCACCTAGTGGTTCGAGTTCAAGTTCCTAAACAAAACTGCATTTCAAATTCGACATGAGCAAGAGGGTTCTCCCGATGTTGTTACTGGTATGTTGAAAGTCTTTCATATGATATCTATTATGGTTTGGGTTGGGAATCCCAGGGGGTGACAACCTTTTCTTTTGTGACGCCCTTATTGGCTGGCTAGTGAGACCTGACTGTTTCTCCTGGATATGTTGTTAGATATTTTTTATATCTCTACTCCTACTAGTGAATCTATTGTGGCTATGAGATTCTATATTAGATTTTGATGTTATTCTTCATATGGATGACCTTCATTCTTGTTATGCTTTATTGATTGTAGAGCCCGAGTTATCGAGTTTTAGTTTCCAAATGATTCCATCCTAGAGCGGAAAGGATGAAATTCTATGCCTAAGGATTAGTTTGTTTCTTGTCTTAAAGCCAAAAATATGATTTCTAAGGGTTGCATGTATCACCTCATTCGTGTTAGGGATAGAGATTCTCAAAATCCTACTCTTGAGTTGGTCCCCCTTGTGAATGAGTTTCTTGAAGTATTGTTTCGATGATTTTCTCAACGTGCCTCCCAATATGGAAATACACTATGATATTAACCTTCTCCCAGAAACTCAACCTCTCTCTATTCCTCCTAACCTGATAGCTCTGGCACAACTTAAGGAATTAAATGAGCATTGAAAATTTATTGGATAAGGATTTTACCTAGTCGAGTATTTCTCCATGGGGTGCTCCAGTTTTGCTTGTTCATAAGAAAGAAGGTTTACTTTGCATATGTATTGACTACCAACAATTGAATTAGGTCACTTTTAGGAATAAGTATCCTCTTCTAAAGATAGATGATGTGAACTTCAAGAAAGGTCTTGATCCGATTTCAGCTGCGTTGAAGGAAGTGGTTCTTAAAAAGCCTTTAGAGGATTTCCCCAAGGAGAAGATGGTGTACTTCGGTATCAAGGTCATTTATGTGATCCCGATGTTGATAACTTGAGAGTTAAAATTTTATCAAAAGTCCATAGTTCTCAATATGTTGTTAAACCGGAGTCACCAAGATGTATCGTGATTTACGGGAGTTTTATAGGTGGAATGAGATGAAGAAACATTTTACAAAATTTGTGGTTAAATGTCCTTATTGTCAACTTTGAAATTGCTCACAACAAAGCGGGAGGTTTTTTTTACAGACATCATTAGTATACCTAATTGGAAGTGGAAAGGTTTGAATATGGACTTTATTGTTGGTTTACCCTGCACCAGACAACAACACAACTCGATTAAGGTTATTATGGATTGTATGATAAAGTTGCTTCATTTCATTCTTGTCAAGGTCTCTTATTCGATGAAGGACTATTTTAAGTTGTATATAAGGGATATGGTTAGGTTGCATGGAGTGCCCCTATCTATTATCTATGATCGTGGTACTCAATTTACTTCTCAATTTTAGAAGTCTTTCCAAAAAGGTCTTGGTTGTGTCAAGATAAGTATGACCTTTTATTCTCTAACTGATGGGAAAGCGGAACGTAATATTCAAAATTTATAAGAAGTGTTGAGAGCTTATGTGGTTGACTTCATGGGTGATTGGGATAATTATTTGCCTTTGATTGAGTTTGCTTGCAATAATAGTTATAATTCAAGCATTGGTATGACTTTATTTGAGGCTCTTTATGGTGGGAGGTGTAGTATCCTATAGGGGTAGTTAGATGGTGAGATTGCTTTGATAGGTCCCGAAATGATATATGAGGCTATGGAGAAGGTTTATTTTATTAGAGATGTTGAAAATGGATCAAAGTCGATAAAAGTCCTATGTAGATGTTAGAAGAAGAGAACTAAATTTGATGCTAATTATTGAGTCTACTTGAAAATTTTACCCATGAAAGGTGTGATGATATTTGGAAAGAAAGGAAAACTTAGTCCCCCTTATGTGGGACCATATCATATTTGAGGTGTATCGGTAAAGTTGCTTATGAACTTTATTTTCTTAATTATTTAGATTTGGTGCATCCGAATTTCCATGCCTCCTTATTGAAGAAATGTGTTGGTGATCTGACATCATTGTACCATTGGAGAGTCTTGATTTAAAGGAGATTCTTTCCTATGAAGAATTTCATTTGAGATTTTGAACCGGCAAGTTAAATGTTTCGATATTCCCATCTCTTTCCCTTCGATCCTATTATACCTTGAGGTATTTAGTCCTTCATGGTTCATCCCTATATCTTGGTCATTCTCATGTTTCCTTATGCATGCATGCTCATGAAAAGTATGACTTTTGAAATTTGGAATTTATCTTGATTGATTGGTTCATGAATATGTGTGATTGAGGACGATTTGCATATATGTCTTATGAAGTGATGTTTAAATATATTGTAGCTTGGAATCGATGTTCGTCCTTGATTATATGCAATTTGATGAAGTTGCATTCATGTTGGGTTGTTAAATCTCTATCCTTAATGTTGTCTTGAGTATCATTCGAGGATGAATGTTTCTAAGGGGAGATAATGTAACACCACAAATTTCAAAAAAAAGAAAGATTGTATTAAATTACAATAACAGTTTTAGGTCTACAAGATTAGTCTATGGTTCGTAAGTTTTCCTATGGGACGTAGACTAGTCTCGTAGAAAGGGAGAAAATAAATCATTGACACCAAGTCCCAATACCTATTTATCAAGTGATGTACAAGTTGTAGATAAGTCTTATTGGTGAGTCCATGACTTAGTTAAAATTTAAGGTCAAATGTTGAGTCCTACAGTTAGGGAGATGTCCTCTAATTGAAAGTGTGTAGGAAAATAAGGACTTATCAGTTTTGCTTGCAACTTTTCTCGAACTATGTGACACTCTATTTCAATATGTTTTGTTCGCTCATGAAAGAATGGATTTGCTGCAGTATGTAAGGCAACTCGATAGTCATAAAATAGTTTTACAAAAGTCACGTTTGAGATCCTTAAGTCTTGAAGTATATAGTTTAACCATGTAAGTTTTAAAAAAGTGTTGGTCATAGCTCGATACTCCGCCATCACCGAGCTCGATACTCCGCCTCTGGTGATGATCTACAAACAACTAATCGTTTCTTTGATTTCCATGAGATAAGTGAATTTCCAAAAAAAAAATGCAGTATCCTGTGACAGACCTTCTTGTGGCCCGAAAACTACCCCAATCTGAATTACAAAAGACCTATAAAATAAGATTGTTTACTGAAGGAAATAACAAACCCTTGATATATTTGAGAATTCGCACAGGCTCTTGCACAAATTGGCTATGTCAGGCCTGTGACAGTGAGATAATCCATCTAACACACTAGTCTTAAGTATTTTTATTTGAGAGGCAGTCAACACAATTAATTGTAGAAGTTAGCTTCAAATTTTGTTCCATTGGAAACTTTTCATGCTTTGCTCCTAAGATTCCTGAATATTGCAAAATATCTATTGCATATTTTATCTGAGACATAAAGATGCCCTATTTGAACGACAAAAATCAATACCTAAAAAATACTTCAACTCTCCAAGATCTTTAATACGGAAGCATTTGAGAAGAAACCTTTTGATGAGTTCAATTTCTTGAAGATCATTTCCTCTTAGAAGTATGTCGTTAACATAGATAAGTATTATTGTGAATGATGAACCTTTTGCATAGATAAGTATTATTGTGAATGATGAACCTTTCGCCTTGGTGAAAAGGGAATAATCAGCCTTTGATTGTTGAAAACCAGCTTTACGGATAGCTTCTCAAAATGTGAGAAACCAATTTCTCGATGCTTGCTTAAGTCCATACAATGATTTGTGAAGCTGACATACATTATTCTCCCCCTATCGGTGGAGACCTTGTGGAGGTTCAATTCCATGTACACTTCTTCATGTAGGGCTCCATGAAGAAAAGCATTTTGGACATCCAATTGATAAACGAACCAATTTCTAGCAGAAAGAATTGTAAGTAGACAACAAAGTGTCAGGAGTTTTGTTGTTGGAGAAAAGGTTTCTTGATAGTCGATTGCCTCAATCTTAGTATATCCCTTTGCGACAAGACGAGCCTTATAATGCTCAATCGTTCCATCTGATTTGTTTTTTATTTTATAAACCCATTTGCATCCAATGGGTTTTCAACCAACAAGGAGTGGACTAAGCTCCAATTCTTGTTATCGTTTAATGCTTCTAGTTCAGCATTCATGGCTTGTCATCAATGTGGATCAAGAACAGACTGAACATATGAAGAAGGTTTTGTGCGACCTTAATGTTATCTAGGAAAATGCAATGTGCTGAAGATGTGCGAGAGTAAGGAAGATAATGAGAAAGAGGATATCGAGTACCTGATATTGTTAAACATGGCATAGCAGAAGATCAATTGGCTTGAGCATGGCAATATGTAGTTTTTATGCCATTCAAGAGTTATTTTAGATGAGCAGATTGTCTTAAGAAATGAGATGAAGGAACCACAACCTCCGAAATGACTGGAAAAGATTCAAGAGCTTCATCAAAAATCGAATTTTGAGCGAGCTGGTTGGGATTGGCAAGATTATCATCTAGTGTATTTGCAGATTAGGTGGGATGCTGGAAATGATTTCAGATTGGGTAGGATTACATGAAACAACATCTGATTGAGGAGGATTGCTAGAGACGTCTTCTGTAATTCTTGGTTCATGGAATTCTACTCTCCAGATAGATTGAGGTTGAGGAGATGAGACATCTTCAATGACAGATGGTGGAGAGGACCAACTGTATAATATACCAGAAGAAGATTGAGGTGATAGTGAGGTTGAAGTTGGTGTACTGAACCAAAAGGAAAGATAGTGTCAGAAAATTTGACATCACGACTTACCAAAAATTCCAAATCATAAATCTTATAACCTTTTTGACCAGTAGGATAACCAACAAAGATGAAGCGTTTAGCTTGAGAATCAAACTTCTGTTTATGTTTAAGAACAGTAGCATAACACAAACAACCAAAAACTTTTAGGTGACTAAAGGATGATGATTTATGATATAGAAATTCATAAGGAAACTTAGAATGTTATAATGGAGTTGGTAATCGTTTAATATATAGACAGCAATCAAAACACATTAACCCCAAAAAGTGATTGGCAAGTAAGCTTGAAAACGTAAAGCTCATGCAACATTTAAAATATGACAATGTTTGCGTTCAACTACCCCATTTTGTTGTGGAGTGAAAACACAAATTCGTTGGTATTCGATTCTATGAGAGTTAAAAAAATCATAATTCTTTTCCATTGTCTATCCTAACTTTCTTAACTGAAGCATGAAATTAGTTTTTAGTAAATGATATAAAGAATTGCAAAGTATGAGAAGTTTCAGACTTGTATTTCATAAGAAAAAATCAAGTACATCTTGTAAAATCATCTACGATAGTAAAAAAGAATTGAGCCCCTGAATCTATAGGTACTCGATGTGGACCCCAAACTTCACAATTATTATCAAAGAGAACATTACGAACAAGTACCAATGTTTTGTGAAAATGATATTTATTATGATAGGGTGCTTTTAGGTGAAATTACCAATGTTTTGTGAAAGTTTTTCTCACATATGAATATAATCATGACTTGTGAAAGGCAATTTTCACATTTGGATTTACATTGGTGAAAGGATTTCTCATCCATGTTGAATTATGTTTAAGGAGATATATGTTAGTCTTTAGAATTAGCACCGGGAGGACTTTGAGGTGGAGGCACAAATAGGATAGACTCTAATACCAACCTCTATTTTCTAACTACGTGCCTCCATAGAATTGTCTTAAATGATCTAGTTAGTGGATCCACTTTAGCAAAAAAAATGATATGTAAGGATTCTACCTTAGAAACTAAATTTCCCTTCTTTCTGTATAACGTATATACCAGATTCTATAACATAGATCTTATGGTCTCGTTATAGATTAAAGCTAATATCCCACCAAAGTACCATGTTTCTTCAAATTTTTTCCTATATATCTTATTTTATTATCTTGACCATATTCCATATTTGCAATTCATTTCTTCTTTAAGTCATTAAATGTTCAAAGAATGATCATGCCTACATGTTTTAAGCCTTCATGCTATCAAGCCTATTTTATGCATATTTTCTCATACTTAGTAGTTAATAATTTCATGTATTAATACATATTTATGCCTACATGGTCTCACTAATGTAGGGTCGGACACTTATCTCTCATATTCATGGCTAGTTGGTTCCCTTGGCGTTCATGATTAATGAGTCCTCATGTTCCGAGGACCAAAACACTTTTATAGCTTTATGACATTTTCATTTTCAGAATTTTACGTCCCAATCACTTTCTTTATGATGTATTAGATGGATTATCTGAAACTTATGTTAGACTTCTGGATTCTTTATTTCTACTATATTATATAATGTATGATAAGCGGCTTATTTGTGACCTTTTCGGGAGTCTATATGTTATGTTACATTGAAGGTATACTTTGGATCGTAATATTACCTTTCATATCAATATATTCGATGTAGTAATGTTGTTTGCGCTATATCATTTTATGATGTAGATTTCAACACTCTAATTTAGATTCACTAGCAGATGTTTCATTAAGTTTCTCCACTTTTTTCGGTTTGTGGTGAGTCATTCTCGCATTCAGAGGACATCATTTGTGATTTAGCTAATCTTATTCACTTCAATTGTGTTAGCTTTCATGTAGCTCGTGTTCTTTTCTCGGTAGACTTATCTATCTCAATTATTTTAGAGGCTTCATTAGACAAAGTTATGGGTCATAGACATTGATAATCTCTGTTTTATTTCAAACATTTTCTTGGATGTTTGAATGTTCTTTATTTATAAAAGATCACTTTAGTAGCTTAGCACATTACTATAAATAGCAGCTCATACATTAGTCAATGTTCGATATTACAGCATGCTAGAACAAGGGTTTCTTTGGGCTAAAAATGATTTCGAGTGCTAGCCATGTCTAGGATGTAATAGTTGTGAATAAATTAGCTAGGATATCATACTCTAGCTATCAAAAATACACTTTCAAAAAAAAAGTAAGGCTTGTAGGATTAACTTAGACCTTGAAGAGTGAATCTCAACATCATCCCTAATGAAGTAGAGAGGAACACCCCTTTTTTGGCTTCACATGCATCCCCATAAAAAATGTAGAAAGTTCTCATCTATATTATCTTAAAATTATGAACTTCTAACTTAAATGTTAAATTACTATAATATTTTTAATTTAGGTTGTGACTTTTTCGATGAGTTATGACTTTTCTTAAAGGATTGTGATTTTTCTATGAGTTGTGACTTTTCTAAAGATTTATGATTTTACCAAAGGATTGTGGTTCCTCATAAAGGTCATGAGTTTTAAGATAAGACATAAAAATATTTGTCCATATGAGTGGTGACTTTTCAGATAAGTTGTGCCTTTTCTCAAATGGTTGTAACTTTTCGATGAGTTGTGATTTTTCAAAAGAATTGTGACTTTTTCAAAGGGTGCTATTTTTTTGAAAAGGTCATGAATTTTTAGATAAGACACAAAAACAAGTGTTCAGACTACTATTTGTTGACTATAAAAAGATGGGCTTTCACTCATTTTTCAACCAAAATTATTTTTAATTTGCTACTCTTCTTCTTCTTGTATTTTAAATTTTTTGAATGATGTATTTTCGTTGGGTGAGTTAAAAGTTAAGCAGAATATGAGGTATCACTATTCTAATGAAGTAAATCGTTCTATCCTAAGAGGGTATATTCTCTAACCTTAAGTACTTTAGGAAAATAATTTTGATGATATCATAATTATTTTTTTCTTAACATGATGTAATCCAAATTCATTTGTTTATGTTACGAATTTCTCTTGAGATGCAGATATATGCTTCTGAACATCTTTTTCTAAAATTTAGAGAACTGTCACGATTTTTTTTTTATGCTCACGATAAAAGAATGATTTTCTTTTTATCAATGCTACTTATGTGATTTAGATTGTTAGAAAGTTTTACATAAGTATTGGTCTTTTGTTTTACTTATTAAATGTTGTTAATATTTGAGTAGTTTACTTTTTATATACACAATAAATATCATTTACAATATAAATTAGTCAGATACAACTAATTACATGGTGAAACCTCATCAAAGGACATTTACATGAAACTATAAAAACTTTTAAGTGACCATCTTACTCGATCACATGAATAAGATATATATATCAGAGATATATATAGATATATAATTATATATATATATATAGATAGATAGATAATTCAAATGAACCATTACAAAAGAAATCTGCCAATACGATTTTGTACTAAGTTTATTATTCAAATTTTTTCTTAAATAAACAATAGTATTTACTATGATATCTATTTTTAAAATTGATAATCATGTGTAACAGACGTATCAAAAAACTAGTATAAGAAACGTATGAACCCCAAGATTGGAAAGAAAGAGCAAGATGTACCAAGAAAGAAGTTGAATTCACATGAATACCTTCTCTTTCTTTGATTTCGTGGGATGAGAAACCCCAACCACTTCGAGACTGAACAATAGTTCGATATTGATTAATAATTAATATGCGATGTATTGACTTTATCATTTCATGCTTCTCTATTTCTCTTTCTTTGACTAATATATTAATCTCTCATCAAACAAAACAATTTTTCTAGCATTACTTATGCTAGTAATTATGTAAATATAAATCAGAGTGAGAAATATGAAAATGTAAATTTTAAGGGTCCATGCACATAAGCATTTAATTAACATACGTACTTACGATAAAAATGTAATTTTGATAATTCTTAACGTGTTAGGTTTATCCAATAAGAAAATTGAATGATTCATCCCCGCATTGATAAACTATTACTATAAAATTTTAATCATTTCACTAACCATTACTAATCTCATAATCAAAACCAGCAATAAGATAATTTTGTGATTGGCTTATTGGCTACGGTTCCATTTTGAACCATTGGACTTCTTTAGTTATTTTGATTTACTAATGATTATTGAAATGGTGCCTGGACCGCAATTCAATTAAAAATAATAATTAGAAGAGATTGTTGAATTTCTTTAACTTAAGACAAGCTTCTATATATAATATTCTTACATTTGTTTTTATACCCTCATTATTAGGATTCCTTTTTCTTGCATTTCAATCTTCTATATAACTTATTTTTATTGTGTTTAGTAAGTTTTGGTGTTAAAAATACTACTTTCGATTGTGCTAGAGGTTGACTCACTTGAAACCACTCTTTGTTGTAGGTAGTAAATTAAATTTCATTATATACATGCTCACTCTTTAAAAAATGAAAATATATTTAAATATATACTTAAACATGAGTAAAATAGCGTAGTACGTCATCAAATAAATTGTCAAATTTCTCTAGTAACAGTTTTTTTTAATAATATTTTATAATATAACAGTCAAATTTTCTTTTTTGAAATTTTTTTTCATTGTTGATATATATGATCTAATAATAACATATCGTTATAACAGTTATGACATATCGATATGTTCAGATAAATAACGTCATTATAAAGTAATTTGACTTGTATAATAAATGTAGATTGAGTTGTATTAAATAGGAATACATGGATTATTGGAACATAGGATTCCATGGATTATGGAATGTTATTGCACACATTCTTATTATATTATTCCATTTGAAAAAACAAATACTTAAGTCCTAATGTCATGGCTTATCTAGCACGAATAACCCCAACAAAAACACTTTAAAAAATTGTGTCGGAGAATCAAATTCTT
The DNA here is from genome assembly GCA_027704765.1 of Solanum habrochaites. Lineage (NCBI taxonomy): Eukaryota > Viridiplantae > Streptophyta > Magnoliopsida > Solanales > Solanaceae > Solanum > Solanum habrochaites. Next base: position 8,406,733 of record JAKWJA010002489.1, read on the forward strand.
TTAATTGCTTCAGTTTCAAGTTTAAAGGCATAGTTAGATTTGGAATTACACTAAAACCTTACTAAATTAATATAGCTGGCATATAAAATATTATTATTTTATAGAGGCATTATTTAATTGATAAATCAATATTTATTAATTAAAAAGTGTTTTAAATTTATGTTCAGAAATCCAGAGTTCAGAAAAAATTGTCGAAGTTGAAGATAATACAATACATTTGAAATCAGTTACGTACAAGGAAACACTTGTCACATCTCAAACTTTTCGCAACTTTATAATGCAGTTCGAAAAGACAGCATCAAAATTTAAGAAAAGTTAGCCATAAACTTCAATTAGATATAAAATTTAACAAAACAAGAACAATAAAATCACAGTTCATTTTATTGTCTTATACATATTTATAATTGAAGAATTATTAATTTATAATATAAATGAGACCATTTATTTATATAAGGATCTTCTAAAAATATATTATCTTATCGAAATTAATGAATTGTTTCCATTGACTCAAGTCGAGATTGAAGTAAAATATTATCTTATAGAGATTATTATTTTATCGAATATTAATTTAGAAATATTTTATTATAATTTACCTACATCATATATTAATGTCAAATCATATTAAGTAACTATCATGATCAAGCGATTAAACAAGGAGAGAGATATATTAATTAACAACGAATAAGTTATAGATATTTTATGCGAATACATATTATGCATTCTATTAGTTTGATGTAAGATCAGTGTAGGAGAGTCATTCTATGTTCAGGAACGAATCTAATGCGTAAAAGATGGTTTAATTCAAACTATAGTATTTTGGCTCACAGTTTGTATTTTATATTTAAAATTAATTAACATAGGAGGAGAGGATATACTAAAACAAAAAATAAGTGATAGACATTTTGTGTAAATAATATTATGCATTTATTAATTTAATGGGAAATCAATGTAGGATAGTCATTATGTGTTCAGGAGCGAATCTAATATGTAAAAGGCGGTTTAAACCAAATAACATTATTTTGATTCACATTTTGTATTTATTTATTCAAAATTTATTTTGAAATATAGATAATAATATATTTTGAACTTGATAAAATTTTAATGACTACGATAGAATATCATACTCTAAAATAAAATTTTTTCTTTTATTATGGTAGCAAATCATCATATACTAAGAAATCTTAATTCTCTTTTGGTGATTCGTACATGACAACTTTTAGCACTATCCAACAACTAATTAAATAAAATTCGAGGGTTTTAAAAGTAAGAATAAACGAACATGTGATATAAAGGTGGTCTTTTAGACCCAAATATTCTATGCCTTCTGAACCAATTATTATCGATTCGATTGTGAGGAATAAAATTATGGAACTTTTATGCCTAATCACCCTCTCTAACCAGGGTTACGTTATAGAGTTGGTTCATTCAAACATAATAATTTTGACCTAATTTAATAAATAACTAGGTAATTTACTCACATTTTATGAGGGCATAAGTTATTTTCTAATTTTTTGAATAACATTTCAAATAATCGCTTTTATAAGGGGAAAAAAAGTAAATTGTTGTAGGTTTTTAGAACATTTCTAGAGAAATTAAATGATTTGATATTATCACATATTTTGAAAATTGTAAATATATAATTAATGATTAAAAATATGATTATATCTAACTGTTTTTATCTTTTACATAATTTATCATATTATATGTTATATGATATAATTGTTGTCTTGTTAAAATTGATTTATGTTTTTATGTAGCGACTAAACATCACATTTTATATTTTGTTGTATATGAAAAATATAGAATCTTATAATTATTTTTTTGTTAAAATGACTCCTTGTGTAAATATATTTATGTGAAAATTTTTCGATACTAAATATGAGTTATAAATAAATTAAACCAATAGTAAAAATGTACACATTGACAACAAATTAAAATTTTTTTAGAGACACTCAGTGTCTGAGGGCAATCGAATGTTCAACCACTTTTCGTATATTTGAGCAACTTCAAAAAATGACTATATTTAGAGGGTTATTAAAGTCAATAGATATAGTATGTTATTTATAAAAAATAACTACAGTTAACTCTGTTTCTAGCTATATTATGTATATGTTTTTGAGTTTTCTATTAACATTGAACAGTTTGAATTACAATGAACTAAATAAGGAAAAACTGTATTAATTGTATGAATTCAAATTCAGTATCTGTATTTATAAAATAAGTATTAATTATCAAGGATACAAGTGTTATAAAAACTTAATGTATTAATATATTAAAAGATAAGTAAACAATATAGCAAGAACACGATAAGTTTGAAAAAATGAATACATTGTATGTTAAAAACAAAAAATGAATACACTAATATAGGTAGACCTGATGAATACATTGTGTTAAATAAAGATGAATATATTTGACAATAGAGAAAAAAAAAATGGGCAAAAATAATAGACTGTGTGCAAGTATTTGATTGTATAAAAAAAATGAAAAAAAATCAAACAAACATCAAATCTTTTGGTAATTTTTTCTTATAATACTTGATGGCTTGGTGTTGACTCATGTATTTGGTTTATAAAAATAGTAATTAATGTATATAATTAACTGTTTGCCAATTACCTTTAAAATTCGATAGATTACTTAGGTATCCAAATATACTTGATTTAGAAATTACAATTTCAACTTGTGTAGTATTTACTATGACAGAACTATTCTTATACATACAAATGTCAATTACACAAACCTCAATCTCTTTGTTCGTGAACTTATTGTACTACTTTTTTATAACTAGGCTTGTAAGTAGAAACAAGTCAATCAAAAATCCTATAAAAATAGATGCAACATCTATGTAACAACTATGATATTCATAAAACGAGGAGGAATAATCAATCAAGTGAATCTGATGAATTCAAATACGAACTATGTTCTAAAATCATCAAAAAGTTTTAATTTGAAAGAAATTTGGGGAAGAAAAATTACATAAATTTTGTGATATAGGAAAGATGATGAAAGAGAAAAGATTAGTGAGGATACACATGGGGAACCCCTCCAAAAACAGGCCTAGACAAAAATAAGAACTTTCCTATTTAATATTAAAACTTTCTAATTATTTGTATATATAATTAACTTTGCTAGTTAGTGTGTAATTATTATCCATATAAACATAAAAAAAAAATTAAAAAAAAAGAATTGTAGTATTTATTTTAAATGTATATCATAATGTTTGGCTATTTTAGTTTTTTTATTATTATCTAAACATGAAAACTTATAGAAGGAGAATTTAAATTTGACAACAAACAAAAATTATATTGTGACCTTAAAGAATCATTCTTAATAAACTGCGAAGGCCTTTGGATGCTTCATCAATGACACTTTATGACTTTTCAAGAATATTATACGTATGATTGTTGCATTCGGAAGTTACAAATAGATCAAAATGTTTGATTCTATAATCATGTAAAATAAAAGATTTTCGACATTAAAAAATTGAAAAAGCGTCTAACTGATAATTCAAACGCTAAACAATGACTTGCGTAACATGAAGGATAACAACTCGATGTTAATAGCACATTCTTTTGATAGATTATAAGATATTACTTTTATTAGAGTAGGTTTTGTTTCATATTCTTAAATTAGCTGACGACAAATACATAACTTAAACAAACTATTTAAAGAGCCCAAAATAAAAAGAAAAACATTAAAAGGACGAAAAATTTTATCATAGTCAAATTATATACATACAATTGTAAGGAGACAACAAAACAGTGAGAAAAAGCATACATTAAAGGGAGTAAATTATGGATATTCACTGATGATAATAAATCATTCTAACCAGAAAAGTTCCTATTGTTTTGAAATAAGATACCTTAAAAAATTGACTAACATTTCAATCCTTAAAGTACTCATAATATCCAATGATAAAATTTAGTATAACAAATAACATGTAAAAAACAAAAAAATGGGCATGCAAAATTATTAACTCTCATAGAATTTCTGAAGAACACAAAATCGCATCTTTGTATGTAAAGGAATAACGTTCTTGATAAAGAAACTTGAGATTTGAAAGGACTTTTTTTTAATGTACCTTCAACAATTTCAGTAGAGAAACTTGCTTGAATATTCAATTGACATTTGTTATTTAATCTGTACTAACAACTACTTATAACAATAACTTTGCATAAACATAAACAATAATGTTTAAAACAAATATTCAAAAATGACAACTTATAAAATAAGCATAAACTAATGATTGTAAAAAACATACCAGGATATAAGGGTGGCAGCGGGATCGGAATCGGGACTGCCGGAGCGATATTAACCAGAATCGACACGAAATCGGGAACCACCACTCGGAATAGTTCCGATCAGATATACCTGTACCCATTCCAGTCCGCTAGGGAATCAGTACAAAATTGAATCTGATCGGATCGAATTCCGAGATTGGGCGGGATTAAATTTTAAAAAAAATTAATAAAATCATGTAAATGTTAAAGCTTTTATTGTTTTAAAGTTAAAATATTATATTCTTCAAACTTTTAAAGTTAATTATTTATACTTTTTAAACTTCAAAGTTTGAAAGTTTGTAAAATTCAAACTTTCAAATTGTAAATATATAATTTAAATATTAGTTTGAAACTTTGAATATAAATTCAAAATTTTATATTTCTTGTTTAAAATTTTAACTATAAAAGTTTGAAAAATTTAAAGTTAAATTTTAAAAGTTTAAAATTAAAATTCAAACTTTGAGGTTATAAAAATTAATTACAAACTTTAAAAACTATAAGTGTAATTCACAATATAAAAATAAATATAAGAAATAAAAAAAACAAATCAAAAAAAATTAAGGAGAATAGCCTAGAGTTTTATTAATATATTGATAGTACAAATGATCTACAAAAAATATTAGTAGAGGAATGGAATTATCCTACTCATACTAATAGGACATTAATATTTAAATGTACTAGTAGGTGTACTATAGAGATCTTTCTTAAATCATTTAAACATTTCTCTAGTAAAATGATCGGGAATTGAGTGAATAGATAAATCCTCCATTGCTTAAATGTCGTAGTCACTAGAGTCTTGCATTATTAATCACGTCATTTGGAAATTTGGTCGGTAGTTTAGTTCACGACCAAAATTTCTTCTACTCAGCCCTATCCAATATCTAAATAATACTAATATTTCCAGGCTATCTGCTGCTAGTGAATGCCTTATGCTCTACAATTGAAACATTGTTGCACTGAAAAGCCTTCCGAAGCTATGAAGATTCTTGAAAAGCTAATACATCTCGAAGCCATGGTTGAAGTTTGGAAATTCATTGCCGCACTTCGTCCACCATGCGAGACATCGTCAGTAGGTCGGTATTTTGTTAAAGAGATGCATCAAAATCATTTTATTATAGTGATGAAGTTCAAGATAAGAATTCTAGTAATCATCAATATTAATCTTCATAGTCTATTCCTAGAAACTTTAAGGTTTTGATCACGTGATCTTATTATATAGAATATATAAGTATACAATTTTCTATCTTCAGTTTATACATCCGTTATCTTCTTGAGAACTGGGTATTTCATCTTTTTCACTATAAGATCCAAGATAAAATAGATTTTAATAAACGCCGTAGATTGCCCACATCTTTGTAATGAGGGTTTAACAAACAAGCGGAAATAAATTTAAAGTATAGGAATAAACAAAAACTATTTTTACAAATTTTCACTTATTTTGTAATAGTTTGTTAAAATAATGATGTATTTTTAAATTTTATAAAAAATTTAGAAAAAATTCATAAAAATATCAGGTAAAATAGTGCAAAAAAAAAAAAAAAATGGAGGTATAATAAGTGCAATATTCTTTGGTAGTTAAATAAAAAAACTATTAGGAAATTCGATGAGTTCTTTATGTCAGGCACAACTATCATCGAGTCTATATTGACATATATGATTTATGAAGCATTCCAAGCCATTTGTAAGAGTTTTCTATATTCGTAAGCGACTACAAGCATTTCATATAAAGAATTTCATCTAGTAGACACTGTTTTTGGAATTTTTCTAGGTGGAAGATTATATTCTAAACAACGATTTTGAAAATCTCTACGGTTAGACTTAAATTGACATATTAATATAAACGGCAAATGACCTAAAATACCCTTAAAGTATTGAAAATGGTACAAAATTACCTCCATCCACCTATTGGTTCCAAAATATCCTTTATCCACCTATTGGGTCCAAAATACCCTTGTCATTACCTTGGGTTCAAAACCTTGACACTCGATTTTAACGGGTTGATATTTAAAGATTTTATTAAATACGCTGGAGCTCAACCTATTGTTATAATTTAATCTTAGTATCCATTATAAATAAATCTACTTCGCAACAATTACTAATTAAACCCAACAAATTAATAACCGTCCACATTATTAATGCAACAAACAGAAAAGCTACTACCAATTGAGTGTTTTAAAAAAAATTGAGACGAAATATCTAAGAAGTAAATTATATACATTAAGTGTCAAATAAAAGTTACACAAGTTTGCTCTACGTTCATCTTAATTAACTTACGTATTCAATTATGTGATGTTACTTCATCAGTAATTTTTTTAAAATACTATATAAATGTTTTAAAAAAATCATAAAATTATAAAAGTATTTTTTAAAAAAAGTGAAGAATTTTTAATTCGGTCCAGGAATATATTATTCTTTACATTTAATCAACAAATTCTAATTCAATCTGAAAGATAATTCCTCATTGAAAGTGTCCTCCTAAATAAAGCGGCTAAACATAAAACGGTTGAATATGGAGGAGTTGAGAGCGTGAACGTGAATTTAATTGTTTGAGAAAGTGCTTTTAAAGGAATCTATAATTTCATTGTTGTTTTAGAATAAGTGTTTATGACGAGTTTGATATTATAGTTGGATTAGTAATTTTGGGTGGAAGTTTAGTTAGAATGAGTGGGTAGTTGAGTTGGTTTATTAAATGAACAAAAAATTAATATATAACCAATAGTTGAGCATCACGTATTTTAAAAAAAAAATTAAAATTAGTTAAATTTAAAATCATTAAAGAAGTAGTCAATTTTTGAATGCAAAGGTGGATGACAAAGGTATTTTGGAGCCAATAGGTGGATGAAAAGGGCATTTTAGAGCCAATATGTGGATGAAGGATAATTTTGTACCATTTTCAATACTTCAAGGGTATTTTAGGCCCTTTTCTGAAATATAAAATGACATGCATTATCAACTTTCGTGCAACCGTTATCATACATTTGTATACCATCTCTAACAATCAAATTATATATGTGTGCAGCACACATAATATGATAAGCATCACCATAAACAGGGCAAAGAGAAGGTTTTAGCATTTGAACAACAACCGTATCATTTGCAGCATTATCTAAGGTGATACTACTTATTTATCACAAATTTCATATCTTTCTAAAATATTTAAAATTATTTAGCTATATAACAACCAGTTTTTTTTACATCTGACAACATTTATAACCTAAAATTCTTTTTTGCATACTCCAATTTTCATCAATCCAATGTGCAGTAATAGTCAAATAATCTACCGTTTACACTACGGCCCATATCAAAGTAATAGCTATTTTACAATTATATACAAAATAACAAGAATATGGGTGCTGAAAATGTTGTGCGTGATAATAAATGACTACTTTTTAATTTTATTTCTAGTAAAACTTTTAAAATTTGGATTATACACAATTTGAATATAATATATAAATCTGGGATTTTCAGCAGAACTAAATGGCAAATCCATAAGAACAATCATTTTAGCTAATTCTTCAAGATCTTTACTATACGACCATGGTAAACTAGAGGTAGAGCCAAAAACATTAGGAGAATTTAATTGTGTTTGGACCATGTTAGAGTCGCCTACTCCTACAGTTTCAGGAGGAGGGGGTACCATTCTTTTCAGATTCGGCTACCGCTTTAGCATGCAAAAATTTATTTTTACAATATGACATTAAATGATTAGTCAAATGTCCCATCCCACCTTGTTTTCCAACAGTTTTATGATTCAATCTACATTCACATTTATTACAAATAGCTTGTAATTTATCTTTATTCTGTGTCATAAATTTTCACACAACTGATTTGTTAGCACGTTCAAGCTTAGGCCTAGGATGTACGGGGAGAACGGGAGCAGCACAACGAAAGGGAGCGGGACTAGAAGCGAGACTGGGCTACGAGTACTAGTAGTCGTAGGTGGCTCAGTTTCATCATCATCATCAAAATTAGGTGTATCAGTATAATCATCAGTATCATTATCATGTTCATCATCTTGAGGCAAATCTTCATTAAAATTACCAAACTTTCTTTATAAATGTTCATGATAAGGATCCTTATCCAGAATTTTAGTAATAGTAAAAAAAGATCATTAACATGTGGATAATCCTCGTATGTCATTCTTACTATAAATAGATTTGTTAGTTTTAGATCTAGGAAAACAGAACTCCTATTTTTTTTATTATCGGAGGATCTCAAGTTTGTCATCATTTTGATTACACGCTGGACTAAACTTTTTTTACCTTTTCAACAACATTTTACCGAAATCATATTCAAATATAAAGGGAGTACAATTATATAGAATAGAAAAAAATGTCAATGCAAATAAATAATTAATCACAAAATAAATAATAATTATTGCCAAAAAAAGGAGATGTAAATTGTAGTTGGAACGAGGGTTACCGGCGTCTACTTAAAAAAATAGACGTGTATGACCGCTGAAAGTGGAAAGTTAAATTTTGAACCTCCAAATCCAATTTCCAAAGACCAAAATTGAGATCTCAACAATTTTAAGAGATCAGAGAGTACACAAGTAGAGAATAGAGAGTTGAAGAATAGTAGATGATTTTGTGAATTTGTGAGTTAAAAGAATGAAAGTTTAGGGATATTTATAGGTTAAAAAAAAAGGGGTTAAAATATATTTTTTTAAAAGTTTGGGGTATTAAAAAAAGTTGGGGGTAATTTGGAGTAAATAGGGGCAAAGAGCCGTTGGTGGGCCCCAACGGTATTATTTCAAAAAACCCGGATCGAAACAATTTACCAAACCGGGACTAACCGGTAAACTCCGATTGTCGTCCCATTACCTGTCTCAAACCTCGTCCCTACCGTTCCATATCGGGACTAATCGGAACGGGACTGGATCGATAACGGATCGGGATGGAACAGAACTGATTCCGTTGCCACCCTTACCAGGATATACAACATTAGAATGAAACAGAATAAAAAAATCAAGCACACTGAATGCACAATCTAGTCCTCTATTTATAGACATAAAATGGTACCGTAAAAAAGTGATAATTGTGTCTTATAAAAAGGTCACAACTCTTTGGAAGAGTTACAACCCTTTGCAAATGGCACACCATTTCGTAAAAGTCACAACTTTTCAATAAAGTCACAACTTTTCATGAAAAAAGTTCATTTTTTTTATAAAAGTTGTAATTTTTCATAAAAGTCACAAATTTTCATGAAAGAGGAAGGCTAGTTTTGAAAGTAAAAAATATTTAAAGAGAATCCTTGCTTGTGGTGGCGTCACATAGGCGGACCCAGGATTTTCTTTTTTATATATATATATATATATATATACTAGTTAAATTACCCGTGCTTCGCACATGATTGAACTATGTTATTAAGACCACATTGATTATTCGGTAATATTCAAATTTTCGATATATACGCTACATTGTCGAGATCATTCTATCTTAAGGGAATCCAAAATCTTAAAGTGCTATATTTTATTATTTTTTTATTTTTTATACAAAAATATGAGTGGATAGAGTTTATTTTTTAAAGTAAGAAAAACGATATAAGAAATCTTTATGGAATAGTTGCTCAGAAGTAATGGAATTTTCTGAAGTCAAGAACTTAAATGACAACATCAGATATTAAAGAAAGGGCAAAAAGCTCAAACAACAACACTCCCAAATAAATGCGACATTACGTCCATACAAGAACATATTTCAGTAATTTAAATGGAGGACCTTCGGCTCCTGTCTAAACCAAACTTTTTACACATACCATATTAAAATCTCGAAGCATAATTTTTTGAGTGCTTGAACTCACAAATTTTCATAAATAATAATAAAGACAACTTTACTTTCCTAACAACCTTATTTTCCTAACAATCAAGAAGAAAAATACATATTGCTTAACATATATTTTTTAAAAATAGTCTATCGAACTTTATCCAAGTTGAAGTTCACAAATTAATTGAAAGAAGCCAAAAGAGAGTGATACTCTTATCAAAAAGCATAAACTAAAAACTGGATCAAAAGAAGATTATCAATGCGGAAAAAGTTCTTTAGAGATAATTATATTGTCCTCCAAAATTGTCAATAGCAATATTGAGTTAATAGAAAATTAATTAATGTAGGTAAAGACTCTAGCACTATTTATTAATGTGCATATGTCATCCGATAAAACATATTTTGTTTTAATGTATTTGGCATTATTTTGTTCAAGAAAAAACTTGATCTCTTATTATGCTCTAAAAACAAGAGACAAAGGAAATATAAAAAAATTGTTAACTTGAGATAAAAGCGTGAACCACTTGTCTCTTTACTAATTTTCTAGAAGGGTTCAATGACATATAAATAGTTTGTACCTAAGAATGAGAAATCACTAACTAATTGTGGCAAAGAAAGAGCATTTGTTTGGTTCTTTTAACAAACTTTCAGCATTGAATTGCTATTGTTACAATTTATTGTAGTGCTATAAAAAGTAGCACAAACCACACGGACATTTGTCTCAAAAAGTATACGAAAAAATATAGAAAGAGAAAAAAGAAGATAAATTTTCAATCATCTTCACTAGAATTTTTAAATAAGTTAAAAAAAGACACCAAATAGAAAAAGAAATTGCAATAGATCAGAATTACTATGACTTATAGTGAAAGATTAAGATTAATAGATAGGGGAAGGAAAAACTTTGAGAAAGGAAACACATTCATAAGGAAGCGTTATTATAGGTTTTAAATTCAACTCCTTACCGAAAAAGATCTGACAATAATTAATGACAAAATAAATATTTGTTAAGAAAAAAAATAAATGTTTTGTTAATAAAGAACCAAATATAATGAATTGAACAATTTCAACAGTTTTGTAAGTTGTGGACTGAGAGGTGAAAGAGTATTAATGTCACACTGTGATTAAAATCATTTTCTTTGTTTAAAGGAAGAAACTTGTAGGAAGGGAAGAAAAAGAAGATCAATTTTTAATCATCCTTGTTGAAATTTTTCACAGAGTTTAGAAAAGGTCACCAAAATAGTAAAAAGAAATTGCCACATTTATATGAATAACTATGACTTACAATAAAGATTAATCTCCATAAAGTAGAGGAAGAAAACTGTAATGAATGAAACAAACTTCATAAGAACACATAATTAATGTATTTGAATCGACTATCATAACGAAAAAAAACAAAGAATAGTGGCAGAAAATTCTCTATTTATACAAACAAACTGTAGGCACAAACATCTTTGGAAGTTATAACCCTTCGGAACGGTGACAACCTACATAAAAAGTCACAACTTTCATAAAGTCGCAACTTCGTAAAAGTCATAACTCCTCTAAAGTCGCAACTTTTATAAAGTCTCAACTTTTAATAAAGTCACAATTTCTAAAAAGTTGCAAATGTTAATAAAGATCGCAACTTTTCATGGATGGGGGAAGGCTAGTTTGGGTAATGGGAATCCTTGTGTGTGGGGCGCCACATAGGGGGTCTAGGATTCTCTTTATATATATATATATATTATATATATATATATATAGATAGAGCTAGGATGAGATATATATATAGATATATACTAGATATATATATCAGATATTATTATAAGTGGAAAACAAAAAAGTCGAAAGTGAAATATCAAAATCCCCATATAGTTGAATTACTACAATACTACCATTATATTATTTATTAGTGATTATTAGTATGTATCTTATTATTATTAATGAGATTATATTATTATTAAATAGTAATTTAAGTTTCATAAACGAAAACTTTTACATACACTAAATGTTACAGTATAATGAAGTGCATATATGAGGTATTCCTTTGCCATTATCATGAGTTGCATTAACAATTTTTTCTCTAATTGGAATTTTGAGCACTAAAAACAAATTACCGTTTTAGATGAAAAAAAATTAAACATTAGAGAATATGAAGAGAGAGGTTAGAGGCATATGGAGGAAAGATTCATACAATATCAATATTTAATTGAAGGAGAATACATGGTTAGATGTTACAATTTATTATTTTCACTTCTTAATGACTTTATTGCTAAACTTTTAGCTTCTACAATTAAATACATTCATTCACACCTTAATACATAATTTCTCTCTTTAAAGTTAAATAGAAAAAGTAGTCCATTACCCTTTATATTTTCAATCTTATAGTTCTATGTAATATTGGATTCTGGTCATTTTTTATTATTATTGATATATTGCTTTGCTTAATTAAACTTCTTTACATTGTATGGACATATAAGTTAGATATTTGACAATCTTGACAAATCATATAATTGAAGTGTAACTTTTTTTTACAAAAATAGAGTGGCTAGCCCACATGATGTAAATAAAAAGTTTTTATCAAGTACAATCAGAAATGCTTCAAATTCTAGTGATCTTGCAAGTTGCAACTTAATTGAATGTTTTACCAGAAATATCATTTTACCCTTTAACATATTGGGTAAGGCATCAATTATTTAAAATACATTAGATCAGTTTGAAAGTTGGGTAGTAAAAAAACATGAAGATACACGTGGGGGGTGACGTACGTGTTCAAGAAACTAGTATTGATAGATATACATACAGACATACATATATTATATATAGATGAGAGAGATATATATATGATGAGGATTATAGAGAGCTATATATAGATAAGATGAGAGGATATATACCTGATTATTAAAAAAAAAAACATTAATAAGGGGATTTAAAATCACATAACCAAAAAGTTAAGATGGCAATCAGATGTATCTGATAGTCATACTTTCCTCTAAAGGTGATAGTCTTAATGTAGCAATATGGTTCATGTTAGAGTGGGTAAAAGTCTTACATTGATTTTTGGGGTTGAGTTAGGTCCAGATGTTATATCTTTACATGGTATCGTAGCTAGGTCTACATCCCCATTTAAGGTCTATGTCAACGTGCCAGTAGTCTCACGTTGATTGAAGAATAAACTGGTGGTCTACTTATATGGATTTCAGCAATCCTCTCCTCATGAGTTAGCTTTTGGGATTGAGTTAGACTTAAGTGTCGTATCTTTAGAGCTCTCGGTTCACGCATCAATTAGGCTTGAGCTTGAAAGGCGGTGCTAGACTGAGTAAAAGTCTCATATCGGTTGGAGCATGATCGGAACAATCTTCTCTTCTTGAGCTAGCTTTTTGAGTTAGGCTCACGGTTATATCTTTGTTGATAATAAAACTTTTATTTCTATTACAACAAGAAGTGATTTCAAGGTATCTACCCTTCCACCACGGTTGATATATGAGAAGTATATCCATCAAATTATACACTACTTTCTTGACCTATTTCTACATAATCATATAGTTGAAGCACTGTCAATCAGCTATTTCTTAATTCTTCTTAAGATGTATACACATATATTGGCATGATTTAGTATTTGTAATAGATAGTGTTATCACAAAATGAATAACTGCAACAATTACCAGACAATGGATGTGGTCATTAGTATTATTAAAGTACGTTATAGACTATTTTCAAAAAACAATTACCAAACACATTCAAGAGTTCGTTTTGCCATTCTATTTATTGATTCCATACTCTTAAGTTCTTACCTAACATGTCGAGCAAGAATGAAGGACCTAAAATCGAAACACAATTACAAATCCCGTAACTTTGGCTTAGATTATGAATATGTTTAAGAAATTACCAATAGTGCAAATAATAGGTTTAGAATCAAGTAAATTAGACGGGATCTGGTGGAATTTCGAGTCGAAATCCATATAGAGTTCAAATCCTGGATTTACCTCTTACCAAAGGCACATAGGGAGAGGGGGGTTGGGGGTATTAACCAAACACAACCACTGTATTACTACTACAACAAGAGTAATATATTAAGCATGTTTCTTACAAGCTACCAATAAATAGATTTCAGTTACTTCTACTTCCAGATAGTGTACATATTTTTTTATAAACTAATTTTACTACAAGCTCACTAAACCTAATTGTGACTATATTCCAAAAAAATCACAAGGGCGGCCAGTAAGGTGTGTGAAAGAATAAAACTAGATGACAAGATATTACATATCTAATTCTACCTATAAGCTAAATTGTTTTGGGGTCAAAAAAGTACATTACTGTTCAGGGAGGAAAATATGTACTATCTGGAAGTTAGTTTTCTCGAGCTAGCTTTGACTGTGGTTTCATACTTGCTCTCCTAGCTACATCCCATGCCTTTTGGGGGATCGAGACACCAGCCTGAGATGCAAAAAATGACTCGTAACCAGGTGAATCAAAGGCAAAACCAGTGTGTTTTGATTTCTGCCCGGGCAGTTGTCTGATTGCGTAACTCCTTGCTTCTTCAGGTGTAAGATCATTTCCAATCGCTAGTAACCCCATCCTACTGTCAATCTCATGCCTATGAATTTCCTGAACGATCTGATAATCATAAGGGAAAAACCATCTTTGAACCCTGGAAAAAGCAACTACTAATGTTAGGCAAGATCAAGACTATCAATTTACGATTGTTTTATAAATATTTTGGTCGTACCAAGCTTCCTGTGGAATCAACATTTCTGTGCCGATTCCTAATTCAAATAATAAAGCAGATCCTACTGATTGGAATTATAGTGACTGTGAATGAGATGACATAGCAAAATTGCATCCATGGGAACAATGTAATTCATGCCTCGTTCCTTTAACTAAGGTTTTTTTCAGTGAGAACAACAGATTGGATAGCTCAGAAAAACATCTATCCACGAAATTCTGTGTGGTTCCCTTCAAAGGATTGAACCACCATAGTTAGCCAGGATAGATGGACAGACTAATTCTTGGGGCATAGCAAGGTATTCTAGAAGTATGCTACATCTTAAGAACCTCTGTTTGGTTCCTTTCATAGGATGAAACACTAGGTCTGCTTACTAGTGATGACTTGAATTTTATATTGTATGTTTTATGTATATTTCTTATGTTTGAACAGGTAGTTCGAAGATCTGTTTGTGGAAGTAGCTTAAGTTATGGATTATTCTGATATAGGTACAATTCAAGGGTCAAATGGAGCTAAAGGAGCTATTTAGGGCCAAGACATGGAGCAGGAGAATATTGAGTAGAATTGAAATTACAAGAACTAGATGCAATAGATAATGTGAATTAAAGCAAGAGATGTTAGAAATTAGAGTTGAGAGAAACAATTTTTACGAAGTAACACATAACCTTGCTCCATATGAACTTTGGACATGCTTTATGGACCAATACTTTAGTTCTTGAAATCTAGTTCCAGTGGACCAATCGATTTGTCATTCTTACCTATGCAAAACTTATGGTCATTCTATCAGAGTAGCGCTGCACGGAATACAACCAGGGAACTGAACCATGAACTCCAGAGTAGCCTGGAACTATCAAGTTAGCGCCACATGCTGGGCTTGGCACTTTGACACAGTCCTTCCCTATTTTCTCATACCTGGGCAAAGATTTTATTTTATTTATTTATTTATTTGTTTTTGTAAATTGGTAATTCGTATTCCTCATCATTAAGGGCTATGCTGGACACCTCCAAAAAGATAATCAACAATGAGCCTAGGAAACTAAAACTTATTACAAGGATCCTAGGAAATCTAACCAATTGAATTACATCATCTATATTTCCTTCTTTACACCAAAAATGGAAGTTTCTATCAGACTTTTGGAGGTTCTAAGGAGTCTATTAAATACAGGAGAAAATCACCGGAATTTACAAAGATTTTTTCTTTTCCTTATTTTACTGTGATGTTTTCTTTAGATAATCTTGTGATTTTGTTAAGGTCATGCTTGGTGAACTCTTAAATCTAGAGTTATATGGTGAACCTGTCATGAATGATATGCATCCTATTGTTAGTGAGGTTGATATCCTTTGGCAACTCTGCCCTATTATGAAAGGTATAACATAGACAAATCCCACAAACCTGCAGACCTACTAACATGCTGGATCTATTCTGGAAGTTTGATTGTGCAGAAAAAGTGATGGAAGATGGTTTCAGCTTGCATCTGGTGGAATATATGGAAGGAGAGGAACATAAGCAGAGGTGGATCCAGGATTTGAACCCTATGGGTTCAGCCTTTAAGGTTCTTCACATTTACCCGATATGATTTTGAAGTTATGGGTTCGTATCCACAATTTGTTTATAAGTTTATTGAATTTTTACTAATAAATTTAGGCTTCAATTCAAATTACTAAGTTCAGATGAACCCGGTACCACAAGGGTGGATCTGCCCTTATACACTGTTGTTTGAAAGGATCTCGCAAATCCCATTAATAAATTTAGTTGAATTGTCTACTTTTGTTTCATTTTTTATGTGAATAATTCTTAGATGATATGATTTCACTGTTAAGACTTAAGACACCAAGACGAACAAGGATATTTTTTGCTTTTTGAAATATAAACATGGTTAACAGCACACCCTTTGTGCACTTTCTATAAGATCGCTACCTTTCTCACAAAAAAGTAAAAGCATTACTCTAGTAGTTAATTGGTAAGTCTTCGAAGGAGGGACATCTTATTCACATTATATTACTTAATCGACTGCTCAAGGTACCTAGCATCTGAACTGGTTCTTGCTTAGGGAGTGCTTCAGTTCAAGCATTAAGATGCTAGTGTGGGGGTCTCAGCCACCATGGCTTTGTGTTGAAAAGAGCTGCACAAGATAAAAATCGACAGACTAGCAAGATTCTTCGAAACTTTAGAACAGTTCAAAGGTACATCAACTGAAGCAGATTGCTTGATATGGTTAAGGAATAAAGAGAGCAAGTTTACAGTAAAGCAACATACAGAGTACTCTCAAGCCCAAACAATCAGAGTGGGACCTGGTCTTGGAAAATGATCTGGAGGGTTAAGATCCCTCACAAAGTTGCATGCTTCTCTTGGTTGCTAGCCGGAGAAGTTGTACTCACACAAGATACGCTCACGAAGAGAGGTTTCATTCTTTGCTCAAGGTGTTTTCTCTGTGGTAAGGAAGCAGAGACAATGTCTCATCTCTTTCTTCACTGCAGCTGGACGGATCAGTTGTGGAAGATTTTCATTAACTTGATAGGCATTAGCTGGACTATGCCCAGAAGAGTATCTGATGTATTGAAATCTTGGAATAGTGATATCAATCCCTCCAATCAGAAAGAGAGATGGAAAGTTGTCCCAGCTTGTATTTGGTGGACTGTGTGGGGAGTAAGAAACAAAGTTTGTTTTGAAGACAAAGCCATTAGTATGCAGAAACTAAAGTTGAAATGTTTAGGGCTTTTCTTTTTTTGGTGTAAACATAGCTTAATGGAGCAGTTCGAACCAGCTAACAATGTATCCGACTCCTTACGAGAAGATTAAAGACTAGGAGCTTATTTTTTTGCTTATCTGGATGTAAATATGGGAGACTACACACCCTTTGTGTAGTTTGTTATTAATACACAAAAACGTTACCTGTTCAAAATAAAAAATATAATAACTCTTGCACTTAACAACAGCTTTTTCAATTCGTGTTTTCATGCATTCTTAGTATCTTTAGTATCATATCTTTTTTCTCTATTATTTGTGCCTTTTTCTCATCAAGCTCATGCTTTATTTGCAGTTGGTGCTCAAAATCTCAATAGACCTCAGCACCTTTGTTTTTAACTTTTCAGCTTTGGAAACACTGGATCCAAGAAACTAGCAATAAAAAGTTTATCCAGCAGCATGAATCCAACCGAAAAACGAAATCTGCATAATCAATGTAAGGCAGAGCATGGCCTGAGCCAGCTTCAAATGGTTCAACTGCATGTTGGTTCATTCTTAATCAAACTGGCAGGATGGTTCCACAAATGGGGTTGGGTGTTCTCATGCACAAACAAATTCTATTATTAGTAGACTACTATTTTCTTCAAACGAAATTCAGATTGATTTGACAATATAGTAACACAGTCCAGCTAAATCCACAATACTGAAACACAAAAAATCATTTTCTTTTTGACACATATGCCTATCATAATATTAGTTCAGAGGACTTGAAAATTAACTTGAAAAAAAAAAAAAAAACTTACCCCTGATAAATGAAGTCACCTAAAAGAGCAGCAACAGGTACAAGGAGCAGAGCGAGGTAGAAATAAAATGTGCTCATCAAGGCATAGATGACCAAATAGATATTCTTCTGCAGTAAGGAGGAATATCAGAAATATTAGCATATGAACACTCTCAAGAATACAGCACAAGTGACTAAACTCACCTGTTCTTTTGGCAAGGAAATACCCGAATAAATAAAGACAAATATGAACCACAATAATATGCTCCCTCCAACAGTGATGTGGTGCCATCTTGTAATTGTGTCACACATCATAAGCAGACGCAAATTGACAGTTACAACAACACAAGTGAAAGCCATTGTACTGACATCCCACAGGCCAAATATCTTCCCTGATGAATTCATGCCCTTTGTACTCGAATCAATTACAAAATAATACAAGACCAATGATTGATATATTGCAAAGAAAGCCCAGATGACCACAACTCTCCATCTGAAGAAAGTATTTCTTATTCCTTCCTTGTAAGTCAGGGATATTCTGGAGAGGGAAGCACATGAATCAAGGACACAATTAGGAAGGGGGATGCAGCAGACGGACAAAACAAGAATAACATAACAATTAGAGAATAAGCCGACTTAATTGCCATCATTCATTGTTTCGCAGCAACAAAATATAATTATTACATACCTTCTCAAAAAGCCCAAGAACAATAACAGGAAGAGCTGTGAACATAACATTATAGAGAGACTGGAACCAATCATCATAGAACCTTTGACCGGAGAATCCAGTCCGGAAGGTAAACCAAAACTGAGTCAGGGTAAATGTAAGATTCTTGTAATAAAAATATGTGACAACCTGCATGAAAAAGACATCTAGATCAGTATTTACCCCAAAAGATATCATACATTTTTTGTGCACAAAGAGTAGAGGCAAACCTTGCATATTCTCAGATATGACCAGCGTCCATGGACAAGCAGTAAATCAGCGAGAAATCGGAACTGAGCTATTGCAAAATCACTAGCCATCACTGCTTGCATTCCCTCCTGTCCACTTATCCCAACACCAACATGAGCAGCTTGAATCATACTTACATCATTAGCTCCATCACCAATGCTGAGAGTTATTCTGTTTGCCCCCTTCTTAACCAAGCTTGTCACCTGAAAAGAAGTGCAAGAATCACTAAAACCTGATCACCAAAGGATTTGCAATCAAGAAACTCATCCTAACTTCAAAAGAAATTACAATGTTTTATCAGTAACTTGAAGAAATACACTGTTGAAACTTGAAACTAGAAAATACCAAAGTGATACCTGAAAACCCCTAACTTTATATAATGAGATGGGAACCCCCAAAGAGAAATTTCAGAACATTAAATATCTAAGGATTATGAGGTTGAGTATTTTTTTTTTCACACAACATAAGAAATCTAAAATTGACGACCTCTTCTTTTTTTTTTTAAATATGTTATCCCGAGAATAATGAGCCTTACTAAGAAGTGATATAGAAACTCTCTTTCTTACACGAGACAGAAAGTGTAACTACCGAAACTCTTTCAACTTTCGCATCTTTGGATAAGTATTATGGTTAAGTCAGTTAACAAGATGGGAGTTGGAAAATTGAAATAAGAACTGCCTAGTGATTCTTCAATGCTTTTAATTATGTAGATGGAGTCTAGTACACTACTTTATATACTGATAATTCCCAAGACAATATCATCTTATGTGATATGTAACTAGATAGTCAAACTCTTTTCCCCTATACCCAGCTGATTCTCGAGGACAAAAGGTATAACATTACATTTTAACATACAAATGAAATACAGGTCTCTACTCCATGAGGAAGAAAGGCCTAAATATCATCTAGATCGAAGTATTAAAATGGAACTAAGATGAAGCCTAAATAAGTACATAGACTCAAAAAAAACTTTGGTTCTCTGTCTAGAGTTGCATGACGGAATAACAGAGATAAAGATGGATGACTCTTTATGTTCATAAACCAAGCATGAAAAGCTCAATTTGAAGATACTACAGGTCAGTTTGACAATTCCAAGGCCAATGATGCTGCAATAGGAATAAAAAAATGACATATTCAACAGAACCCAAATTTCTTAGGACTGAGGCGATGTTGTCTATTTAACAGACAGAAAGACAGTTATAGATTGACCAAAGGCAAGTCACTACTGTTGTAACCATTCAAAGAAAGACCCCAACATGACCTCACCTGCGCTTTCTGCAAAGGAGAAACACGGCAGCAAACCACTGCACTGCAATTCAAGCTTAAATTCAACAGCATTACACGAAGACTCGGGTCTAGTGCATACATCAAACACTTCCCATCAATTACTAGTGCTAATTTTGATCCAGAAACAGAATGAAGATGCTCTTGCGCTTCCTCATAACATCTTTTAAGTCGTTTGCCAGTTTCTTCATATTAAAACCGAGGCAAGCCCATAGATACCTGCGGACATGAAACACCAAAACAAATTGTTAAACAGTGTATATTTTGAAACTGACAAACATGAACATTGAAAAATAGTCCTCACTCTATCTTCCACTTCTCTGATTGCATCAGTTTCAGAACTAATGATAAATTGTTTCATGCTGTTATTGATCAACTTGCATGCTGCAATAGATACAAATGAAACTAGGATAAGATGGTGCAAGTAGAATCAAGATTCAAAAAATGATGAACTGTCTATCATAAATACAAAATTGCCAACCATAAGCTATATTTATCGCTGTTTCCAATTTGTCACCAGTAAGCACCCAAATCTTAATTCCAGCCCTTGAAAGAGTTTCTATGCACTCAGGTACACCTTCTTGAAGCTTATCTTCTATGGCAGTGGATCCAATCAAGACAAGTTCCTTTTCTATCAGTTCTGCCACCTGTAAAATGCTAAATGCTTAAGACTCTTTTGACCACCAACAAAACATTGACATCAACAATAACAGGAGTTGAGACTTCCAAGTTAAGCACATATTTGTGAGGGTAACCACAACTATGGTTATATAATTATCACCCAATAAATTACTTCCATCCATTTATATTTGTGATTTAAGAATGGAGACAATATGAATAGGAGCTTAAAATTTAAAATAAACCATTTAGTAGTCATATTTTATGTAGGTGATAGCTACATTAGCCAGTCTCCAGGATGATCACATTTTTTTCTTCTTCTTTGTTAGGATGAAGAATCTAGAAAGACTAACAAGAAGCTTTTAATAAGCAGGACTACACAGTGCAATACAGAAGCAGAGTATTTGGCATCACAAACTGACAAAAGAAACCCAGCTCTCTTTAATTTAAAAAATTGTTAGATGATGAACATAATATGGCTAGAATAAGCAAATCTGATGGAAATTAGGACTTAAATGCATACGAACATAATTGCACTTCGGCACTCAAACTAAAATGACAATACAAAACAGATGGATAAACAATACAGGCAAAAGTCAATTCCAGAAAGAAAGCAGAATCAGAACAATTAAAAAGGTGTACATCTGGAAAGAAGATACAAACTTAAAAGGTTAGTACATCACACTATGCTAACCTCATCCAATTTCTTCTCACGGTCCCGAAGAGAAGATTTTGCTTGAATGAATTTCTCATTCCATTTTTCATACTCATCAGGGGTTACATTTCTATAAGCCAAGCAAAGTGTCCGAAGTCCAGCAGCCCCAAATTGCTCCAAGTGTTCCCTAGTTCTTTTCTTCAAATCATTGTCTCCGTCACGCAACCTCTCATAAATTACATTATCTGCACCCTGAGAAAAGTATACTCTATGATAATATTCTTACTAGATTAATCTCCTAGAATGTATCATTACACATAAAGTTCGTACCTTACAGTAGAGAACCAATCTTCCTTCAGGATAGCGACAAACAACAGACTGGCGCTTTCTCGTACTAATCACAATACAAATATATAATGGTCAACCTCATTACAATCATGCAGGTAATCAGAACTGATATAAAAGCTAGGATATACACCTGTTGAATTCAAGAACATTTAGAATCTCATAAGGAACATCTTGAATCGTCCCCATCTTTTCAACATGTGACTCACGCACATAAATCATAGTTGGTGTACGCCTGCAGAAAATTTTGTAGTCATGGTTAAAAGTGACCCAGCTAATAACAGAAAAGATTGCAATAACAGTTCCACAAAGCAGTGTGACTAAACTCTTCGCAGAATCTGACACCTCGAAGATGTTTAGTAGAAGAACTCTAGTCCTAACACAATGTCCTTTTGATAGATATCTTCCACTAACCATCGACAACTCACTTTTCTTTTATTTCTTAAAGTTGGTCTATTACTCACCAAAAAAAAAAAACAATCTAAGTTCATTTATAGCTGACAAAAATAACGCATGTGACTCAGAAGTTGTCCACCATAAAGAAACAAAAACTATCTAATTTATTAGCCTATCCATCAATTGGAACGCTCTCCGCCCCTTCCCTGAGAACTCATCTCTGAAGCTGGCACCAGGAGCGGCACCTTACTGCAAATGTTTCGTGATGATTCTTTCATAACATGCTTGAATTAAATAAGCAAATAACAGCAGGAACCGGATACTACAGAGGCTTTTAGATGACAAGTACTCTCCAATCAGCTAATGACTTACATATATCAACACTATTCTCTTCACACATGCCGTAATAAAATAACAAGAGGAACCAAATTACTGCAACAGCGTCCTTGCGACGAGTATTCTCTCATCAGATAAGGACTATTTTCACTACTTTGATATGTAAAAAACTTCATTGCTGAATCTTCCAACCTAATGGTGTATAACCTTCTACATTTATTTCATAGACGAAGTTTCAACAAAAGGGAGCCTTAAGGCAGACAACACAAATGTAACAAAAATTCTAAAGACACGCACTTGTAAAAGAAGAAGCCAAAGTTCTTTGCTGCTACAACCAAAGCAGACTCATCTGGGGATGCTGCTTGATATCGTATTTTTTCTGGGGTCTCTTCACCTTCAGGCAGAACAGTATGACATATAGCAAGACATTTGAAAAATTCCTGAACAAACAACCTTGGCCTCATTAAACTAGCAATGTAGTTGCTAGATAAGTAAGTTTAGTGTACCCATGTGAAAGCTTTCTGCACAAGGACAACTCAATATGAAGCTGAAAATTTACACAGAAGAAGATACCCTACAAGTTTAAACTCCCAAGTCCCTTCATAAAATTATACCTTTCCTTTTTCCATCATCTTAAAATAAATTTTGCTTTCCTAAGAAAAAAGTTCTATATGATAGGTGAAGTTACATCCGACTCACTTCAACCCTCGTAATGTAATGTTATCTATTTTGATACTATACAATCAAAAACACAACTAGAAGCCCATATTTTCCCCAAACAAAACCAGATCATATATATCAAGTCAAACATGGACAACGAGTTTGGAAAGAAATGGAAGTACAAACCACAAAGTGCTATACTATCAATTGAAGCCTTAGATTACAATTGTGGAACCACTTCATCTAGAAGTAGCAAGGAGGAACTTTTAATTGCATAATCTGCCTCTCCAAAAGGTTTATGTTATAAAAGGATACTTTATTGTTTGTCTTAAGTCTACAAAGATATAATTAACATAAAAAAATGACAGAAGAAAGCAAGACGATAAAGAAATACAAATTTTCACTACTGATCTAGTGTTGCTTAAAGATTTGGGTGAATTTGATACCACAAACGTCACAAGTAAGAAGCGGAAAAACTTAAGATTCAATTAAGAAAACAAGATATTATGAATACAGAATTTTATTTTATTTCTTTATCTTTTGAAAAGCAAATCTATGATATTTGATTGTTCAAATGTAACAATTATTACTATAAATGGAACTCATGTTCCCCTTTTCTTCCACACATGATAATCAAATATTTACCCTGCATGAATCAGGATTAGGTTCATTCCTCCAGGCACCTCGCATCAGCCGAGCATCATTAAAATTGAAACCTTTTTCTCGTGCTTCTGTTGATGATTTCACCTGTAACAATTCTAGATCAATACAAGATAGAGCCATGAATCTGCCATATCTTGCCCAAGAATATATTTACCTCAACTTTCAGCCCATTTCGCTGAGCAGTTCCCATCTCAATTTCACTAACACCTGTACCATATATCTCTCCACCGATTGAACACTTGAAGAACTCCATCAAGTTCCTCGTAAGAGTTCCAGTTTTGTCAGAGAATATGTATTCCACCTGTCCATAAAGTAGTTGCCAGTCGCTCAAGAACTCGTTTGTTAAGAACACACTGCGTTCAATAGTGCTGAGGGGAAAAACTGAAGCAAATACTGTTGTTTATTTCTTGTGCAAAACTACTGTTAATGTTATTGCACATAGAGGTTGTCTAAACAAATTAATTTCAACCACTTCATAACAGCATTAAACATTTACCTGCCCAAGTTCCTCATTCAAATTAGATGTCCTAGCCTGAGCAGCGGTATTACTCTCAGCATGGTACATGTGCAAGTCGTTATTGATGAATTTATTGGATTGTACAAATTTAATCATCTGAAAGTGAAGAACAGAAAAAGAAAACCAAAGCAGATGAAAGATTAGACAAAAATTCAGCAAAGCACAAAATAAAAAACAAGAAACTGACATAATCTACCTCAACGGAGACATAGAGAGAGATTGGAATAATCGGTGAATACAAAGTGATTAAGGTGAACATGGTCAAAACTGCAACCTGAGCAGACGGCAAAAGAGAAATTAGAGACAGAAATATAAATACTGTACAACCAAATGAAAGATAATCAAGTCAGAAAATATATGATTACCACAAATCTATTGTCTGGGTCAGACTGTGGATCTGCATTTTTGCCAGTTTCAAAGCGCAAATAATAATACTTCTTATTTATAAAGATACCGCTGCAAAATTTCAAGCAAATCCAAAATTTTCAGCATGGAGGAGAATATAACAGAAGTCCAACATGGAAGAATGGGTATAGCAATTGATCAAACCTGCCTATGGCTCCCAAGAGACACATGCACAAGAGAGTGCTAAAAAGGGCGATAATAAGTTTGTCAAGTTTCTTCTCCAACGTGCTTCTCTTGGAAGGAATTTTCATAGAATTCATCATAACCTGTAGTTAAACTCATTTGGCAGAAGCAACTGAGAATAAGAACAAAAGTGAACAGCCAAGCAACAAAGGCCACAAAGCAAAAAGATGCAGAAACCAAAACATAAAATATCATTTTAAAAAAGGTTGATACTGTAACTTTATAATACAAATGCAGCAATAGTTCGAGAGAACATCATTACTGAGTAGATGATGACATTAACCTACTTCTTTGAAACTTCTTGACAAGAATCCTATATAAAAGGTACGATGATGCACCCTCAAAAAGAGAACAGCAGAACAAAGGAAAGGGTAGAGAAAAGGCTAATATAACTTCAATTAAGATGTAACACCTTTGTTTCATGCCCAGTGAAAATGACAGCCCCCACAATGTACTGGGTGTTTCTCAGACTGCAGCCCTGGAAGAAATACAGCGATATCAAGAAAAAACATGAAATTAAAATTCACCAAATGTACTATGAGTTAGAGAAGAAATATCACAATTAGCAAACAAAAGGTCAAACCGTCAAAGATAAGTCATAAAAAGGAATTGACCCAACTAGATCATGGTCGTCATGGATATTTTCTTGAAGATGCATTTACTGTGAATCATAACTAAGACACAACTTATGCAGTACTTTTTTCTTTTAAGTGTATAACATACAATACTTAACACCAGAGCCATAAAATAAAACAAATTGGAAGATACAACATAAAAAAGTGTTCATACCCGTAAAAGAAGTTGGTTTGGACTAAGTGGTAAGGTTTGCTTTTGAATTATCAGATTGCCAGTGAATGTGTACAATGAGTTATTAGGTTGCTCACATTGTAACTCACCTGGTAAAAGAAAAATGCAGGAGATCACATCAAACAATTTGTTGTATAAAGGTAAAGTATTCTTAAAGTTGGAAACAAATTGATCAGGCTTTCCCTATAGAAGAGACAGAATCGACATTCGTCATCATAATTCTGTTATACCATAAGCAATAACATTTCTGCTGGGAAGCATCTGCAGGAGATCGTGATATCGAAACATCTTTCTTTGATGTATATAGACTAGTTCTTGAAAAATGCATTGCATGTTGTATCCTGTGTTAGTTATTGCTCCCTCCATCCCAATTTTAGTGTCTTACTTTCCTTTTTAGTTAAAAATTGTCTCTTTCTATATTTAGCATTAAACTGCTAATTCATCTCTACGTTACATTCATGACAACCGTGTTAAAACTTATATTTAACTATAAATGTTTAATCATCTTAAAGATTAATATTCTTTTTTTCATTTACAAAAGTTAAACTTTTTATTGTTCATATATATGTCATTTGTGTTTAGTATTAGATTTTATCAAATTTATGTTACTTTCAAATATCTTAATTATATTGAAATTTTAAGTTAATTTAGCTAAATAAAATTAAAAAATTAAGCATATTAACTTTCAATCCGAGAAACAATCTTCAATTTGAGATGCATGGAGTATTTTCTCGCCCTTCAATTTTATTATAGTTCTAATAACTGCCTACTTTTGTTGTGTTGTTAGTTATCTTTAAGTATAATTACGGAGTCAAAGATGTTTAACTGATTTTTTAATTAGAGTCTCTCCCAAAACAGTTTATCGGGTTGAAATGAAAAAAAGGAAAAGAAAACAGACATCAACGAAATACATTAGACATCTGTTGTTTTTGAAATTGGTAAAAAATAATTTTTTTAGCTCAAATAGAATCATATCAACGTATACTATGCAACAAAAATTATCATCAGCATCATTTGGCAGACAATTCCAATATTTTCCGGACAAATTTGTCGACGTTCATAATAATGTATAATTACTCAGAAGTAGAATGCTATAGTTAGTTAATTTCAAGGTCCTAATATTGGAAAAAATAACAGGGAAGGTATTAAACTTGTGTTATGTAGTATTTGTTCAATATTGATGTAAAAACACATTTTAATTGTGTGGTTTGATGGTATCCGATGTATATCAGATCCTTGGGAAAATATTTTGCATGCAAATTTAATGCTCCCTCCGTCTCAATTTGAGTGTCTTAGTTTGGATACGGAATTTAAGAAATAAAGGGATACTTTTGAATCTTGTGGTCTTAAATTAAAGATGTGTTTAGTCCTTTAAATCTTGTGATCTTAAACATGCCATGTAGGATCTTAGAATCGGAAAACTTTCCTTGCCGCAGTGCTTTAGATGAATAGTTTTATTCCTATTCTTATAACTCAAATATTTTTATAAAATATATAGTTAAAATTCATCATTTTGCGATTTTATATTTTTAATAATGACAAGAGATACTGCAGATTTGTTGAACCAGAAATATCAATCCAAATAATTTGTTCAAATATGACAAAAAGGTTAACACTGTTTAAACCAGCCTCAAATATATATCTATTACCTTGTTAGTTTAGATTACTAGGCAACAAAATTAATAAGAGATGACAAAGAGCTCATTGTTAGACAACTTTATACATCTAAGAAAGTCTTCTACCTAATTGATGCTTACACTGCGCATCCATACACACAAAGAAAACCATACAAATAGTTGAATACACATATAGAAAGAACAATGAAAGAATATATACACATGCCTATAATAAAAGCGGTGACTGGAGCATCCGGTGCATCAATTTTCTCTCCTTCTCTTTTTCATATTAATTTATATATACCTACACTGTCTCTTTTCGGTTGATGTTAATTCAACATAATATTGAATTTGGTTTATTTCAACTTGAGATGCAGTAAGCTAGCAAGCTAGAACACTAATTAAAGAACGATCAAATCCCATTTGATATTTTCTTAATAAATCACTAAGGGTCACATCCGGAGGTTTTTTTTACAAGAACGTGCCAACAAAACTAAAAGGTAAGTTCTACAAAGTGACAATGGTTAGAGCGACTATGTTGTATGGGGCAGTTGGCCAGCCACGAACACTCATGTCCAAAAGATGAAAGTAGCAGAAATGAGGATGTTGAGATGGATAAAATAAGATTAGGAATGAAGAGATTCGGAATAAGAGTGGCCTCTGTGGTGGAGAAGATGCAGGAAGGGAGGTTGACATAGTTCATACATGTGCAGAGGAGATGCATAAATGCCTCAATTAGGAGATGTGAGGGGCTGATCATGGTGGACCTAAGAGATAAGGAGAGGTAGGCCCAAGAAGTCTCGGGACAAGTGATTAGGCAGGAGATGTATAACTTCAGCTTACCAACGGCATGACCCTTGATAGGAGGGTGTAGAGTTCGAGTATCAAAATAAAGAGTTAGCACGTCGTGGAGAGTATATTTTTACTGTATTAGGAGTATTAATATTATTTATATGTTTGCTTATTCTTTGATCTCTAGTATTACCTGACTGTTTCTTTCACTTTCTTTATTATACTATTTTGTTGTTGTTACAGGCCGCTATTACTGCTTTGTTCATATCTCCTTGAGCCGAGGGTTTATCAAAAACAACCTTACCTACCCTCACAAGATAGAGGTAAGGTCTACGTACCTCTATCCTCACAAAAACTACCATTTCTAAAAGACAATTGTGAGGAATTTGATTATGTATCTTATGCAAATTGAGTATGAATATTTACATATTTTGAAAGTAAACATAGCTCAAAAGCGCTTATTGACTATTTTTTCATTCATTTCTTATCATTCACTTGTTTTACATTATTTGACATGAAAATATAGACATTTTTAGTTTCATTCTCCCTTCATGTTTATTTTATTAGAATCCAGTACAATTAGAGGGGAAAAAAACAAATTAATACTTCCTATATCGATATTAATTAATTACTTCAGAACACGAACCATAAAAGCCACATTGAATAACTATGTATAATTATATTATAAAATAAACGAAGAGTTGCGTCTTTTTCTCAGAATGAGTTAGGTCCTTTCAATAAAATGACTAAACATTTCAAAGGTTCTTTCCTAACGACCAAGTAGTCTCTTAGAAAATTAGTTACTTAATGAAAGAACAAAAAGTATAAAAACAAGACAAAAGATGAATCAATACTTTTTAGTTTTTATTGAATTATTATTTAAATGTAGTTGTACACAAATAAAAAGGTATAGTGGTCTTCCAGCTTTTTAGTTCATGTTTTCCGCTCCACTTCTATAATAGATATATAGAGATTTTTATTTGATTATTCTTCTTAAATATATATTATTAAAAAGGCATTTTGGTCTTTCAACTTTTAGTTTAGGGCTTCCAACTTTATAAAAGTATATAGAAAGAGAGATAAGCGAGATATATATAGCAGATAGTAATTTGAATTTAAATGTTCTTCTCATGGATAGTCCGTGCACAAGGGCTTGACTTGTGCACTTCATGCTGAGATCTGAAGATATATAAACCAGATATGAACTTAGAGGTGAAGTAGTTGTAACTAACAGCGCCTATTCGTGTTACAAAGTACATTTTAAGAAAGAAAGCAGCTATAAAACTACCTCGCTTAACTTTTCATGGCCTAAAAACAAATCTAGCACGTCGACAGATATCAAGCAGCAAGCATTGGAAAATCTGGAAAGAAGGAATACAACATGTCTATTTTGAAGGCTATATGCTACAAGTGGATCTTCCACTAGACTAGAAGTAACTTCATTGCGCTAGTACGACAAAATGTCAATGTTACAGGCATTATCATGCAAAAACATTTGATTGGTCATCAGCAGCAGAGAAACCAAACCTCTGAATGTAGATATTTTCTCAGGAGACACATAATCCCAGGTCCTCTCCAGTGCTTTTCTGATCTTTAAATTAGTTTCACCATCCAAATTTGCCGTCTGAGGAAATCCATGTGCCAGTTAGGAAAGAACATGATGAAAAACATGAGAACCAAACATTTCTTTATGACATTATCCAAACACCTCTTCTCCAAATAATTTAGATCAACCTATCTTTTCGGACAAGTAAATAAGAAATTAGATGTGGATCAAATACAACCTCAATGTAGCAGACCCCATCTGGGTTTGTGCTAGCAAGAAAAATAAGATCTGCCGGAAAGAACTCATCCTGCTTAACCTGCAAGAAAAAGGAGAGCTTGTACAAACTTACATTTTTTCGAATAATGAAAAGAACTCTTACATTTTTTCGAATAATGAAAAGAACTGCCACTCATTGGTCTTCAGAACTTGTATAAAAAAACCAAAGTGCAAAAACTACATTTGAGGAACAGGATTGAATTCCTTCCCAACTCAAATATTTAGGGAGGAGCTAGTAAAGAGCATTTTCTATCTGTGAGGCGCATCCCGAATGCCAATCACATATCTGTAATGGCCTACTCCCATGCTGTAAGGATTATAACTAAACTGAACAAGCAGACTGTATTTTTCGTAGCTTCAGATTCAACCATATTGAAAAGCTGTAACATTCTAAATAACTGGAGGTCCACGCTCCTCTCTTCTTTTTTTTAATCATTAGGTCCAATAACAACAACAAAAAATCCCAAAGTGGAGTCTGGGGAGGACGGAGTGTACCTTACCTCTACTCGTGGAGGTAGAAAGGTTGTTTCGAGAGACTCTCGGCTCAAGTATTGCATTTCAGAGCAGTAAGAAAAAGAAAAGACAAAAGCAAAGAATACATGGCAAACAAAAGAGAAAGTATTATATAGCGTTCAGAGCAAAGGAACACTAGCAATAGCAAAATAGAGCGACAACTAAAGCACAAGAAATAACATGTAGCAACATATAATGAAGGACAAAAACTATACAGGATACTACTGATAGTGATGTGCAGTGAATGAATAGCATGAGGTGAGTTGTTTTACACAACACGGGGTTAAACAACAACACGAGGCCCTTATGGATCTTCAACAATTTATAACCAAGTAAATAAGCAAAAGTAAATTTAAGTTACCAGATTTGAATAAAAAACAGTAAGTTTCTCAATAATTTTGCAAATAAATTCAAATACATCACGAATAATATAGAAAAAAATTATTATAATTATTATTTGAGATAAGCAACAACAATAAAAATGATAATAGTTGAGAAAATCTTTAAAATGAAATTATCATCCACTCCATCATCGACCTCCACATCTACTAGTCTTTCCCCACCCTCAACTAATATTTGAATTGATTTTTATTGATGTTAGAATCCTAAGAATATTCTATAGCATATGTAAATATAGTAGGTAGCTTGATTTCCTCCTAGATTTACTCTGCCTTGATTTAATATTGATTTGTATTGATTAGGTATTGATTTCCTTTCCTTTTCAGGACATGTAAACCTAGCTATTTAAACCCCGATAGCTTGTGGGAATAATCAAGCTGAGTTCTCTCACAAACTCTTATATTCTCACTTGGTATTAGAGCTTTCTTTAGAGAGGAAGCAAGAATAATAAGAGAACAAAATTGCTGATTCTTTTTCAGCAAAAACCTCCACTGTTCTGCGATTCCGACACTCTCCAGGGGTATTGTGCATACACCAGTACCACCATTATGATCGGAATCCTTTGTGTAGTTTGTTATGGAAATCTATTGATCAAAGTTGATGCCATTGTTTCGACCATTCCAGACTTGCTTTTTAGTTTGGGAACAGGTTTGTGGGCTATACACAAATGATATATCCTGCTTTTATAACGTGCTTTCTCGGTTGACTAATCTTAAAAAGCTGGAACTTAATGAGTTAATGCCCCTACTCCAAATGTTGAAAAGCAATTAGAGCAGTGTCAGAAGATGTTTCTAGTTGTTAAACTTGCTGGACTTCCATCTGATCTTGATTCAATGCGATATCAAATTTTGGATTGCTCTACTGTTCCAGTTGCGGATGACTTGTTTGCTCGATTGTTATGACTAGCTGCCCCACCTATGTCGTTTAGTCATCCAGTAACACTTCCAGGTTCTTCTGTCCTAGCATCTCAGGCTGCATTTCAGACCGAGAATCGGCATGGAGGCCGGCATTGGAAACAACGACCAAGATGTGGTTATTGTAACAAGTTGGGTCATACCCGTGAGGTGTGCTACTCTCTACATGGTTAACCAAAGAATGCTCATGTTGCTCAAATTGCAAACACTAGTAATCACATCAATCAATTGTTCTCTTTGTTTGAGGTAAAAAACAATGATTTTCTTCAGTATCAGGCGAGTAAGCACACATCTTCATTTATAGCTTCTATTGCCCAAGTTGGTAATCCTGTTGCTTGTATCTCATAGTCTACCACACTTGGCCCTTGGGTTATGGAATCAGGTGCTTCTGACCACGTTTCTGGTAACAAATTTGGCTAATATTACTTACTCTCAGTCCCTTCCCATTATAGCATTAGCCAATGGTTCTCAGACTATGGTAGCCGGAGTCGGTCAAGCCAATCCTTTACCTTCCTTGACTCTAAATAATGTTTTTTTTGTCCCTGGTCCCTTTAGCCTCTTGTCAATAAGTCGTTTGGCTAAGGCTTTAAATTATTTCGTCTTATCTTATAGTGACTTCTTTGTCATACAAGACCAGATCCATGTATGGGAAGGATGATTGGTGAAGGGCGTGAATCAAATGGACTTTACAATATCAATTCTCACAAATCCACTGCCGTTTGTTCAATCTCAGACTCTCCAGATTTAACCCACAGACGATTGGACATCCTAGTCTATCCAAACTTCAAAAGACGGTACCTAACTTGTCCAAATTGTCTAAGTTTGATGGTGAGTCATGTCAATTGGGGAATCACACCCAAGCTACTTTTCCACGTAGTCCTAATAATCGTACAGAGTCTCTTTTTCATTTAGTTCATTATGATATTTGGGGTCCTAGTAGAGTCAAATCTACATTGGGTTTTAAGTATTTTGTTACTTTCATCGATGATTACTCAAGGTGCACTTGGATGTTATTAATGAAAGATCGTTCTAAATTATTTTCCATATTTCAAACTTTTTGTGCTGAAATAAAAACCTAGGTTGGCGTCTCTATTCGCATTTTTAGTAGTGATAATGCACGTGAATATTTATCTTGCCCTTACACTGACAACAAAATGGGATTGCAGAGAGAAAAAATAGGTATATTGTTGGAGACTGCACACACTCTTCTCATACAAGCAAATGTCGCATTGCGATTTTGGGGGGACGCAGTGCTCACCTCTTATTATTTAATTAACCATATGCCTTCCATTACTATTCATAATTAGGTAACTCACTCTGGTTTGTTTCCCAAGTCAACTTAGTTCTCTCCTCCACCATGCGTCTTTGGGAGACGTGTTTTGTCCATATACTCACTCCAGGAAAAGACAAATTTGCTCCTCATGCTCTTAAATGTCTTTCTCAGTTATTCAAGGGTACAAAAGGAATATCGATGTTTCTACCCTAACCTTCAGCGATACCTCATGTCAACTGATGTTACACTTTTTTTTAAGGTCAGACCTACTTTACATCCTCTTCTGCTGAACAATTAAACATTTTTGAGAATCTACCAGTTCCATCTTTTGGGGTTCCCGCCATAGTTCATCCTTCCACATCATCTCCTATGACTCCATCTACCTCCTCTGCACCTCCACCGCTATTAACCTATCATCGTCGTCTGAGCTCTGATGAGTCGCGCTCTCCGCCAGAATCCTTGCCTGTTGAGGACTTGCCTACACAAAGTTCTTCAATTCCCACTCGAAAAGATAATTGTAACCCTCATCCTATCTTTACTTGTTTGAGCTATCATTATTCGTCATCGGCCCATTCTGCCTTTTTATCATCACAATCATTTGTGTCTACAAGCGATGATCGAAGAAATGTCTGCCTTACACTTAAGTGGTACTTAGGAGCTTCTTTTCTACCTCCAGATAAATCTATAGTTGGTTGTCGGTGGGTATATACAGTGAAGGTTAGGTATGATGGATAGATTGATCACCTAAAAGCTCGACTAGTGGCCAAGGCTTATACATAGATTTTTGTTCTTGACTATGGTGATACTTTCTCTCCAGTGGCCAAGATTGCTTCAGCCCGTCTCTTTTTATGGTTGTGGTTCGTTATTGGCCTCTCTACCAGTTGAATATTAAAAATGCCTATCTTCATGAAGATCTCGAAGATGAGGTATATATGGAGCAACCACCTGGTTTTGTTGCTGCAACGGGAGTCTAGTAACATGGTGTGCAGACTACGATGAGCACTTTATGGCCTAAAGCAGTCTCCTCGAGCATGGTTTGGGAAGTTATCATGGTTATTCAAGAGTTTGGCATGGTACGAAGTGAAGCTGATCATTCTGTGTTCTATTGTCACTCTATTGTGAATGTATTTGGTAGTGTATAGATGACATAGTTATCACAGGTAATGATAATGGAATTACCAAATTGAAACATCACCTTTTCCAGCACTTTTAGACTAAGATCTTGGTCGACGCCTCGACGGAGGTACTTCTTGGGCATTGAGGTTGCTCAATCCAAATCAGGAATTGCCATTTCACAAAGGAAGTATGCACTTTATATTCTTGAAGAATCGGGGATGATAAATTGTAGGCCTGTTGATTCTCCGATGGATTCAAATGTCAGGTCGGGGGGAACCTCTTAGCGATTCAAGAAGATATAGAAGGCTAGCAGGGAAGTTGAATTATCAGTCAGTTCTTGAATTCTTTTTGTGACGGTCATTGGAATGCAATTATTCGCATTCTTTGATAGATAAATCTGCTACAGGGAAAGGACTTCTTTACAAAGATCGAGGACATGAAAAATTGTTGAATACTCAGATGCAGATTGGGCAGGATTACTCTCTAACAGACGATCCACTTCTAGATATTGTGTTCTAGTTGGGGATATTTGGTGTCTTTGAAAAGTAAGAAACAAAATGTGGTTACTAGATCTAGTGCAGAAGCAGAATGTCGAGCTATGGTGGTGGCAACATGTGAACTCATATGGATCAAGCAACTACTGAATGAGTTGAAATTTAAAGATACTAAAGGAATGAAACTTGTGTGCGATAATCAAGCTGCACTTTACATTGCATAGAATCCAGTATTCATGAGAGGACCAAACATATAAAGATTGATTGTCATTTTGTTAGAGAAAAGGTACTTTCAGAAGACATAGTCACAAGGTTGATGCGGTCAAGTGATCAGTTTGCAGACATATTCACCAAGTCCGTAGTTGGTCCCAAAACAAGTTATACATGTAACAAGCTTGGTACATATAATTTGTATACACCATCTTGAAGGGGAATGTTAGAATTCTAAGAATATTCTATAGCATATGTAAATATAGTAGGTAGCTTGATTTCCTCCTAAATTTAGAATTCTAAGAATATTATATAGCATATGTAAATATAGTAGGTAGGTAGCTTGATTTCCTCCTAAATTTACTCTATAGCTTGATTTGATATTGATTTGTAGTGATTAGGTATTGATCTCCTTTCCTTTTTAGGATATGTATACTTAGATATTTAAACCCCAATAGTTTGTGGGAATAATCAAGCTGAGTTCTCTCTCAAACTCATATCTTCTCACAATTGATGTATTAAAAAGGAGAGAAATAAAACGTGTAAGAGCAATGACAAAAGCTGAATAAAGTTGACTCACAAATATAGTGTTATCGAATTCCTATCCTATCAATTTCAGGCATAATCATTTAAGGAAACAATATTATTTTATATGAGAGTTGTTTTCCTTATTCATATTCTTGAGAAAAAATCACTACAACGTAAAAACATGATAGCATATAGTATAAATATCACTACACCAAAATTAAAAAAGATACAGAGCAAATATATTTTAAAATAACAAACATCAAATTTAACGCTCAAGGTGTAATATTTTGCTTCCGGAGCTTACGCCTGCGCCCTATGGATCTATGACTTCCATTTATGCCCCAAAACATTTTTAGTACACCCCACCCCGAGACTCTCCCCAAAAACACCTTTGAGAACAGAGTCTAGCACTTTTGCACAATTGAAAGTGAACACTAATTTTATCGTGTCTTCTACAAATGCACTTTTCGTTTGCCACCAAGTTGATAATCTAAGGGTTAAATTAACTTTTGGTTTCTTTTATTTAACCAGTGCCTTATTTACATGTGCTTTGCCTTATTTGATTTTCACATGGAGTTAAAGAAAGTAAAGAAGAAATTTTTGACTTAAATTAAAAATATATGTGCAGAGTACGCGTAATTTTCTTTAAAATGATTGGTTGTCTTAAACATACATATGGAACGTTTTGGAATTAAAAGGGTCACAAAAGGGGAAAGAGACTTCTAGTTTTTAATGGAGCATGAAAAAGAAAGGTAATAAGAACAATGAAACATAGGTAGTAAGTTTCCATAGAACATCTGGAAAAGCATGGCTTCTACCAATATTAAATGTTTCAGTTGGTAAGTGGTGAAGCGACCATGCCTTACATATGAGGTTCTACAAAAGAAGGGGAGAGTAGTAGTGACGATGTTTTTTGTGCAATGAAACTAGAGAGACAATTAACAATGTCTGTTTTGCATTGCAAGTTCACTACACAACTGTCGAACCTATTCCTCATTCTTACAAAGATGGAATGGACAATGCCTAAACATACTGCAGTGATGAGCTCCTGGATGAGAAGAGGGGGTAGCAAGAGTCGGAAAAAATGGTGGAGGATAATACTGTTATGCATATGGTGGACAGTATGGAAGGAAACGAATGGAAGATGTTTTGAAGACAAGATCAAGCCCATTAATGATGTGAAATGGAACTGTTTAGTGTCTTTTTTCTTGGTATAAAGGAAATTGTATAGAGGAAGTAGATGAGATGATAGCTGTCTTAGGTTAACCTTACTACCTTGTATTTTTTTGGAGGTGGCCAGCATTCCTCAACAGTACTAATTCTCAAAAAAAAAATTCTATAGATCATCTTCCCCATCCCAAGAGTGAATGACTCAAAACCTACATTTGAAAGGACATAATAACACTAATTGGTGTAATGACCAGACATTCAGCTCCAAAAACACCACGGTAATGTTTGACTTCTAGAAAAATTCAGAAGAAGCAAACCAGAATATGTATCTTCATTTGTCTGCTAATTATCCACAATAATCAGTTCCAACTATGAGCTGAACTTCTTACGCTATGATGCAATCTATGGTTCTAGTTACATAGGTTACAAAGATTGCCTAGCAGAATGTTAGTAGGGGAGGTCAGTGGCAAACTTCATATGAATTCCCCAAAATATACAAAAAGCCCTCTAGAAATTCAAAGTGTCCATGCTGGTAACACACTTGTAGATATACTCACATCCTTGCTCATTTACAAAGCAATTGGCATAACAAGCTAAATAAAGATCTAGAAAGCAGATATAAATGGATGTTGATGATGAGCATCAAAACAACATGAAAGTTGATACTTACTCTCACGATATCTCCAGCCTGCAGCTTCTTCCAAGGTACATTTACCCATTTCTGATCTTGCAACATGTCTATGGAGGAATTATTAATAGACTTGTCATTCTGAAAACGTTTCTGTTATAAAAAATGAGAAGGAAGAAAAAAAGAAAGCATAAGCATATAGTTTCTAATCAAGAGGTAAAAGGATTAAGGTGTCATTAGCAAATTACTCTATGTAACGAATATCATATACATACAGTCAGTTTAAGAACCAAAGGAAAAAGAAGGCAATGAAGGAAATAGTACTCACCCAGTCCTCCCAAGCCTCCTTAATAAGAGAAACGAGAAGCACCATGCTCAAAGGAAGCACATTTGTTATTGGACTTACAGGACTGTATTCAAACAAGACTTCTTTTTCAGGTACAAATCATGAGAAAATATAGCACATGTCATCAAAATATAAATTAATTTCCATTACCGTTTTCAAACACACACACACACACACATATATATATATAAAATAAAAATTAATATTTCTTGAAATAATTTGCAGACGCCTTGCAAACCAAAAACAAAAAAAGTGAAATTTTATTATTTAATGATGAAGGCAAACAAGCACCAATAGCATCACAAACAGTGAACTCTAATCTTGTCGAGATGATTAACACAATAAAATACTCTACACTAGACTTTTCACACTTTTTTTTATGACCGTGGTCGCCGGGACAGTTTTTTGTGCCCCTCTGATTAATCCACGGGAACTTGATGAGTTTTGCACATCATTTTCAGCACCAATATATGCCATACTAATGGGGAGGGGGGGAGGAGGGGGAGTTAATAAGGGTTAAATACCTGATTGGTGTGCATGACAAAATTGAGATCATAAGGAAGTACAGATTAGCCACCCGCCTGAACTGTCAGAGTAAAGACACAGAGACAAGATGAGGGCTATAGAATAACATGCTTTGAACAATATGGCTGCATGGCATCATTCTTCAAGCTGAATGAACTTGCTATATGTAAAATGGTTTTGTTGAAACAACAATCTCTAATAGCCAAAAACACTAATAGACACAATTCGTTTTGTTTTTCAGACTTCAGTAAGGTAGATTATATTTACTAATAGACACAGTTGATACGGTTTTCGTCTTTTCTTCTTCCTCTAAAGCCAAGCTAAATAAGTGATAAAAAGAGAAGGTCCAGCTGAACAGGCCTCAATCCCTGTCCCGTCATCATCCATTACAAACCAAGTCAATTTCAAACTCTTCCCCCACAGTCGAGTCGAGATGCTACTGACAATGCAAAGGAGATGATCTAGGCCATTGCCTGAACTTACACACATAAAATACCAACTAGTTGTTTTGACATTTCTCCCTTTGCCACCGGCGAAGGAAATAAAAAACAGCTTTTTAGTGCCCCTAGAATTCCATATCAATAGGTTTTAGAAGGCAGATTCTTGTCTAACCAAAATCTTGTAGTATTATGATTTAAGTGAGAACATTTTCCCAAAACCTGATCTACACAAAATTGGCTAACATTATATTATGCTTGTAGAGGACTTCAAATATACGGCAACCTTTTTCAAAAAGAAAAAAATATAAAAACTAACAGTCATGACCACTGCCTACCAAACAGAAACAGGACAGTTTACAAACTTAGTCTGCGTCCATTTCACAAGTTACAAGGATTAACATGAAGGAGGGAAACCGCTAGCTGCTATTTAAAGAAAGATAAAATTTGGGAGGGAAGTCAAGAATCTATATGATGAACTTCTTAACAACCGATAGCATATCGAAAAAAAGACATTAAAAAAGGCTCAGTAGTTACTTTAGGAACTTCTCCCTCTTCATTCCCCATTAATAGGCTGGGGAACTTAGTTATGTCACACTCATCAAAGTTGTCTGCAAGATCTGCTCTTGGCACAACAGGATTGTAGGAAATTAAGAAATTAGAGGGCTTTTGTATGTGTCCTTAAAATTATATACCAAAACTGCGTGGTTTCAAATGGAAGAATAATTTACTGTTTAAGTTGGAGTACATACGTAAAACCTAATTCAGCAAAAGTAATAAGCTTAAAAGGACACAGGAAAAGAGCAAAGCCAATTTACCTGTTCAAATAACCCCTTTGGCAGGTAACGTTTTTAGGAACTCATACGTTGGTCCCGTTGAACAGAATTTCCCTGAATAAACTTAATTGCAAACAATCAGAGATCCAAGCTAAAATATTTGTATACAAACTTGGGGGTGATGAACACTTGATCATGGACTACAAGACCACCATTTGACAGTTTCCTTAATACATCAGTTAACCTGCACCATGTCAGCATGAGGCATGTTTTTATTGTGTGTCAGCGAAAGGCATGTTTATATTTTATTACACTTTACTAAACCATCCAAATAGATTGACAGAAAAAGCAGCTGAATTTCCTTGTTTCTCTTCTTTGTTTTTCCATCTCCCTTAATCAGTTGACCAAACAACTAGCTTATATAACTGAAAGCTTAAGAAAAGTTTGGAAACTAGGTGCGCAGAATCAGCTGTATCAGCTCCAAAGGAATAGAGGTTTAAGCTAGAATGAAAATAAGGAATATTTTTCTTCTTTTTCGTATTCTTCGAGTGTAGAAATAAGCACACACCCAAAGCACATTTAAAATAATCAAAAAGCTTCAGAGAGCACAGAAGTAACAGATACTCTTGCAAGGAAAGCAATAATTATTTTACTTCATTTCAATTAGGTAAATGTATAGCGACTAACACTTAAAACTACACTGATAGCATAAACAACCTCTAGACTGTCAGTTTATTTAAACTAGATCCAAATAAAAAGGGTTTAACTAATAAACATTGACAACATGAAGATATTTCTACATAATAGGGTGGTTCATTTAAAGTAACCCAAATTTTTGTCCTTAAGGCCAGGAAGAAATTGGAACAAACATTCACTTCTCCTTCCAAATGATTACTCCCTCCGTTTTAATTGTAAGGTTTGACTTGACACGGAATTTAAGAGAGTAAAGAAGCCTTTTGAATTTTGCGATCTTAAACTAAAAATTTGTAGAATGTACCAAAATACCCTTTAAGTTTGTGTCTAAATATGTCATGTGGAAAGTTAAAACTAAAGAGTTGCCTAAAAGAGAAAGAGGATTCTTTGCGCAACGGACTAAAAAAGAAAGTAAGACAAACAAATTGAAAGGGAGGGAGTACTTTACTCTAAGCATCTCTTGCCAACTAAAACCTTAGATAAACTCAATAGTTCCAAGTTCTCAATCAATGTCGTCAAATCCCTAAACCCACATTCACCACTTCAAAAACTTCATCCCCATACCGAGCATCTTTAAACCGTAGAGATAAATAAACTAAACTATAATACAAAATTGCTCAGTGGAAGTAATAAAGACCACATTTTTATATATAAGTAAACATTAATACTACCCAGTCAGTATTACCCCGTATCCACCAACTTAAACTTTTAAAATAACCAAATCCACTCTGGAAATAACAGATACAACAATCAGATGAAATGTACAATTTTTTTTAACAGACACTCAATGTTTTCCCCTTCAATCATAAGAACATACAAGAATAACAGCTACTATGTCTCAGTCTCAAGTTAGCTGGAGTTAATCTATATGAATCCTCACCATCCATTTGCTTCATTTGAACCCATAAAAGACAATAATATATGCAAAAACACCAGCCTTTGCTTAGAACCTATATTAGCTCAAAAATGCATTAATATGTATAGATTTTTAATTGTCAACTCAGTAACTTATAGGAACTATGGATTTGGTTATAGT
Source organism: Solanum habrochaites (assembly GCA_027704765.1). Classification (NCBI taxonomy): domain Eukaryota; kingdom Viridiplantae; phylum Streptophyta; class Magnoliopsida; order Solanales; family Solanaceae; genus Solanum; species Solanum habrochaites. Next base: position 8,448,056 of record JAKWJA010002489.1, read on the forward strand.
ACAGAACCTATAAAATTCAAATCCTAGCTTCACCTACACAAACACACTCTCTCACACACACTAAGTAGCGTCTTCATCCATCCAGTACTACTGATTATCCACTAACAGAAACTAATCCTCAGTCATTTCAACAATAAGAAATTAGAAACAAAATTACCTTGAATTTAGCAAGGGCATTAGCATCACGATCATTCAGAAAAACAGTTCGATGACCTGGTGCTTGAGGTTGTACTTGACCAAGACGAATACTTCGAGACGATGAAATACGATTAAGTATCGGCGCTCTACTTGTACTAGCTGCCGATCCAGATCCTCTCCATCCTCCACCCATTCTTCAACTCCTACTCGATCTCGCCGGACCGGAGAAAATACTCGCCGGCGATAAACTCTTACTTCGTATTATTTTTTTTCAAGTGATATTTTGTTGGATTTCTCTCTTTAGTTAAATGGAGTTGAAGAAAAAAGACTTAATTGGAACTTCTTCTTCATTGTTCTTTCCTTTCTTTGTGCTACGAGATATTTTCCTTAAGAAGCGCGTGAGAAAAAAATCAGAAAAATATATTTTATTCTGATTAGTGCGTGTTTACACGCACTTCATAATAACCGAAACGTCGTCGTTTCGATGTTTAGTACTTCGCCTTTTCGTCGGCGTAATTGCAACTGTTAGTCAGTTTGAACCTATCAAAGTTTCAGGTTGTGGACGTGTGACGTGGGTTTATTTTTTATTTTGTTTTTGGTTTATTTTTTTAAAAAAAAAAGGTGGAAAGAATAAATATAGTTCGAACTATAGTAAAATAGTATTCAGATATTCTCCTTCATACTTATGAGAAATTGGTGCCCTCGTTGTCCAAAAACTAGAGTATATATGTCACTCGCTCTTGGAAGACTAAATGAAAACATGTGGTGCAATCTTATTCGTCGATCTGATAATTATTAAATATCGGATTGGCAGATAAAATTATGAAATATGTTATCTGTTAGTATAAAGGGTATATGTGCTCTAATTTCTAAACGATAAGAACATCAATATCTCAAAAATATGATGAAAAATATCTAAATTTCATTTACGATAATTCATATTATACTTGTCCATTTCCAGAAAAAAATGTGAAGTATGACCGAATGAAATTTATATTCATCTTATATTATTGAAAGTTGTGATATAATATCATGAAATGTTAAGTATGACACATTTAAGTTTGTATTCTTTCTTTGTCTAAACAAAAAAATTGTTTTAGTTAGCTTAAGGATTCATTTCACGTAGAGTTTTCAATATGGGTTGGTTCAATCTATAAGGCTAATTCATACAGGTTTTGCAATTTTATGGATCGGATGGGGCTAGCCATTTATATGTAGGCTAAAAATGATCAGTCCAGTCTATAAGTACATAAGCTATGGGATGACTGGGTCAACCTTCTTTTCTTAAAAGTATATCTTTTTATAATTTTTTAAGTTAAATTATAATTTTAAAATATTATCATAAATATCGACAAGATAATATTACATGGCACTAGTGTTATCATTTGTTAATCAAATCTACAAATAAATTTATCTTTATAATATTAGTTAAGTCTGATTTTAAGTAAAAATAAAAATAGCTAAATAGAAATATTGACCTAATTGTTTTCTATTAATCATAATAAAACACAAAACTATAATAACATTTCATAGGTTACGGACTATGTAGTGATACCCTAGAAATTTTAGGAACTTTTTATTTTTGTGTAGTACATATTTTATAAACATAATTTGTAATGAAATTGTAATATTTCAAACTTTAAACAAATTTTGAGTTTAGACTCTTGTTATTTTTAATATTCTATTTTTTTAAATTAATTTTTATTCGGCACATGGGCTAGCCCTATTCATGTTTCTCAAGTTTCACAAATCGAAGACTTAGTCGGGCTAAAAAACTTTTTTCTTAAATGGTCTCCAAAAATCGTAATTCAATTCTATCAAATCACGGGTCAAATCAGTCCGACCCAACGGGCCTAGTCCATATTGACGACTCTAATTTCATCATGATGAGTTTCTTGTGGTCTACGATATTATGTTTATTTTTGTTTTTTTTAAACTATTTCTTAAATATATTTATTACGTGGTATAAATAAATATAATTTTTAAATATTTGCCCCTTCTTAATATCAATTACTTTTCAATTAATAAATTCAAATTAGTTTTAAGAAGCTACTTTAATTTTGAGGGTCTCTATTACTCTCATACGAATTTAAGGGTGTTCACATGTCGAATTTGGATCAGTTATTGGTTAAAATCAATAAAATCAAATAAATTTAATTGATTTTAAAATTATCAAAATCAAATCAAACCAATATAATGTGAATTTATCAGTTTCGATTCGATTTGATTCGATTATTCGATTATTAACCATACACACAAATTATATGTGAAAGTAACTATAGTCTATTAAAAAATGAAAAATAGTTAGAATGGGGACAATACAAAAAAATTTATCACAGAATTTAATATGAATAAAGTTTCAAAATTCACTATCATGGCCTAGAAGGAAGAGAAAACGACATTTATAGTCCAACAAAGAATTATCATATACATTGATATACATGAACCAGTAAGTTAAATATTCTCACCTTGAACATTTTTCTTTCATAAATAAATTATAAATAAATTTTGATGATACTATATATAAGATCTTTAAAATTATTTATAAAGATAATATATTATGTATGCATAATAATAAAATATATTTATATAATTTGTCAATTCGGTATAATTATTTCTTTAAAAAAAAAAGCATATTCAAATCAAATACTATCAATGTTTCTAAAAACCAAATAAAAACTTATTTATTTATCAATTTAGATCATTTTTCTTTTAAAACTATGACACCCAGACATACCATTGTTCAAAGTACATCTTTGATATTTTTATATGAAATAACCCACTTTAAAATATATGCACCCACATGAGTCAAAATAATTATAATTTTTTTTTTTAACCCCAGCCCAAATATCTCCATCGACAGCACTTAACACGCCCCACTTTCACACTTGGTGTTACGATCCAAAAATAGATGTGATAAAACTCATTTTATCTCATTAAGATAAGTCAGTCTAAAATTAAAATATCACAATAAAATGCAGAAGTAAAATGAAAAATGAAAGTTTAACAACAAATATAATGCGGATAACAAATCAAATTAACTAAATCCTCAAAAATTGGTTGTCATGTGCACAAACTCTAACATATTACCATAGATTTGAAAGAAAATACAAGTCTCAAATGATGTTTTCACGTGCACAAGCTTCTAATGTATTATAATAGATTTGAAAGAATACAATCTCAAATGATGTTATCTCTAAAGTAGAACAAGATCATAAATATGAGTAAGAAGGTCTGCTGAGATGAATAATTATTTCCTCATAAATGTTTGTAGGAAGTCTTAGACAAGAAGAGAGTACATAATATCACAAAGATCTAGCTCGTAACCTACATCAATGTAGAAGTAATAGTGAGTATCAAACCACACGATACTTAGTAAGAAACTCCTAAACACAAATTAGGTAATATAAAATATGAGTACTACCACTCCAACTAAACCTCCAAAACTACATCCTGCATAAAACCCAACTCAACCTAACAGTTCACAATTTAAATAGCAAATAGCTCGATAACAATACATTAATAGTACTTTCACTCGATTTCAATATATCATATTAAATCCCCTGTTAATATGAATTTTGAGGGGCACTCTCTAACAAGATTTTCTTTATATCTAAGGCTCAAACTTGATACCTCTGGTTAAGGATGGATGGATCATATATATCCCACCATAACTTTTATTGATACTAATAATGACTTCATTTACTTTCTCTAGAATATTTGATAATATGTTGAATTTATTTGTTGTGTTTTACCAACAATGATTATGGTTGAGTAGAAGTTACTTTTCCTTTATTCTTAACCAAAAGTGTATAGCTCAAGTCTTGGGCATGAGTTACCTTGGTTAGAAAAAGGTTTGCCCTCAATTTGAGATTTTACGATATTCGAGTTTAATTGAGTCCCAATGTAAATACCGATATCCAAGTATAAAAAGATTTTCTTCTTTTACTTATGAAAATAAGTCATTTTGCGAAAGAAATTTGAGGGTGAGCTCAAAGACTATAAGATTAAAATCATCAATCTTATATCTTTTTAGTGAATAACCCCTCAATCTCCTTAAGAAAAATATTTACTTTTTTCCTTTTTGTGTGTTCTTTATATAAACTATTGTCTTCATCTTCTTCTTTTTTTGTGCTATTAATTTAGAGTCATTTAATGTTGATAATATAAAAATATTTTGATGGAAATAATTTTTTGTCAGTTAGATTAATTTTATGCCTAGTTTTTCTCACGGTATATGATGATAATTTTTATAGATTCAAAATAAAATTTCATGTTCTTAACCTATTAATTAACACAGTACACAATCAAACAATTGGGCAACCTATATATCTAGAGACAAGTGGAGATATAAAACTTTCAACTAGAATAAAATATTTGTTTTTCAAATTAAAAAAGCACTCTAGAAGAAAGATAGTATGTGGATAAATATAAGTTATTTTTCTTTCTTTCTTATGTTTGACATTCATTTGAATCTTATAATCATGGATAACTTAAATCATTATTACTTGCCAAATTTGCAATTCTTTTAAAACGGACTATTTATTGAGAGAATTTGAATTACCTAAGCTGACAAATTTCAATCACTGGATGATTAAATAACAAAGAAGGGATCCAAATTATAACATTTAAATTTGTCGTTTTATTCTCCTAATACACACACAAAAACAAAGATGGACATGACAAAACTTGATTAGCTAATATCATTTGCTCTAAAGTAAAATTAAAGGAAAAATTCACAAGTATCCTCCTAGACTATGACCGAAATTTCAGAGATACACTTTAACTAAACTAAGGTCCTATTACCCTCCTGAACTTATTATTTTTTTTTTTGTAATTTTGTGCACCTTTTTAAGTTATGTGGAATCCAAATATCTCCCACGCGCCTCAATTGCGTAGAATCACGGAGTATACCACGTAAGACAAAAGGTGCACAAAATTATAAAAAAATAAGTTGAGGGGGATAATAGGACCTTAGTTAAGTCGTGTCTCTGAAATTTCGATCATAGTCTGAAGGGTCACTTGTGCATTTTCCCTTAAATTAATATACCAAATCATACATACTATCATCATGTGTATGAAGGTGAAAAGAGAAAATCTTAAACATGCTTCCTACAAATGAAATGCCTAAATGCAATCTCTTCATACTTATACCCCCAAAATCAAAGGTGATACAAATATGTTGGAGGCCACTAGATAATGAATAAGGTGAATTGTAATACATATGGTACATCTAGAGAAAATCGTGACGGGGGATCATGGAAATTTTATATGAGGAATATGAATGGCAATGTACTTGCTAATAGGGGGAAGAGGAATGAGTATATTAACAACACTCGCACACAAAAAATGACTATACTAAGACAATGATATATAGAGAGGAGAATTAATATCGACAGGTAATAGTTGAGATTTACTCCTTATTGTTAAGGAATTTTATTCTAAAAATTTGAGAGGTGGGAGGTATCCTGATCGTAATTGAAGTAGTATATTAGATATGAACGAGGATGTGTAACAAGAATATCTGAATAACTCATATTATAAAGGAAGGTATCTAATAGGCTAATCAACTCCAAATACAATACTAGATGAAGGAGGAGCAAATACATAATCTTTTTCTTTTATCATAAGGAAGGTTAATAATGATAAGCTAAATTTTCCTTACTTAAGAATCAGATTATATAAGAGATGAAAAGTTGGGGTGAAAAATGGACAAAGTTCACTATTTACCATGAACAAATACTCTAATCTAAGAACATGATGAACAAAACTTTTAACTATTCTAGTTTATTTGATTGCAAGTAGACATTCATGGAGGACAAACAATAACAACAAATTTGGATACATATAAAATAGTAAATAAACAAATTTGGTGTAATCTTTCTTGAATTGGCTAAGTCAAAAACCTATTAATTGAACTGCTTCAATATATATGAATCACACAAATGATGCACCAAACTACAAACCTACAAGCTCAAGAATCAAAATGCAAACACATATATATACAATAGACAATACACAAACAATTACAAGAATCAAATAAGCAACACAATATGCAGCTTAAATCCAAGCCCAATTTCAATTTTACACTTCTAGGATTGGTTGATGTGCAATATGTGATATTTTTACCTTAGGATGCTATTTCTATTGTACAAAAATAGATCTTTTTAAGTGCAGAATTAAAAGAAAGTAAAATATTATTCTTATTGTAGGTCACATTATTTAAGAAAAAAATGAAAAGAAGAGAAAAACTCACTTATCAAGCATCACGAAGACAAAGTCGGGGATGAATCATAGCTAAAGGCACGAAAAAATACAAATAGTCCTTTAACTGTTGATCAACATCAAGAAAAATATTAGGAGGCTAGATCGACTTCAAAATAGAAAATCTCAAAGGGAACTGATACGCTCAAACTTACTTCTCAAATAATAAGTAAAGCGGTCGTGTCAAGTAAATAACCCAATTAGTGAGGTTGGGATCATTCCCACGAGGAAAATAGTTTAGACTTAACTTCAATCTTTCCTACTATTGTTCAGACTTAACTTCAATCTATTACTGGAAAATAGAACTATTGTTCTCATTACTTCCTGGAAACATAAAATGAATAAAACAGGTGTTTCTATTCCAAATAAATAAAATAACTAGCGAAATAAAAGGAGACAACTAACACTTTCCGAACTTTGGAGTTTATCAATTAATCAAAGTAACTAAGGTTTTACGTGTTCCCCAACAGGTTCATTAACTTGATAATCTAATATAACAATTCTTCCTAGTATCTTTGCATGCACAGTGATAAGGTTATGTAATTTCCTAATCCTTTCCGGCATCTAGAAAAGTCAACCTCCCGCACCTGGTTCGGCTCCGTGTGTTTGCTATCCGTAACCTTATCTTTTACCCTCATATTAAGCATCGTATTCGATATTTGACTAAGTTACTACCTAGTAACCAATCAATACGAGTCCTATTAGATATATACACTAATCTAGGTTGAATAATTCTTTTCCGTATTATCTAACCTCCTTGGTCCGACAAGTAGCATTTAAGGCGAGTTCTAACGTTAATCATCCGTTAAGAGACTTTGTTCTAAACGAAAGAATTTATCAATACTGCAAGACACTATTCTAGAATTTTTATTTTAAGTTAGTTTTTAACCTCTTCTTTGCCTTGGTTCCCACAACCCTAGTATGAGTTTAGTTATCCCCATAGTCATAATCACAATAAGTCAAAGATATGATAAAAATCATGTACTCTACTTCATAGAAGAGTAAAATCCAAAGTTTCACTTTGATTAATCATTAAAAGTCACCAACAATCAATGATAAAATCTCAACATAATCAATATCTCTCAAGAGTCTACAAACTGATCAGAGTCTCACAATATTCAAAAGGCTAAACTAATAATCCAGAGTCTAACCTTAAAAATGAGTTTTTTGAACTATTTTAAAAATAAACCTAATTCCACAGACTCTATTTGTCTGGAAATAATGTCAAAAAAAACACGCGGCTGGGTCGACGGATCTCGGGCCGACGGGACGTCGTGGTCATGACGGCCGTCGTGACTCCGTCTTCCATACTTGCAAGTTTCTTCTACTGCTACTGCTCTCTTATTATACCCTCGCATCAGGTAATTCGGACCGTTACGAAGCACAATGGTCCGTCGAGGGTCGCCGTTCCAAAAACAACTTGACCTGGAATAGGGTACTGGGTCTACTTCTCTGATCTTCATGACGAACCTGCAGGACGGAACCATCCTGGATACGACGGTCCGTCACGCTTTCTGTAACCCCACACTTGGGTCTACTTCCCATCCTTCCTTCAGCAAGCTGCACTTAACTAAAGACGCTGCCACCCTACGGACATCACAGGGCAGACAGACCGTCACACAGCTCCGCAGATGGTCTCTTCTACATTTCTTCGCTCAAAACCTTTCGCATTCATCTTTGGACAGATTTTCCTCAAATAAGGAGGATAACTTTATATAAAAATTAAGCACAAATAGGCTTTGGGACACACTAAACTTAAGGAAAAAGTATTAATAATACCGTGAAACCACGTATAGTCAACACCCTCAACTTAAATTCGTTGTTTGTCCCTCAGCGACGCACTATGATTAATACACAATCTTTTACAATAGTATCCCATGTTTGTCACAATCCTTTGCATCATTTGCTATCAATCTCGATAATCTCATCATACTTATCATGCCTCACTATTTAGGAATTAAATTATGTGAATCAGACAATGACATAGACTCACCATGCACAAACACTTATCCTCTTCAATTTTCTCACCGAGGTCTAATATTTCCGGTACTGCAACTAGTGTTCCACTTCAAAAACAAAATCTCATTTTTTTTCGCACAATGATTTCAGTTTGAGTATACGGATTCTTTTCAACACTCACTCTCAGAACAAAATCACATCATTCATACCGTATTTCCATAAGCTTGCCCTTAGTTTCACTTCTTTAAGTTCGCTATAACAACCTTAGGGATCACGATCAAACTTTTCTCCTTAGCTGTAACATAGGCCTCAGGGTCATGTAGGGTATATTTAGGTATACTTTAGTGACTTTTTTTTCTCCTTGACATAATCGGCTAAACATAAATAACCATTTTCTAATCATTTTTATTTTGCCCATTTCCCACATTCTTCACCTTGCCATTTCCCTTCTCCTCCCCTTTTTTTTTCATTTGTGTAAGTGACTCTCTTAATTTTCTTGCTTGTTAATATTTTTTTTCTTTACTTTTCTTTCAACTAATTCCGTGAGTCACTTTAACTTTTTTTCTTTCCTTCTCTCTTTGTTCTTTCAACCGCACTTTCCAGAGTTTCCCTCATAATATTCACCCTCAACTCATGGCTTGCCATTAGTCAAAGTACACAATACCCAACGTGGGTCAAGGGCCATAAAAAAGGTTTGTTTACTACATTATCCAACCCTCACTATGCTTTGGCAATAAGTTGAGGTGCACATGTCCAAGGAGGTCCGAACAGGGCCACACATTATTCCCAAAACGATCAGTTGGGGTGAGAACGAAAGGTCCTAATTTAAGCTCAATCATTTTGACAAGAAGTATCAATTTCATGTTGGTTTCTTTTTATTTTAGGCTAAAATGGGCTATATTAAATAATGGCGTATAAATCCTTCCTAATTGTCCGATTACAACTTACTTTTTAGCAGGACTAACCAGGCATTCTAGCTTCAGTACAATAGTGGACTATATCCAATCTTCCTCACCGCACTTTGAACTCTCATTCCTCTAAACCAGATTATCATACACCTAGTTTCGATATTAGACTTAGGGTCATGCAGTATTGTAGCGCTAGGTCATGCTTAGAGCCAAACCTTTATCAATTACTATGCCTAGGCATGCAATGATTTTCCTTGTATCCAGTATATCATTTTAGCCATCATGCCCAGAAATAAACTATGTACCAATAATAGACATCCGGTTCAACATACAAAATCATCTTTGGGGAAAAAAGAACACATCAAAAAAACCCCAAAAGAGGATCGTGAATTTGGGCCTACTTAGACTTCATTTCACCTTATCACCTTAGCACTCACATTGCCATTTACCCACCCCCCACAAAAAAAAGACATGCAATGTCCCCCATGCATAAAACAAATTAAATACAAGGGGTGGTAGTGAAGAAAACCTGGTGTGCAAGCGCCGACATCAGCAAGTTTGGTGGTCCGTTCCCCGGAACCCCTACCTCTTTAATCTGGACAACCCTCAGTGGTGTCCTCATTATCAACAACAACACTATCAGCAGTGCCTCCCGCTCTGTCCATCCAACAGTTCTGGATCTAGACGCCCAAAGCTCTAACTCTCTTGCTTCTCTTCTGGCGCGCCTCCTCCTCAGCAGCGAGGCTCTCCTCGCAGCCCTCCATCTCCACCGGCGCTCCTCCTTCTTCCGTGCTCCGCGCCTCATCCTCCTCTCGCCCTAAGCCTCTTGGCAATGCTCTCGAGGGGAGTGGTGGGAATCTCTGAAGTGCGAATAGGGCCTCCAGCACTGTTCTTCAGAATGCTCTACCGAGGCCTCAGAATCAAGGCACCCTAGCCTCTAAGATCATGTTTGATATCTGGCGCGAAGACTATCGACCCGCAAGCCTAAGGGTCGACACATACATCCACCGAAGGGGCTGGACGAGAATATCACCCCCAACTCAAAAAAGCCGTCCCAATCACTGAGGAACTCAGCGAATCTTCGCTCTGTGTGCTGGACCATTCTCCGCCCAAGCGCTCTTCTTCTCACAGCAATAGACTTTGGCATCCCAAGGCTGGATGTGATGCAGAAGTGTGGCCATGTTCCTCTAGATTTCTGGACCCTAGACATCGGACCAGAGCGGGTAAAAGGGCTGAGGGGAGAGCTCGGGGGCAGTGCGACTACACCTCCGGGATCGACTCGACCAGGGTAGTGTCAGTGGAAGCCGCCACGTTATCCGTGCAGGCCTGTGCTCCGAATCAACAGCCAGATTATCACCAAGTGGGAAGGCCACTCTGGCCTGGCCCTCTGCGTTATCCAACTCAGTGGCCTCATCTCGAATGAGGCCATATAAACTGTGCCCATCTGGGTCCTTGAGTTGATCAACGTGTTCCATTAGCACGATTCTGGCAACCTGCATAGAATAAAATATCATGCACGAAAGGGTACGTAGTTTGTGACTTCAAAGCCCTCTCGTGCATGACCCGCCTTGTAGAAGCCACGCAAAATCCACCCTCAAACCAGGCTATCATCGCGCCATCAGTACTCTGCTCGTCCATTTGAACGATATATCAGGGCGTGGGGGACAGGCAGTGAGCGGATGATCAACCACAAAAACGTCGCCGGGGTAAAGTCAGGTTGCCTTCTTGAGGCCCTCTTCGGCTCATTCAACCATCGGCAACCCCTCTGTCCATCGACGGACAATTGCAGGGCCCATCCACCTCTTGGTGGTCTCTCTCAGCGATGCTCACGCCAAAATTGGCCATCTTTTAACAATCTTCCATCGTTAGTCAAACTCGTGCATTGTGAGAGGAGTCCGATTACATCAACATTCTCCAGTATAGAAATCTGGCTGATAGCAGGCAGGTGAGATATCGACCGAACGGCCACGTAACTTGGCCTGCTCCATTGGGGCTTGTTTTGCGGGTGCAGCCTGCCTATCATCTTCGATCGGAGATCTCTACATAAGGACCTTCACCTTAGCATCAACACTATCCCAAGACGTGCTGCCTACTCCAGTCTATGTCTGGTGAAGAGATGTGGATCGTAGGCATCGTCGGAGACTTCCCGTAGAGGACCCCCGCTCCAATGTAAGTGTCCGAGTCCATAACTCCCCTTGTCAATTCAGGAACTTTGCATCGAGTAGACTTTGAAACTGCTGCCCGTCGACACCACATCACTACCACCGGTTTGGGCTGGTCGGTGAAGGGGTGAGATCAACGAGCTGGTGAGCGAGTGTGGGTTCCGAACTTTTACCTCATGCCGAGGTACGACGCTGCAGCGGGTGGCGGTGCGGGAACCCAGCAGATCCGGAGGCTTCCTTCCCACCATGAAACTCCTAAGATCCAACGCTCCTTCTTCATTAGTGGTTGACCCAAGAAGGTGTGCCGGTCAGTTTGCGCTTCTCAATCATACTGGAGGAAGTGACTACACCGACGCACACCTTTTTGGTGTGGCTTCTGGTAGCACGTGCAGCACGGATGGGGTTGAAGTGCATGGGGTCACAGCTCATCATAGAGCCAAATATCAGCTGGCAACTGGCGAACAAACTTTTCGAATTCGCCCGCGTGCATAGAGAAGATTGGACAGTGGAGGTGTTCGGCAGTTGGAACGGACCCAGTGACCGTCCGTTCCGTGAATACACGGTCCGTCATCCGGGGTCTCATTCTGTAAACTAGTGACAGAACTGGGGGAAGCCCCATTCATCCCTTATGACCAAATCGAATTGGTAGTGTTTTAAAACCTACATTTGTCTAACTCAAATACCTGATAAACTAGCAATGCTAAAGCACTTATTTCTGGGTTTAACACGCAATTTTGAGGTTTTTAAACCGAGGTCAGACAAAAATTTGATAAGAATGAACACTAACTAGGCCTAATAACTAATTGATAAACAAAAATGCATATAATAGAGTATAATTAGATACACATACCTTAGAATTTGAGAAAAAACAATAGGGAAAGGTAATTGGTGATCAGAAGACACCCACAAGCAGCATCTGCAGCTCCGACTAGTCAAGAAGAAGGGAGATGATTTTGGGAAGTTGAAAAGGCTGGCCATCGGAGGAATATTGACGGACTGGGGTGACATGAAGGGTTGGGGGTTTTCACTGTTGACAGTTTCCAAAAAAACCCCAGCCGGGTTCGGGTCGGGTACGCCTCAGTCAATGAACGCCGACGATGCCTCGACGACGGTCCATCTCATTGTGCTATCCGCATTGGTTCCCCGTCGCAATGTGCCCCTAGTTTGAAATAACCATAAGGACGTACGGCTCGGCGGCTTTCATGCTCCGGTCCGTCAACATTGAAAACGGGTCCCCCCTCGTTGTAACGTTCGTGACTTGCTGTCAGATGAATTTCTGCAAAATTTCCTAGTGATGTTCTGGCAAATTAAAAACCCATTAGTAAAAATGTTTTTTTTCCCCATTACTAGAAAGAAAAACAAAGTATTGGGTTGCCCCTCCCAACAAACGTCATATTTAACATCGCGGCACGACTGAGGACCACTTTGATTACTCAACTTCATCAAGATGGTATGCCTCGCTCACTTCATTCTCGATTCAGCATGCCCGAGATAGATTTTAAATCGCGTTGTCCACTTCTCACCTTGAACCGTTTCAACACACTCCTTAGTTTCCAACTCAACTGCTCCATGATGGAATAGTTGTGTACCCAAGTAAGGACCATCCATTTGGACTTGAGCTGCCCGTAAACAAAGCGCATCACCTCGAATTGAATAAAAGCATCCACCAAATCCCACCAAATCCCCGACCATAAACTGATCGTTTTCAATTTTTTTTTGTCATGGTAACTTCTTCATCTTTTCTTTGTATAGGGCTGAGCTTTCATAAGCTTTCAGGCGAAATTCATCGAGTTTCACTCAACCCAGTTAACCGTTGTTCTGCAAGTTCGCTCCAAATCCATTTTTCAACTTCTTTCAACTTCTTCTTCATAGCCCACATGGCTTTATGCTCTAACTCAAAACGGAAGCGACAAGCCTTCCATATACAGTTGGATGGAGACAATACCTATTGGAGTTTATAACGTTGTCCTGTATGCAAAGGCATCATCAGAACTTCCTTGACCACTCGTTCTACTGCGTCACTGTTTTTGACAATATCTGTTTTAAAATCTCCCATTCGACACTTCAAACTTGCCCACTAGTTTGAGGATGGTAAGGAGTGTCCACTTAATGGCGAACCCCATATTTCTCCAATAACCCCTGAAATAATCTGTTGCAAACTTAGGAGCCGCTCATCCAACTAATAATTGGCCCTTAAGGGGTGTCAAAACGAGAATAAAAACACAAACCCAAACAGCAAGAAGTACGACGTCTGAACCAGCCTTTCTCTCTCTTCTTTTACATTTCTTTTCTTCTCTTGGTTCTTCTTTCTCTGCTTTTTTTTTCTCTTTTCCTTTCTTTTTTCTTTATTCTTTTCTTCTTCTTTTTCTTTTTTTCTTTTTTTTCTATTTCTTTCTTTTCTTTCTCCTCTTCTTTTTACTATTTTTCATCTTTCGTTTTTCTCTTTCTTTCTTCTTCTTTTCTCCTCCTCTCCTTCTCTTCTTCTCTTCTTTTCTCTCTGTCTTTTCTTTTCTTCTCCTCTTTTTTCCTCTGTTCTTCTTTCCTTTTCTTTTTTTCCTTTTTTTTTCTTTCTATTCTTTATTTCTTTTCTTTTCGTTTTATCTTTCTTTTTTTTTTTTTCTCTTCTTTCTTTTCTGTTCTTCATCATTTTGTTTCCTTATTTTCTTTGGGGCTTTCCCTCTGCCTCTTTTTTAACTTTTTTTTGATTTTTCTTCTTTTTTTTTTCTGTCTTCCCTTTCTTACTTTTGCTCTTTTTTTTCTTGGTCTTTCTTTCTTTTTCTTTTCTTCCTACCCCTCTCTTTTCTCTTCTTTTCTCTTGTTCTCTTTTTTTCCAATTATTTTTCCTTTCTTTTCTTTTACTCTTTTGTTTCTCTCTTTTTTCTTCTCTTTCGTGTTGCGCTTCTTCTTTTCTTTTTTTCTTCTTTTGTCTTTTCCTATCTTTTTTTCCTCTGTCTTTTTTCTTTTTTTCCTTCTTCTTTTGTCTTCCTATTTCTCTTTTCTCTCCTGTCTTTTTTTTCTTTCTCTTTCTTCTTACTTTCTTTGTCTTTTTTCTTTTTCTTCTTTTTCTCTCTTTCTTTTTTTTTCTTTTGTCTCCTTTATTCTGGTTTTTCTTTCTTATGCTCTTTCTTTCTTCTTTTTCCGCCTGCCTTTCCCCTCTTCCCTTCCCTTGTTTTGCGGGCGATGGCTTCACCCCTTTAATATATAATAAAAACCGCTGACTAAGAATGTACTTCATTCCATGAGAACTCACCAAAAAGGGCCCATAAAGTCAATCCCCAAAACATCAAATAACTCAATCAAAGATAGGGTTTAGTGGAGCTACTTGCTTCTGGAAATTCCACCAGTCTCGTTGGTATCTTCACATGCTGTAGCAACACCATAATGCATCTTGATGAAGAGTTTGTCCAATGAGGTACCCACAACTTGTTAATATCTTATGAGTGGTTCATCATCCGCTTGATGTCCACCAACGGTGAGGATGGCATGCTTCCAACACATGTAACGCAACTCAACATCTCACATTCTGGCACACAACGCCCGAATAAGCCCGTCCACAACTCCTATATAGTATGGTTTCATCCCAAAAGAAAACTCTTCAATCATACATGGACTTTTTTTCTTTGATGTAATGGACAGTCCGGTGAACAATATCACTAGCCAGATAGTTCGCCAATCTGCGAACTCAGGAACAAGTCTTGTGAAGCACCATACTGCTCATAAGGGAAAGTAATCATCAATGTCAGTCCTTATCCGCCACCCTCTCCTCATAGCTTCATCCTCCTAGACGGACAAAATGATCAGCAACTTGATTTTCATTTCCTTATTCTATCCATCACTTCCAAAGTCCAATTCTTGTAGCGTAATACCCAACGAATCCAATTAGGTTTCGCATCCTTCTTTGCCATCAATATCTCATGCTGAGTGGTCAAATATTACTATAACTCTAATACCACCTAGCACTAGGAGCGGAATTTCCTCAAAATCAAGGACTACTGCAGGATTTCTTGCGCATTCACTGTGTAGTCTTCTGAGCTTTCATTTAGGGCTTCCATAGCATAGTCAATGTGGTGAAAGATTTTGTTCTTTCTTTGTCAATATACACCACTAGCACCCCACTAGAGCATCGCACATCACCGATCACATGACTGTTCCGATCTGGAGCAATAATGATAGATTCAGACACCAATGTTTTCTTTTTAGCTCACCGATCTTTAAGAACAGGATTCATCAAAAAAACAAAATTGTACAATCTTTCTCCAGAGTTTGCACACTTGATGCACCAATCTTTTGAAAAGTCTTTGCGGAATGCTCTGGTAAAAACCTCATGCCCAAGACATCTTTTCTCACACCTTTCACATAGATCGGTGGGGGAAGTCTCTCTATTACCCTCGCTTAGCTCGATCAGCCTCTATGCCCTTTATGGAAAAGCGATGACCCAAAACATACCTTCTTTCACTATGAAATGACATTTTTCCTTTTCCAATTTCATGTCTAATGCAGTCTTCACATCGCCTAAGACCTCAGATCAGTCATCCATAAAAAATTTCTAATAGTAATCTTCTTCCACCATTTCTGAAACTATCGATATCATAACATCTCTGAAATTGGCTGGTGCATTACACAACCCAAACGACTTCTTTTGAACGCAAAGGTCCCATATGGACAAGTAAAACTGGTGTTTCTCTTGATCTTCTTCTGGGGTTCAATAGAATCCTGATTATACCTCCGCATATCCATCAGAAACATAGTACCACCCTCTTTTCCGGCAAGTCTTCTACCCCAATCCGGCTCCTCAAGGGCATAGGAAATGGTCTTTTTTCCGTCATGAATTTAATTTGGCGGTAATCCATACACACCCTCCATCCAGTAACCGTCTCATTGGAACCGGTTCACTTTTTTCGTTGGGGGGACCAACAGTCATTCCCCCTTTCTTAGGTAAACAGTGAACAGGGCATATACCCAACTACTATCGGCGATCGGATAGATTAACTACGGCACGCCCATACCATTACTGATTTCCTTCTTCAACGACATCTTGGCATATGAGGGATTTTAAACTCTCTGGTGGCTCTAGGCATGAGTTGGATTTTATGAGAGCAAATACCAGGAGGGATCCCAATAATGTCCGTATATCCCCCAATAGCTCTTTTGAACCTTTTTAGCACTTCACCAACTCAAGACTGTTGTTCATTCAGGTCTATGCAATGATTACCCTGCAAAGTGTCACCATTTCCTAAGAATTCATACCTGAAATGAGGTGGGAGAGATTTTAGTTTCTCTTTGGAGCCTCCTCTTAGATGGTTTCGTGGGTGTGGGACTCGCATTCTTCATATCTAACGCAATTTCTTCGGTTACAAACGAACATCACCTCGATCAGGGCCGCGACTAATGACTCCTACTCGTTAATTCAATCGCTATTAAAATTCATTATCACTGCCGCTAATGCTTCTACATCTAACAACACCTAGACGTTCTCTTATTTGTTGTCTCAGATTCCCTCACCATTTTATAGGATATTCGCATATCCGATTGGAGCTCCCCACTCTGCCTATGGACCTAAGAAATTTAAAGGTTACTTCCTCATGTTCCAACCGAAATTTTCATCTGCCCCCCTTTTCCCATATCAACGAAGCTAAGGGCTTTACCTGTAGCAGGAATGGCCCCCAGATAATGGGCAACTTCAACAATCGACCTCGAGCATCAAGAATAACAACTCTGCCCGGCAATATGAATGAAATCCACTTTTACTAAGCACATCATGGAGTATCCATATGCCTTTTCAACTGTTCGATCAGCCACCAGTAAGCCTCCTCCGCAGTGGCTTTGTGTCACCCAAACCAACTTTCTTGTAAAATCGAGAGGGGCATGACGATTATGCTTGCCCCCAGATCACATAATGTTTTCCGCAAAATGTAAATAGCCCGATTGTCACAAGGAAAGTGACGCACCCCGGATCTTCTTTCTTTTTGTACCCGAGATCTTGTAGCAATAGCACTACAGTGCTGCAGTTCTATCATCATCCCTCAAAAGTGACCGATCTTTTCTTTATATACCAGATCTTTCAATAAACTTGCGTACCGTGCCATTTGTTTCTATCTTCTACAAAGGGACATTGCTAGCAAGTTGTTTTCACATTGTTATAAAAAACGTCGATTTTTACCATCCTCGGTCTTTTCAATAATCTTTGGGAAATGGGGGTGGTGGCCTAGCATGAGAGTTTACCTTTTTAGGCACTTCACAAGCATCTTTTGGAGTGTTATCCTCTCCTCACCCATTAATTCTCCCACATTATCAGTATCTTTTTGTCCCCCATTTTTTTCTCATTAGTTTGGCATAAAGGTGGGTCAATAGGTTTTTCTTTTCCACCTTCGCGAGTAGTGATTGCCATACAATGTCATCATTTTTTGGATTTTGGAACATTGTTGCTAGGAAAGAGTGCCCGGTTGCCGTGTGTTCATCAGTCGTCAAAATTGGGTCAATTATAACTCCAGTTGCTTAATCCGATATTTCAATGTGTATCGACTTTTTTCCCAATACCCCGCTAAAATTATTCCTCACCTCTTTTATTGTGCTCATCAACTAGCAATCGAACTCCTAATCATTTTATGCAACTATCCTCATCTCACCCAATACTACTACCTCTCCACCATCCTAGGAGTACCTTCTCGATTTTGAGGAGGAACATAGGGCCCATTTGTCTGTCATTTCAATCACATAGTTACCCCGGTTGAAATTGTGGCGCGGTTTGTTTAGTTTCCGCATCTCGGACATAATGCCCTCACGGTTTTGGTAGTTAAACCATAGTTCTGACCTTGGTTCCCTTGACCTTGGCGCCAAATCTCCTGATTAGAGCCTTTGGCACTTGGTCTCCACCCCCTGTGGTTCTCATTTAACCAGCATAGGAAATCCTCCTCATAAAACAGTCATCATTTTGTGGCGGGGGTTTTTGACAAGTTTTGACTGCATTTACTTTTCGGCACCCCCCGTGACATTTTTAAGTACCAAAACCCAAGATCAGTTCTCATCTGCTCCATTTCTTCACGATCTTATATGTGGCTTGTGTTGGAGTGGACTGTTAACTGCGAAGGTATTTTTGCTCCTGGTATCTGACTTCCTAGTACTACTCCAAGCTTGCTTAGTATTCTGGAGATTTTAGTAATTTTTTCAGCAATCACAACATAGGACACTCCGTAATAAGATCCACCTGCCTATAGTTCCCACACCGCTTTATTATTATCATCCGAGTTCCTCTATAGAAGTATTCCCCTTCAGTGACTCATCATCTATATACGGTGTTTTGGGGACGCCTTCTCAAAACGGGGTGAATCTATCCCAAGACCCTACTAACTGACTCTCCTGGTAGTTCCACCAAGTTGTTCACTCTGTCCTTTGTGGTTTAGTTTCTTGGGGGAAACCGGATAATAGCCGTGCTACAAATACATCCCTTAGTTGGTTCCAAGGAAAATTGAGTTGTCAAGGGTAGCTCAGTCAATGAACCATATATCAAAGCCTCTCCCTGCATGATAGAGGAGACAACTCTAAGACCTATTTACATCCAGTCCAGTCCGCCCTCCCTACGCAAGCTTTTACACAGTGCCCTTAACCTTAGTCTATCTGTGGCATGTGGATCCTTCCGAAGGTAGCCCTGAATAATCCTCTGGCAGTGAGCACTTGGCATCAGGAACTATTTACCACGAAGTGTGTCCTGGTGGTAGAGGAGAAAGACAAGTGGCCATCGTAATCTGCTATGTTGTCCAATAGCCCTGTAGTATGCTTGGGGCGTGGGGAGAGGGATTTTTGTCCCCTCTGTTGGTGTTTTTCACCCGGAGCATCGGGTAACAACTGACCATGAACATCGACTGGAGCTTGGGATGTCTGGTTTGGATCATCATCATTAATTTCCCAAGATTTTCTATTCAGTTTGCGTAGTGTACGCCTCTTATTCGTGAATCCGTAGGTAAACAAGGGTCTCTTCCTCTCATGTATTTGGGCATAAAGGCGGGTCGTTTCCTGCACGAATCAAAAACCATAAAACAAAGGTAAAATCAAGAAACTATCACCTACCCTATAGTAATAGTTGAAGTTAATCAATCTAAAAGCTACTTTCCTTCTCTCCCGTACAGCGGTCCAAATTTGATACGCTCAAACTTCCTATCTCAATAGAAGTAAAGACGGTCCGTGTCACTAAATAACCCAACTATGGGAGGTTGGGACGTTCCCAAGGAAAATAGTTTTAGATTTACTTCAAATTTTTTTTTTTTACTACTATTGTTTTCAGTCAATTACTTACTACTTCTTGGAAAAGCATAAAAATGATAAAAAAGGGGGGTTTTCTATCCTATATAAATTAAATAACTGCGAAATAAAAGGATACACTACAATCTTCGAACGTTGGAGTTTTTAATCAATTAATCACGTAACTTAGGGTTTTACCGTGTTCCCCACATGTTCTAACTTGATAAGTCTACTATAACAATTCTTTCCTAGTTATCTTGGCATGCAAAGTGGATAAGTTATGTAAATGTCTAAATCCCTTGGCCATGCCATCTATAAAATACACTCCGCAACCTTGGTCTGGCTACGTGTGGTTGCTATCCTAACCCTTATCTTTACCTCAATATTAAGCATCGTATTCGATATTTGGACTAATTTCTACCGCTCGTACCATCAATAACTAGCCTTTAGATAGTATCAGCACTTAAGTCCATGTTTATAATTCTTTTCCTATTATCTACCTCTTGGTCCGGCAGGTAGCATTAAGTGCGAGTGTCTAACGTTGACCATCCGTTAAAAAAAAGACTTCAAACGAAAGAATTATCAATCATGCAAGACACTATTCTAACCAATTGTTATTTTAGTTAGGTTTTTCCTCATTATTTGCCCTATGGTTCCGACAACCCTAGTTTATGAGTTTAGTTACCCATAGTCATAAATATCACAATATTCAAATAGATGATATAAGAATTCATGTACATACTTCAATGATAAAGAGTAAAATCCACGTTCGACTTGATAATCAGTAAAAGTCACCAACAATCAATTGATAAAAATCTCACATAATCAATAATCTCTCAAAGAGTCTCCAAAACAAACTGATCAAGAGGTCTCACAATTGCAAAAGGCTAACCACTAATAATCTAGAGTCTAATCTTAAAACGATTGTTCGAACTATTTTATAAAAAGAAAAAATCTAATTAAACAAGGATTCTATTTTTTGCTGGAAATCTATGTCAAAACTCGGCTGGGTCGACGGACCTCGCGACGGGCCTCGTGGTCCACGAACGGTCTCGTGGACTCTGTCCGTCCCATACTTGCAATTTTCGTACTGCTGCTCTCTTTATTACCCTCTACGGCAGGTTGGCGATCGTTACGAGCACAACGTTTCCGTCGAGGGTCCTCCGTTCCAAAAACTTGAACTCTTGGACTATAGGTACTGAGTTACTTTCTCTGATCTTCATGACGAATCTGCAGACAACCATCATGATCGACGTCCCTCTCAAACGCTTCCCTTACCCCACACTAGGTCAGACTTTCCCATTTTTCCTTCACAAGCTGCACTAAGCTGGCCACCTACGGACCGTCACAAAAAAGGCATGACGGACCGTCACAAGCTCCGTAGGTTGTCTCTTCTACATTTCTTCTTCTTTTCTTCTTCGCTCAAAACCTCCGCATATTCATCTTTAAGACAAGATTTCCTGCAAATAAAGGAGAAACGTATTATAACAAAATTAGCAGTCACAAAGCTTTTGGACACACTAAGCCTTAAGGAAAAAGTAATTATAATAACCCGTGAAACCCAACGGTATAATCAGGACCTCTGGACGAAACTCTCCCATCCAAATACTTTCAACAAATATAACTCTAAATAATCCTAAATTATATTTTTTAAAATCACATCGACAATTCAAAGGGCACAATAAACACATGAATCAGAAGAAATAGAGTAATAGAATAGCAACACAAAAATATCTCAAAATGGCAAGAACATGGGGGAAAATATATACCTGTTGGCAGTCAAGAACACAAGTGAAACATTTGAAAGTCAAGATTGCTATATATGAATTTTGAGCTAACTAAACAACACGTAGTCAACCTGGAATTTGACGTATGACGAGGATAGACAAAAGAGGCATAAACGAGAAAAAAGAGCGAAAAAACACAAAAAAGATATCAAAATAAAAGCTTTCATATTCAAGACAAAGGAGTACATGGATCACAAACTTAGTTGGTCCTAAAAAAGATGTCAAAATTGTCAAATTGAAGTTCAGAAAAACGGCTGACAATGCGAAGCTGGAAAGTTTTACACTTTTGTAATTTATTTTGAGAAGAAATTTACCATACTCTTTGGTTTTTCTATTTATTTTTTATTGCAAGTCTTTATTTATCATGATACAATTGTAAGTGGATCGGGAGCCCCATGACCTTGTATTTCTAAAATAAAATATTAATTATCTTCACTTGTTATATGTCATTTTCATTCTTCTAGTCTTTATTCAACACTACTTTATTTAATTGGTTAGCAACAAAACCTTTCTATTTGAAAGTAAATAATGATACTTGAGAAAATCTACATACAAATTTATCTAACAATAATCATTCTCCTAAAGTGTTTTTATTGTTATCAATACCAAATCATTATCAAATAATAGAACCATATAAAAGGAAAGAAATCACAAATAATCTAGTACTTGGTATGTTGCAAGGACCCAAACTAACGTAATTTAAATGCATCACAAGTGGAGTTTCAAATTTTTTTAACGGGTGCAAAATGAAATTTTGGAGCACTC
The DNA here is from genome assembly GCA_027704765.1 of Solanum habrochaites. NCBI lineage: Eukaryota > Viridiplantae > Streptophyta > Magnoliopsida > Solanales > Solanaceae > Solanum > Solanum habrochaites. The sequence goes on from JAKWJA010002489.1 coordinate 8,470,274, forward strand.
GACCGAATTATTATATTTGAAAGTATCTGGGTTGGCATCTGCCCGCCTTATCTAGACAGACATCTCGCGCTATGTAGTGCCACTATACCTCTTGCTGGGTTGATGAAATTAGTCCCTAGATAAAGTTATGTCTTTTATTTTTCTTTCCACTTTTCTGACACAAAAGGTTACTCCAAAAATTCTCCTCAAACACTTTAAATTAAAGGGTAATGGAGTATATGAATTTCCATATAAGGAAGAGAAAGACCAAACGATTTTCGGTTCACGTAGGATTTGCCCCAAAGAGCAAAGGGATGACTACAAAATTCTTCAATAGTTGTTTGACACCTGTTGAATGTATGGTTAGTCGTGGTATAGTTTAATGATAAATTTTGTTTGTTACCTTTGGCATTTGATATGACTGCGTGTTACCTTGAGAACATAATTGAGGGTGAATTGAAATATAGAATTCGGATAATTAAGTCAACAATTTTCAATCACCAAATGATTATAAACAAATAAGAGATCCAAGTTATAATATTTAAGTTTATTGTTTTCATCTCCTAATAGATATACATAAACAAAGATAGACATGAAAAAGCTAGGTTAGCTAATCTCATTTACTCTAAAGTGAAACTAATATACCAAATCATGCATACTATCATCATGTTTATGAAGGTGGAAAGAGAAACGCTTAAACGTGTTTCTTACAAATAGAGTACCTTGATGCAATCTCTTTAGACTTATCCCCAAAAATATCAAGATGATTAAAGTGTGTTGGAGGCCACTAAATAATGACTAGGTGAAACGTAATACATATTATACATCTAGAGAAAATTCTTTTTTTTATGACAAGGGAAACCGTTGCCGCTACCCTTTGGTTGCGCATAAAGTAAAACCTCCCACTCCTATACAATAACTCACATCTAGAGAAAATTCTAAGATCATGGGAATTTTGTATGAGGGATATGAATGAAAATCGCTTTACTAATAAGACAAACGAAATTAGCATTTTATAATGCACAACACTCAAATAAAAGTTATGACAATACTAAGACAATAAGATGTATAGATAAAAAAACTAACATCAATAGGTGATAATTGAGATTGACTCATTACAATTAAGAAATTATGTTCTTGAAACTCGGAAGGTCTCATGGTTGATAATTGAAGTGGTGGAAGAGATAAAGGATGAGGATGAGTAGCAGTTATATTCGAATAAATCATATTATAAAGGATGACATCCGACATGCTAATCATCTCGAAATTAAAACTCTAGATAAAGGAGAAGTAAATACGTAGACTTTTTTTGATCTAGGAGTATAAGGAAGGAGACTAATTAATATTGATAAGCTAAATTGGCCTTACTTAATTATCAGATCATGCAAGAGATGAAAGTTGGAGTGAAGAAATAGAGGGAATTCAATACTTATCATGAACAAATCTCCTCATGAGATCCCAAGTGATCCCAAGCTAATTCTGCTGGCATGATCATGAGCATACTAAAGATAATAAACTGATGCGGAAGCTAAATTATAATAAATCGAAAAGTGGGAATACCCGATATTCTATAACCTGAGATTTTTAAATAAAACATAATGAGTTTTAATACAAAGGAAATATTAACTCAATACTAAGTTGAATCTAACTTGGTCTGAAAATATGAACTCTAAACGGATTAGAAAAATAGCTGGGACAAGACCCCAGCTAAATCTAGAAAAAATTGAAACTAAATTACTAAATATTGAATGACACTCAGGACTTGTTGTCCTCGAGAATTAGGACTCACTACTGATCTGCTGAATGGGCGATCGAAAGTCGATCTTGCAATGATCTGTATGCCTGAGAACCTGAACCTACATCCATGAGAAGATGTAGCGCACGTATGTCGTCAGTACTGCTTTGCAAGTAACGAGTATGTAGGATCCGAGTCAAGCTGACATAAATCATAACTGAACAATCATAAAACAAGTCTAAGAATCTGACATGATGAACTTAATTGTGAGCCTGATGAATGCAATGACCAATTATTACTACATGGCGGAGATACAATACTGAATCTAACTGATAAATGGTCATGCAGAGAGTCTGACTGATCTGTGGGAATACTAATACCGATAATAAAATCACATGAGCTAAATTTGGCGTCCGCTTAATGCGCCCCATCAATAGGACCCCAATATACCCTCCCAAAGGTATAAGCATGCTTCATGTGATCACTAAACTGATCGCCCCATATGGGACTTACAAACCTACTTGGCTTTAGTTCTAATTATTGGGTACGCTAAACCCTAGTGCAATCGGTATTAATGCTACTCTCATGAATTATGTAATTTACTGATTAATGTCTGAGTTTCTTAAATACAGGATAGCTCTACTTGAACATGCAACTGAGAATACAAACAATTAATCTGGTAATTTTGCTTTGAGGAGACAACTGAGCTGTATATCTGAAGTGTCTGAAATATCTGCCCTAATCATTTGTAATTCAAGAACTAAACGATCTACACAGCGAGGGTTCTTAAATACATTCGATAATCTGAGTAATACATGATAATCTGATTTTTTGGAACATATATTTAATAAATTCATGAAGTTTATCAAAGTCTAGAAAACCCTAGGTTTAATCATGATAAGAAATCCTCAAGAATCGACTTGAAACGAGGGACCCAATGGTGAAAGAACAACCCACTAGTGAAATCCCCTACCTGGTGAGGAAATCCACGAAAAAATACTTAGGTTTCCGGGTGGGCTGGGACTGATGAAACTTGTTGTGTTTCTTGACCTACAGGGTTTTTCTTGGAGCTTTTTCCTCCTTTCTTGCTTTCTGAATTTATAACTTGTTGATTTTTTAATGATTTTTGACTTAGATATGTTTTAGTTATGTTCTAGGCTTAAACGACAAAATATGATGATTTTGGGTCAAAACGATGTACTTAGGTGTGAACAAGTGGAAAGGTCCAAAAGACCCCTGGGAAAGTTTTACTGTCGAACCAAACGACGGCTACGGACGACGGTCGTCGTCTAAAACCGATGCCCCGTCGTTGGGGTCTGTCGACTGGTCCTGTTCGACAAGACTTTTACTAAAATGGCATACTGTTTTTCCGGAGGTGCTTGATTATAGCAAGGTTCCAGTGGATATGGAAGCTAATTCAATTATCTATATATGGGTTGGTCCATGAACAGCCTAAATCTTTTGTGCTTAAGAGTTATTACCATTTGAAGTTGGCCCCCAACTTTATTTCCCCTTAACTGTCTCTAGTTTCCCCACCGTACGTCAAGACCTACGGCCCGTAGGTCCACAACAACAGACCATTGCTGGTCATTTGTAGCTCTTGTCAGAGAGTAAGTAAGTGGGGGTCCTCGATGACGTCACGTCATCCGTACTCTTGTGGAGATTGGATGAATTGGGTCTCGATCGACGGTCCAACAGACTACGGACCGTCGTCCTGACATACGGACCGTCTATCCGCCGTCTGCCAATACTTAACCATTTTTCTGGGCTGAAATTTTGGAATTTTTGATCCCATCGACGGTTTGTTCAGACGGTACTGTGGTCATGGCTACGTCCGTCGATACCACCGTTGGTTGCACCTGCAAAAAAAAAAATTCTGTAAAGCTTGTTTTTGGTATGTTTTGGCTACGGGGTGTTACACATACCGTTTTCTAACTTTTTGTTTTTTTTCCTACTGAAGAGACAACAGATATACTCATGTTCTTCTTTGTGGAGTTCCTCCTCACATGTCGTCATATAGTTCCCAATCTTTTGACATTTTAAGCTATTTTGCAATTCTATTTGTCTGTTTTTTCTTATCCACGTGTTTATTTCACCCTTTTGATATCTTGTTTGAGTTTTTGCTTCCTTTTTTCTTGTTTATGTTTATCATGTCTCTCATCTTTGGACGTCCATTTCCAAGTTGACTACATTTTGTTCAGTTGACTAAAATTCAATTGTGGTGATTTTGATTATCAGATGTTTCACTTGTATTTTTGACATCAATCCAACTCAAAATTCTAAATAACTATGTAAACTTAAGTCTGTAGTACACTCATATGTCACCTATCATAATTTGAACAATCTAACCTAATATAAGAACATTGAATCCTCCATACATCATTGTTTGTCACCAAACCAAAATCAACTCTTCAGAAGCGTTAATAAACCCTTCATAAGTATGTGTCGAACCAAGAATTTATACATTACATTTCTTAAGTTGTGCCTTGACACAATTCTTAATATTTTGAACTCTTATTGTTCCTTTCATTAACTCGATTACCAATGCTATCCTTTATCCTAAAATTCATAACATTTTACCTTATACTCTAAACCAAAAACTTCAAGCGAAACAATTCATCGGATCTTTTAAATTCTACAACTAAAACCATGCAAAAGTCCTTCTAAATGCTCACTAATCAACATGATCGATCATTTCTTACCTTACCAATTTATATTATTGCACTCATTTATTACAAAATGAATTTTGCAATGACATGACAACTCTTTTAGGTGTTAAATAGAGAAGAGTTGCCACCAACAAAGCATTCTATACTAAGAAAATATATTAATTAAAAAGGATTATACACAACCAATGATCAGACAAGTGTTCAAATTATCTCAAAAGTAAGGTGTAAGGCAACTTTTAAGATTCATAAAAGTGGATTCCAACCGAATCTTATAAACTATGTGGGGATATGTGATAAGCAAAAAGGCTATTAATTTATTAAGCTAAGAATGACTATGCAATTGCATTAAATTTCCCTCTACTAGCCAGCGGAAAGTTAATGCAAGTTGATAGATCCTTCTATCATCGAGTACAATATTGATTTTTCCACACTTATCATGACAACATCACCGATCTTTGGCACTTATGGGGAACCCTAGCATACACATGCACAACCAAAATCTTCATAAGAACTCTGGGGCGAGGGCCAAGGTGAACCCGAATTAGCGATGAGAAGCAGTTAAATCAATAGCAAAGACATTAGAACGAGCGGTTGGTTAAACCGGGCAAATAGTATATAAAAGCTTTATTTTAAAACTTAAAACAAGTAATCAAATTATGCATGAAACTATTATCATCTAAATTAATACAAAACTAGGTGATTAGATGACTGAATAAATTGACATGTTTATTATCTAAGCGATAAGTAAAAATAATGGCAACCAAAGGGCATCAATTATTTAATTAAAGTAAACTATGTGATAAGATAGGGAAAATTCTATTCAAAACAACTTAACAAAGATAGTAAAATGATTAATAATTAACAAAAAAATTAAAATAATAAGAACTATTTATTATTGAATAAAATAATTATGTGAGGCTAATTTTTTTTTAAAAAAATTAATATTCATAACAAGGAAATAATTAGTTTAGAAATAAATAAGTAAGCCGATAGAATTGACACCAAAAGATATGAAAAATTGTATAGGTGAAACGTAAATAAATCTACCCCAAACGAAGATGAATTATAATTATAAAAGAAAATGAGTTGTAAACATAAAAAATACTTAAAATTTAAATCAATCACAAGAGATTATACGGAGGCTTCAAATGTTTGTTTCCTTATAGAGATAATATCACAATATTATTAAACACACTCCACCTTAAAAACATTTTTATTTAAGATCGATTTTAGAATTAATAATAGTATTTAAAGGATAGTTGAAAGATTTGATTAAAATACAAACACAAATATATTTACATACAAATACACTTAATCATTTAGAAAAATTTTTGCTAAACAATACTCCAAAGGTCACATCAGCTTAGTTAAAAAATTAAAATTAAACTCAATTCATTTTACTTTCCCACCACTAACTATAGGTTAGAAAATAGGAATTTACCATACATCTAAATCAAAAGCAATATGTCGAATTCAAGTACTTTTGATAACAATAATGAAAACAACTTTAACAATTGGACAATGATAAATAATGGAAAAGTACAAAAGTGTGACATAAAAAATTGAAAAGAGAAACATGTAGCTCATTATGATAAAAAGAGTTGGACAATGGCTTTGATAACAATAATGAAAACAACTTTAACAATTGAACAAAGATAAATAATGGAGAAGTACAAAAGTGTGACATAAAAAATTGAAAAGAGAAACATGTAGCACACTATGTTTCCCCAACCCAAATGATAAAAGCCCTTATTCTTAATGTTACAAGAAATCTAGTTCATAAGTTATTACAAACCTACAAGTGAAATAGAAAAGACAACGAGTTCGAGACGAATAAACTTGAGTAGACGATCCATGAAAACACCCAAGTCGCAGGCAACACTTCAATGCCCCCGATATCGAATTAATGCCCTGTTCACACAAAAGAAATGCACACCCACACACAATAGCATAGAGACGAAAGCACTAATTAATAAGCCCACTTCCATAACGGCCTTGTTAAGCACCACAAATGTGAAGCACAGATTTAATAATTATTTGGTAAGTAGACTGGGAAGTGAACCCCAAAGGTATTTCGGTGCAATTAAATTGTATATTATGATGATCATGATTTCAAACAAACAAGAAAAAGAGCAACAAGATTTGAAGCTAAATTATGAGTAAATCCTATGAACATGTATTCTGATGCACAAAGTTTCCGAAAACTTATCAAAGACAATGAATTTGAGACGAGTAGGCATGACTAAAGGATCCTTCAAATGTTTGCTTTTCCAGAATGATTAAAACATTCGAGTTTTCCAAAACACAAATTTGATGCGACAAGAGAATGAAAAATACACATTAAGCATAAAGATTACTTCCATAGAAACTAACCTGTTAGGAAGTAAAAAATCAGAAAAAACAACAATAACCAATGAGACCACAGTAATCCGAGCATCCGTAGCCAAAATTGGTACACGTCCACCAAAAAAGAACAAGAGAACAGAGAAAAGATGATTCGGTTTATCAGTATATCCAATAAGAGAAGTGTACTCCGATCAAGAGGTTCTAGTTATATTGCAATGGAGAAGAGAGTTCCAGAGTCTTTCACCAGTGACCCGTCATTGACAAGAAAAAGATGAAATCTTAAATATATTTTGATGAAAGAGTAGAACTGCTAGTTATTCGCGAAGATGAGAGGGCTCCATGGGCTATCTTTTTCCTTTAGAGAAAAAGAGGGCACAAGGGGTGCTTTTAGTGATCGAAAGCATGAAAAAAAAATGAGAAGAAGTTTGTATTCGTGAGAGATGTATGCAATTTCCACGATCCTTTTCTCAAATCAAGTAATCCAAGCTACTACCATTTCTTGAACGGCTAAGGAAGAAGAAAATTACAATTGTTCGAATAAGCAATATCAATGAGGCATCTCTAGTTACCCCATTTAGACATATGACTGTTGCAAATCAAATTTGAAGGAAGAGGAAATCCCATTCATCAGTTTAACCATATAACAATTGAAGAAATTGGTAATGAATGAAAGTTGACATCAAATTCACATCACGGAGTAGCTTTGAGTCAATATAAAATATACAAGAATTAAATATGAGTACATCTCCATTCGAACTCCGATGCATCAACAGTAAACAAAACCAAAAATTAAAATCAGTTTTAGCAACTTGTTTGATCATAGAGTATGGCTCAAACAATAATGATAGACATGGATTATAACCTCTAAAAGCTTTAAAAATGAAAATAATAAAAAAACACAAAAGCAATCAGAGTATTAGGAAAGATATCACCGGTTACTCGTTCTGGATTTCTCATTTTAAATTTGTCTTCGAATGAAATTCCATGCTTGGATCTTCCGCCGGAGAGAAGTGCCAGAGAGATGCGGTGCCTCGCCGAGTCTGCTGGGTGAGGTTTCTGGTGGCTGTCCGATTCGCCAGCCAGATGGTGGTAGGGCTTTGACCCGTTTGAGTTTATTTTAGGCTTAAATTGGTTTAGAGGTGGGCTTGTTTTTGATTCCCCAATTTAATCTTAATTTTAATTATTTTAATTATTTAAGTTTTATAATTATAATTTGTGTCAGACAAAATTCAAAGAAAAGAAGTTAATAGAGTAATAAATTCTAAAATATATAAAATAAGGTAGGAATCCATATCTTTGATATAGGAACGTACACTACTTAAAAAATATTTGTAGCCGTAATTGATTTTTCTTTTACGGACAATATTTATTGTCACAAATATATTTATCGTTTAATTAAATGTCATTGAATTTAAAATTGTTAAAATCTTTAGTCATATTTATATGAAGTTTCGATAAAAATCCTATTATATTTTTAGTGATAGTTATTTAGCAACCTATACAATTGCCATTAATGTCGGAAACAAGATATTTTTTAAAAATAATTTAAACACAAATTTATAAAGTATTTTTTGAAAATTTTAGATGTTGCCCAATTTTCAAGTTAATAGGATCCATAATTCATGGATAGCTAGCGAAAGTCTTCACTTAGCTGTTATTTTAATTTAAATTAATTGCTTATATCCTAGCTATATTGATGAAAATATGATTATAATTGCATAGAATTGTTTATTTCTTTATTATTATTTTTAAAGAATGGATTTAAATTTTCGAATGTTTTAAAAATTAAAAAGAATAATATTTATTTTGTAAATTTGTTTTTAAAGTATGTATGTTTTTTGTAAATATTTTTCTTTCTTTGAATCTTTTAAAATTTGCTAAAATAAAATGTTTCTCAATAACTTCATATAATTTTTAAAATTCAAAATGAATTCTTACACATTTCAAACAAATTAACAAACAACGTAAAAAAAAAACAATAAGAAAACCTATGTTATCCACATAATACTTTTGTCATTTTAATTTAAAATCGCTCTCAACTCTTATTGATATAAAAATAAATTTCATCTCTTTGCATATATTATAAAGAAAGAAAGTTTAATTGCCCCTTCTCTCTATTCTCCGCACTTTCTCCCTTCCTCCTTCCTCCTCTCTCTCGCTGCGCGTTGCACGAATATTCTCACTAACTATTTATTCACGTAACCATAACAAATATAAATTATTATTAAGTAACAAAGTGCATGTAGTCATATGTAATGACTTAATTTTTTGTATACATTTAACAAATGTTAACCCTGATTTATGTGCAATGAGTTTATGTTCTTTAAAGACATTAAACATTATTCTAACAATTTCTCCTTTTTCTAGTATAATGAAGACTAATATCATATGTAGCATGTGTTCAATTGATCAAAATAATTAAATTATAAATTGATAGATCAATCTAAAATATAATATTAAAAATTATCTCTGCTTTTAGCTAAAATCTATAAATAATTTACAAAGTATGTTGCAACCATTATAGTACATTCCTCTTTTATTTAATCTTGCAAAATAAAATGATTTTCATTTAATTTAATACAATCTCATAAACTGTACAAAATGCTAAATACATGCATTTAGTTAATTTTTATTTCTCAATATTTTTAAATTAATAATTTTTTAGAAAGTCTGCAAATTCCTATTCCTATATATAATAAGAGGCTACAACAACAGCTTAGGGATGTCATGCTTACTTTGCCCAGCTGGTTGCAGCATGACATTTCATGCAAAATGTCCCAAGAACAAACCCAGCCAATGTCACTTTTTAATTTCTATTTTTAATTCAGTCCTCCAGTGGGTTCACTTCAGTTGACGCCAATTTTAAGTTTTATGTAATTTTTTTCATTCATTTTTAATTATCGTGGTTTTCTTTTTTAATTCAATTTCAATTAACATTTTATGATGTACTTTTTTACTCCATTTAATATGAAAAAATTTTAATCCATATATTTTCATGTAAAATTTTTGATATCTAATTTTTTGTTTCAAAAAATCGAATTAATTATGAACAAAGTAGTAATTGGATACACTTAACCGATTTCAATTAGTCATCCAATCCTAATTCTTCAGATATCAATCTTGTGAATGTCATCTTATTTGATAACAAAATTTAGTTGTCTCCTTGTTCCTCTCCGAATTCTTACTCCTACTGTTTCTCTGAGATAAACAAGTAACATATATTTTTTGAAAATGACCTAAACATTACTAACTCACAAAAATTAGGTCTCTCCTGATTTTACCTGTTTTTCTCAGAAAATGACCTACAGTACATATATTTCCTTGAAATGACGTAATAACTACTAAAAATCACAAAAATTTAGTTGTCTCTCCTAATTCTACTGTTTCTCATAAAATGAGACTAAACAAGTAACATATATTTTTTGAAAATGACTTAAATTACTAAAAATCACAAAAATTATCAATTCAAAATATTTTAGAAGACACATAAAAAAATGATTGAACTCTCAAACTCAGAAAGTAACATATGTTGTTAAAAACTCAAATAAAATTTACTATAAATTAAAATAATTGATATGTTAAAATATCCACATGACAACAAAAAATAATGTTTCTGTTACTTCTATCACATAAATTAGGATTGAGATGGTTTTAAAATTTTAATCTTGGTTATACATTATAAAATAACTAATAATTAAATGCTATAGGTTTTTCTAAAATAACCGACTGAACCGTCCTACCACTAGATGTTGCCTCTCGCTCGGTTTATTTTTTACTTTTTACTTCACTTTAAAAGATTTGTTTCATTTCATCCTACCAAAATCTCTACCATCCAATTTTATCGCTCTGGGCCATTTATTTTTTTATTTAGCAATAGTATAACTTTTATTCATGTTGACCCAGGCAATGCCCAGGCTTTGTTTACTAGTTATTGATAATATATAACTATTCCTTTTTGTTTTTGGCAATTTAATGGAAATTTTTTCAAAATGTCAATATTTTGACATTTAATAGGACTCATTGTCAATACTTTCATTATTCGGTAAAAATATCAAAATTTTAATTTATTATGTATCTCATTTATTTATTTATTTTTATTTGTTTTAATTGATAGAATTAAATGCTAAAAACTAAAAAGGAAAAAAATAAAGGGAGAGATAATACTAAATCTGATGATTGATTAAAAACTCTCACCAGTTACAAAATTTAAAAAAAATAAAAACAAATACCGTTTTTGGTCCATAACATGAATGCAAGGACTATTACGAATACATGCATTTGTTCTTATGATCAATTTTGTTCATAACATGAGTAAGCACTATGTGAATACATACTTTTGTTGTTGGATGTCAAAAACTGTGATCTTTGCCATTCAGGTCAGTTCTCGATTAACTGATATATGTAGAAAATTTTCACTTGGCAACATAAAAATATAATAATTATACATCATATAACTTAGAAACTACCCACATTAAAAACAATAATTTTTAGATCATAATGTAATTTATATAAATCAAAGTTACATTTTCAAAATGTATGATCTAATGCAGAAACAAACCAAATATGAGACAAATGACGATAAGTAATGGCATAAAATTGAATGAATACAGTGAAAACAATTAATAGGATTTCTTCTTTAAAATTTGAACATTCAAATAACAATTAGTATTTGTTAAGAATTGTATAAATTTATATGTTGTTTACTTTATTTGAATACAAACAAGACTCTCCATAAAGCATAATGATACAAATTAGCAAAAATCATTCAAAATGAATTCATAAATAATATCATACAACAACAAATACAACAACAATATATGAAAATTACATTGCAACAACAACCAACTATAACCAATACAACCACATCAAATGCATTACAAACCATCTCAGTAAATTCATTAATAAATCCGAAATATCATATTCAATGTAAAATGAATCTTAAATACATTTGAATATCTACCAATGTAAAAAAAATATAAAGAAATAATTAAAATTGATAAATTATATCAAAAAATTTAACAATAATTGTCGCCAAATATAAGGATAAAATAAAAGAAGGAATACAAATACAACTAACAAAATTGCACACGGTCTACACATAAGACATTTGCAAATATATTCAATACACATACTAATTGATTTGGGGGGGGGGGGGGGGGGGGGATACCTAAAAAAATAAAAATCAAATACATTTTTTTTAAAAAAAATTGTTCTTTTAAAACTTCAACTCAAATGGCAAAATACTACCATGTCAAAATATTAAAATAACTCTTTAAATCAAATATTTGGTCTTCGTCTTTTTCATACAAAACGAGTAGATGCAGATACTATATTTTTTATCTAAGAGGAAGAATTTGTTCTGATCCAAATCTCTCTTCGCTCATTTTTTAAAATTTGGATCCTACCTTAATCCGTTATTTCTTTAAGAAGTAATACATAGATTAAAGGATTAAAAATTCACTCAATCACTAAGAAATTTATTATTAAGTGAAGAACTCTAGTAATCTCTTAGATTCATCCCACTGAAAATTGGTTATAGAGGTCAATCGAGGTTTATCCTACTTTCAGATTATTAATGAATTATATAAAAATAAATTAGAAAATAAATCTAAAAACAAAGAGATAAAGATGAATAACCTTAGTTAATGGAATTTGTGTGGAATCATTTTTCTGAAGATAAAAACAAAAATCAAAACACCAAAAACTTACGATAGATAGACATGTGAAATTTGAAAATTTAATGAGAATGTTAACAGTAGATAATGAAGATAAGAAAACTTTATAATATATATATATATATATGAGTCCAAATTGGAAGAAGAGATATGTATGAAACAACGAATAAATGGAAAATTAAAGATTTATAATTTTTTTTTTTTTAAAAATAAAAATAGTTGGATACAGTAATGAATGGGATATAGATGAGAAATCTGAATCGGTGGAGTTAAATAAAGTAAGTTTTTTTTTTTTTTTATATAGAATTAGTTGGAAAACATGAAGGCAATAGGAAATAAAATAGGGGTTTAATTAGGATACCCATTGTTTTAAAAAAAATGATATTTTTACTAATATTTTTAAAATAATGAGATTTTTACTAATTAAGTTATGAATTTTGACTAATTTACTAATTTTTTCAAGTTTTTATATAGCTGTTTATCAAATTAAAATTATATTTTTTGGAGATTTTTTTTAAACAAATATCCAAAATGAAAATTTGATAACTTTTTTGATGATGACATGTGACACTATTTTTGAAAATATGAATTTATAATATTCTCAATTTATTCTTTTAAAAAACTGTTTGGAAATGTTAGCTAATAAATTCCAATTTATTTTTATTTTTGATAAATCTAATTTTAAATATTTTATTTATATTTGGTTAATAAGCTTATAGAGCTTGTCTATAAATGGAAGTTCTAAAATTATCTGTTTAAATTCTAATTCTAATTTTAAAAATTAATTTGAGGGTATGTATGATAATATTTAGTTTGTTAGTCAATTTTTTTTATTAATAGTATATTTAAATAAAGAGTCTAAAGTTTTTATCTAGTTTCAATTTTAAAATAGATCATTTTAAAAAAAAAATATATCACATTAATTTTAAGTAACTCATTAATAAAATATTATTTAAAGAATATGTTTTCTAATTTAATTTATCTGCTACACAATTTTAGTATTGTGTTACGTCATACATTTTTTCTTCCTATAATATTATATTTTTACTTTAATATCAATAATTTAAAATTATTTGATTGTCTAAATTTATTAATAATATATAAAAAAAATTATAAAATTTCTGTCATCTTTTGCATGTATTTTATTTTCTTTTGTGATACTCTAATTAGTCCTTTAAATTTTTTATTAGTCCTGTAGTCTAATTTTATTAATCGTCATAATTTAAATAAAGAGTCTAAAGTTTTTAATCTAGTTTCAATTTTACAATAGATCATTTTTAAAAAAAAATATATCACATACTTAATTTAATTAACTCATTAATAAAATATTATTTAAAAAAATATAGTTTTTATTTTAATTATCTGCTACACAAACTGCTACACAATTTTAGTTTTTTTTGTTTTAGCGTCAAACATTTTTTTCTTCCTATAATATTAATATTTTTCTTAATTCATATTAAATTAATTTGATTGTCAAATTTATTAATAATTATAAAAACAAATTATAAAATTTTTCTTGTCATCTTTTGCATGTAATTTTATTTTCTTTTGTGATACTCTAAATATAGTTTTTTCATTTTTTATTTGTCATTTAAACTTAAAAAAAATCATCGCCATATTGTGAATTGAGTTTCGTATTACAGTTATTATCCTGTTATTAAAATAATTATTAAAATTGTAAAAACATTTTCCTAGCAATATTTTGTAAAGAATAATTAAATTGGTACTTTTTAATTTAATATCCAATGATTAGTTTTAATCTTTAATTATTAATAATATTAGAGTTTGATTATTTCAAAACAAACAAAAAATTTTTTGTTGTTGCGTAAATTCTTCCATTATTTTAATGAATAATATTTACGTATAAATCTTCTAAAAAATTACATATAATGCATTTATATACTTTTTTCAAAAATAATCTATATGGGTTCATGAAATAATAGTATTCTAAAATGTTAGTGAGTAATTTTATTAATATTTTCATTAATATTTTAAATTTATTTTTGAAAAAATATTACGACTCCACCCATAGACCCCCGACCCCCACCCCATCCAAAAAAGAATTACCAAAATTTTAATTTTTATTGAAAAAAAGTATTTTAAAAAAGATTACCAACCACCTCCTACCAACCCCCGCCCCTACCTATTTTTTTTTTTAAAAAAACTTTCTTACTATCCAACCCTATATGACTTTTTTTTTGGCTTTTACCCCCTTTTAAACTTATTTTTAGATCAGTTGGATACTCAATTCATTTAAATTCATTTAAAATGAGTATTACTACTACGATGAGGTTGTCATGGATCCTTCTTTTGTTTAGTCCATTCTCTTCAAAATCATACTGGTGTTTAGACACATTGCTTCAGGGTCGCACCTCCTCTTTCTATAACTTGTTGATTTTAGCGTTTTGGTACAATGACTTTCACTTGTTTGAATTTTCGCAATAGTTGATTATTAATACTTTGGAGTGTATACGAACTCTGTAATTATTTAGTCATTTAGACTTGCTTTTGTATATTTAAATTTTTAGCTTCGTTAGTTTCTTAGTTGGGTTGTAGTAATAAATCTCCCCACCGGGAGGTCTGTGTGGGTCAACATCAATGTGCTTTTTGATAGTATGAAATATTGGTATTATCAAACTTTAAGGTTTGTTGATCTCATTTTATCAAAATGAGTCTAGTATAGTCTTGTGGAACAGTACGGAGACTTATGTATTTTTCTTTAAGAGGCTTTAAGACTTTAGGAAATCTCTGTCTTTTTCTCCTTTTGTTCTATGACTTGATTTCAATTGGTTTCTGGTGATAAATTGGTATCTAATCTCCTTGACTTTTCTGTGTTCACATGGTTAATACACGATACAACGACGACAGACTCGTACTCCTATCAATGAGCCAGCAGAGGAGTCCGCAACCAGAGGTCGTGGTCGAGGTAGGGTAGGGAAAGAGGAACGTGCAGAGGCTGAGGAAGAGTGGCCGCCACTAGGGGTGGAGCCTCAGTTGAGAATGCTTCTGGGAAAGAGGCCCGTCCTGCACCATAAGAAAAGGAAAATGAGAATGTGGAAATTGAAGACAATGAGGACATTGGACCAGAGGAGGATGCACAGGCTTTCAAAATTTTCAATAAGTGAAGTATGAACATCAAAGGCCTGCAAGGTTGCTTCAAAGAATGCCAATTCTGGAATGGAAGTGGGAAAGGATAACCATGGATTTTTGTGGTTGGTCTTCCAAAGACTTTGGAGGAGTTTGATAATATTTGAGTAGTGGTTGATAGATTGACTAAATCAGCTCATTTTATTTCGGTAAGAATAGATTACAATGTTGAACAATTGACAAAGGTTTATGTGAAAGAGATAGTGAGGTTGCATATGGTACCCCTTCCCATCATCTCAGATCGTGGTACTCAGTTTACCTCCAAGTTTTGGACGAAATCACATGATGAATTGGGCACACAACTCACTTTTAGTACAACCTTTCATCCATAGACATACGGGCAGATGGAGAGGACTATTCAAGTGTTAGAAGACATGTTAAGGGCATATGTGATCGATTTTGGAGGGCATTGAGCTAAGTTCTTATCTGTGAATTCTCACATAATAATAGTTATCACTCCAACATTAATATGACATCGTTTGAGGCATTATATGAGAGGAGACGTAGATCACCCAAAGGATTGTTTGAGGCTGTAGATGTGAAACCTTGGGGGTTGATTTGGTGGAAGATTCTGAAGACAAGGTGAGGAGTATTCAAGCTAAGCTTCTAGCAACCTAGAGTAGACATAATAAAATATACGGATCACAAGGTAAGATACATGACATTTCAAACCAGCAAGAATATTCTTCTTAAGATATCACCCATGAAAGAGGTGATGAGAAGAAGGGCAAGCTAAGTCTGTGATATATTGTTCCTTTTGGGGTTCTTGAATATGAAGGGCTCGTGGCCTATAGATCGACCTTACCACCTAACCTATCAGAAATTCATATGGTATTTCATGTATCCATGTTGAAGAGATATCATGGTGATAGAGATTACAACATTAAGTTTGACTCAATTATGGTAGACAAGGACCTACAATATTACGAGGAGCCGATTGGAATCCTTGATCTAATATGCACAAGTTGAGGACTGAGGAGATAAAGTCGATAAAAATTCAATGGAAGCATCCTCTAGTTGATAAGGCTACTTGGAAACCGAAAAGGACATGCAGACAAGTGTGAACACCTAATTTTTTAACAAAATATAAAGATTTAACACCAATTTTAAAAAAAGTTATATTTAAGATAAATAAAAATAAATAAATTGTGTACTATGAATTTTATGATATTTGTTTTTAAATCTCACTTTATTATTTAAAAAATAATGGTAGAAAACAAAGAAAAAGAAGATCCTAAATTATTCAAATTACCTTCCCTTATCTTAATTAACCTCAACTCCAAAAACAATTTTTCCATATTATTGTTATGTTGTAGGATAATGATTTTAATTATTTCTCAACCTAATCCCTCAAATCAATATTTTAAATTAAATCCTAATCCCACTCTATTACGTTCCTTTTATTTATCACCTTTCTCTCAATCAAAATATTATAAAAAAAACACGTTCGGTGAAAAGAAAACATTACAGATAGATGTAAACGAGAGAGAGAGGAACAGAGAGAAATACAACAGAGATGTAAAAAGAGAGAGAGGGAACAGAGGAAATATCAAGAGATCTGAGAACACCATGAAAATTTAGACGAAATTTAAAATATCAGAGAGATATAGATCAAACACAAAGAGAAGAACAATATTATTTCTTTTGATGAATTAGGTTAGAGCTATAGCTTTGATCGTGATTCCGACTTCGTGGATAACAGCTCCTTTTGTTGGTTCAATTTTCGCAACGAGGTAACTATAATTCTCGCGTATGCAAATATCTTACTTAATTGAAACTTTAATTCAATAGTAATGAAAAACTTCAATCACATGTATTCCCTTGATTATTTTACGTTATATTATGATTATGTTTTTTTTAGATATATTTTGCAATTTAATGTCCGCTTCATGATATTAAAATTGTTGAAAGTTTTGAATAGATTAATATAAATTTCCTTCTATTTTTCACTTTAGAAGATTTTGTTGAATTTTATTGTAACTTGTTAGATTAGGATATAAAATAATATTAAGAATAATTTTTCAATAAATTAAATAAATACTAAATAAATTATCTAAGTGAGATTGTAATTAAAAGCAGAAACTAAAATTTTTTTTAGAGATTATTATTTATTATAAACTAATACTAATAATCATATTATAAGAATAATAAAAGAAGAAATAAAATTTGAGAAATTACTAAGATAACACAGAAAAAAAACAAGAAACCATAAAAAAAAACGAAAAAAAAGCAAATTTTTTTTTTTTATTTAAAAAAACCAGAAACAGAAAATTCCAAAAACAAAACTAAAGTACAAAAAAAAACCAAAACGTGAAAAAATGAGAAATCATAAAAAAAATCAGAAAAACGTAAAAAAAGAGTCAAACATTAAAAAGACAAAAAGTAAAAAAGAAAAAAAACAAAATTAAAAAAAACGAAAAAAAGAGGATGTAGCACAAAAAATTTATTTTTATTTAGTAATGGAACTTAAAAAAAATAATATATATCAAAAAGAAAAAGATAACAACATAAACAAAAAAAGTGATCTAAAAATACTAATTATTTTTTTTTTAAAAAAGGGAACAAATTTAAAAATTTGTTACTAAAAAAAGTTACAACCTTTCTAATAAATCTATCCTAATCTATTTAGAATTTTTGTGATTTTAAAACTATTTCAATCGCATCAATGTCATCTTTCTATTTTTTAACAGAATAAAAAAAAAAATCCTAAATTAACGTGAACTCTAATTTTTTTTTCTAACTATAAAATACCTATATAAATTTCATCCCCATATAACATAAAAAATATCAAAAAACCTGTAAAAAGCAAAATAAATAACTAAAGAAAATAAAATATTATAAAAATAGAATGGCTTTAAAAATTTTGAATTAATGACACACACCAAAATAATATCAATACTTTTCAATAGATTTGAAATAAAATAGACGTTTTTTAAAAGGCTTAAATAAATGAGAGAATAAATTAATGTTTTTTTATTACTAAGTTAAATATATAATATTCAAATTAAGTCTAATCCATATCAAAGTCCATGAAGCGACCTGCTGAACCAAGGGACCTGAGGGGTGCCTAACACCTTCCCTTTCACCCTCGGTCAACATAAATTCCTTACCGATTTCTAGTTCGCGGACCAATTAAAAATAGAGTCAAATTTCTTTTGATTAGGGATTTAAATACGGTGACTTGGACACCAAACTCATTTCAAGTGCCGACTCTAAATAATAATTATTCTTTTCAAAATGTCCTTTAATTGTGAAGAAACGCTTTTTCTTTCAAAACAAATAAAAAACCAAAAAATATTGAGAGAAAAAAAAGGTGGTTTGACAGAACGCGACTCCCTAGGGAATCACTAACTAGAATTCTAGCTTTAAATATTGATTTAATGTATGACTATATGATTTATATATTTAAACGCTTTTGGCTATTGTATTTATTTTAAACTATATGCTATTTTTTATTTATGTTAATTTTTTTGAAATATTTGAAATTTGATTATACGGTCTCTTTTACTAACCATTCTGATCTTCTATATATAATATGGAATTGCGACTCCTCACGCGACGCCCGCTTCTATCAAGATAGCCAGTGACTCTCTTTCGGTCCATGGTGAAGGTTTTTGGTCACACACAGTTTAGGATAGGGAGCACCCATGCACAAAGCCCGGAAAGCGCCTGCTACCCGGTACGTTGCACTTTTCCCTAACTCGCGTTGTCTGCTCGTGTTAAAGCCAGCTAGATACTTTTTTTTTCACGAATTTAAGCTTGGTAACTAAACCAAACTATGTTGTTTTCCAGTAGACTTCATTATTTAATCATTTACATCATGATTTATGAAAGACTCATATATGATCAGACCTAGTCTGGATAAATAACTCATTTACCATTTTCATTTAAAATCAGGAACAATAGAATTTTTTTTTTTCTTTTACATGTACAGTCACAAAAAGAAATTTTTAAAGTTTTCTTATATCACTTTAAACAAGAAAAGAGTTGCATTTGTCAACCAAATTTCAAACAAAATTATTTAAGTGTTCATTTTGAAACGCACTACGCAGAACCTGAATTCTCACCTTGATGAGATACGTAGGCAAAGCAACCTTCCTTGGATCGGTGATCCTTATTAAAAATAACAAATTCAAAAAATATCTTAATTAATTATTTTAAAATAACAAAATGAAATATCATGTGTATGTATTACAAAGGAATTTGTTCTTAAAAACATATTGTTTAAACATATATTTTTTGGAACTACGTGGACTTGAATTCTTGTTTTTAACAGATACGTAGGCACCCTTATTTGTACGGTTCAGTCCAATCGAGAAAAACATTCTCAATTCTAGTCACATAACGGGAGAGCAAAAAAATATAGATTTTTTTTCTTTGACTTGGTTGTACAACATGCTTAGGATTATGCATAAGAAAAAAAAAGGTGTTATACTATCTGGAAGACAGATCAACTTTTGTTGTGACCTATAGACTCTATTGTCATTTCTCAATATAGTTTTATGTCAACTTGAGAAAATTAATCTTGTTTAAAGCTATAGATAAAATAATTTGATCTCATTGTTCAAATGTCATTGTGTGGTGAGCTTTAGAGCGTAAATAAATCAAAGACATGATTTTGCTGATCTAGAAACTTGGCCCAATATTGGTTGAGAATGAATTTTGAGGCAATGTTTAAATTTGAGAAGGAATTATAGGGCTTTCTTTGAATCAACTTGTGCCTTTTGAAGCCTACCAAAGGACACGTTTTTATCACACAAGAACTCCATTTCTCGACCCTGAAAGTTTTTTTATTTGAATAACCACATCTTATATATACCTTTTGAGTGTATAACTACACGTAATCCTTTATCTCACCTTCTTAGCGCACTATGAAATATCTCGAACTCAGAGACCCCAACCGAAGTTGGGTAAACAAAGGCAAACGACCAAATATGTTCCAAAAAAAAAAATATAGAATGAAAAATGAAAAAAAAATCTCCAACAAAAAGGAGAGAAGATAAAACAATGAGAGACAAAATAATGAAAAAGATCTTACAAGAAAATAAAGTCAAATGCAAAATAAAAAAAATATTGAAAGCATTGTGCAAATTCTAAGGATTAAATAGTCACTTTCATCCCTAATGAATATCCTACCTTTCCCTAAGACTACATACCAGCCAGACAAGTCCTAGTGATCTCTTTTTTCATGTTCCTCATATTAGTGGATGCTTACAAACATTAGGGCCAGCATATGCTATCTCAATCTCATGCATGAAATATCTTCTGATGTGAGTGACTTTCAAAAATAGCCTACGATCTATTTAATTATATTGTGTGAATAGGCTTTCATATGTTTGCGAGTGCCTTTGAAAACCTATTAACCGAATAATTCTATCCATTAATTTTAGCAAGTAAATTGATCTTGTAATTACTTAAGCATATGTGAGTACAATTTTAAATTATATAATTACTCAAAGTTGACCTCAATTAATTTTGAAAGTTAGTTGAATAAGGTTTCAATGCATAAAATACTATTGTTGTACCAACTAAAGTCAACATTATCAAACATGAACTACTTCATTTTCCCAATTTTTTCATTGTATTTTCTAAAAATTAAATAACAAAAAAAGAAAATATTTTTACTGACTATGTTCGACCTGATTTCCTATAGAGGATCCGTAGGCAGCCCTTCGTTGAGGTTCGATCTAACAATCACTCACTCGATCAAATAATGATCATGCGCTATTTTTCAAATCTCCAAGGGTTTGAACCTGACATGTAAGCCTATAGTATGTTAAAAAAAAAGAAATAAAAAAAAATAATAAGAGGGTTTTATAAGTGAAAACTCTTACGATATCATAATACACAGTAAAAAGATAAGAATGTCTACTTTGGTAAAATTACGAATGACACCATTTATCAAATGATTGACTATCATCTTTGGCATGAGCACAATAAAGATAAAAATAAAATTATAGGAATGAAGAGCTATAAAGAAAAATCAAAATGGAAGTAATATCGCTCAGAGACAAGCGCCGCGATGTAAAGTTTTTTGAATCCTTGTCTCTCATATAACATACAAAAAAAAACAATAAAAAGAATTATTTTTTTTCTTAATAAAATAAAATCTGGGGCATTTTATTTTATTT
Organism: Solanum habrochaites; assembly: GCA_027704765.1. NCBI lineage: Eukaryota > Viridiplantae > Streptophyta > Magnoliopsida > Solanales > Solanaceae > Solanum > Solanum habrochaites. The sequence continues at coordinate 8,491,956 of JAKWJA010002489.1, forward strand.
CAAATTGTCCATGTACTAATTAAAAAAAAATAAAAAAAATAGACTTATATAATAATCTAACTTAAAAAATAACCCTCTCCTATTTTTTTCATATTTTCATCAGGGCACAATAACCCCTGGTTGCATATAGGGCACAATAATTCCCCTATCCTATTTTACTTTTATATCTTCACAGGGCACTAACCCCTGATTGGCATATAGGGCACAATAACCCCTATCATTTTTTTTATGTCTTACAGGGCACAATAACTCCTGGTTGCATAAGGGCCAATAACCATACTCTATTTTTCATGTCTTCACATGACACATAACCCCTGGTTGCATATATGGGGCACCATCCCCCCTATTCTATTTTTCATGGCTCAAGGCACAATAACCACTGGATTTCATATAGGGCACGATAAACCCCTAATCATTTTCTTTAATGTCTTCACATGGCACAATAACCCTGGTTTGCATATAGGGCACAATAACCCCTATTCTATTTTTTTCATTTCCATTTCATTGTCATCACAGGGCCACAATAACCCCTGGTGCATATAGGTAAACGATCACCCCCTATCATTTTTTTAGGTCTCACGGGTCACAAAACCCCTAGTTGCATATAGGCACATACCCCGATTTTATTTTTCATGTCTTTAGAGGTCACAATAACCCCCTAGCATTTTTATGTCTTCATAGAGCACAATAACCCCTGGTTTCATATAGGAGAAATAACCCTTATTTTAGTGTTTTTCATGTCCTCCAACNTTCTTCACGAATATCGTTCTGTGGATGGGTGTGAGTGGACTGCGACTGCAAAGGGGTTTCTCCCTGTATCAGATTTTTCTAGTATTCCAAGCTTTGTTATTCCGGGGAGATTTTTTCTAATTTTTCAGCTATTTCACCTAAGGACATTTCTCCATAAGATCCCCTGTGTATAGTGTCCACATACCGCTTTGTTGTTATCATCTTGTCCCCTATAGATATTCTTTCAGTGGACTAATGTTCATCTATACGGTGTCGATTTGGAAACACTTTCTCAAGAATGCGGTGAATATCCAAGAACTACTTAACTTGACTCTCCTGTAGTGCCAGGCAAAAAGTTATCGGCACTCTGGTCAGACAGAGAGGTTTAGTTTCTTGGGAGATTCCGGGATTAGTAGCGTGCTTAAGGAGAGCCCCAGTTGATTTCCAAGTAAAGATGGAGTTTTATGGGAGCTAAGTGAACCAAATAGCAGCCTCTCCGTCCGGTGAGAGAGGAAACAAACTCTGAGCCCTATTAATTAGATCCAAAATTCAGGCGGCTCCCACACACAGTTAGACCAACCGACTGGCCCTTAACCTGATAAGCTATATGGGCATGTGGATCCTCAGGAAGGAGCCCTGAAAACAAAACCTCTGGCATGAGCATTTGATCAGACTAATAGTTACTACAAAAGGGCCTGTGGGTGAGGAAGGCAAAACCAGTGGGCCCATCCGAATCGCTATATTATCATAGCCTATGAGTATGGTGGCGGCAGTGGAAGCGGGATCTGCCCCTCTGTTGTGATGTTCACCGGCACGGCATAGGGTTGGTAACATCTGGACCATTGAACATCAACCGGAGCTGGGATGTTCTGGTTTGGATCCTCATCATTGATTTTTCCCAAAAGTACAATTCGTTTCGCAGTGATCCGCTCTACTAGTTATCGTAGGGAACAACAGTACTCTTTCCATCCTGGTATTTGGCAACAAGGAGGATCGTTCTGAAAAAAAATCAAAAAATAATAAACAAAGTCAAATCAAGAACATATCAACTAACCTATGTATAAGTTCAAGTTAATCTAAAAGCTAAATCCCCCCGGCAGCGGCGCCAAGAATTTGATACGCTCAAATTTACTTCTTCCAAAGAAAGAAGTAAAGCGGTCGACGTCAATAAATAACACAAACTAATGAGGTTGGAATCGTTCCACGGGGAAACATCGTCTAGAACTTAAATTTAAACGGGTTTTATTACTATTGTTCGGTTGATAACTCCGTTAGAAAGTAAAGGAAACATAAAATTGGGGGTTTGTATTTCCTCAATGAATTAAAAAATAAAACACTGAAGTTTTGAAAGAGACACTTACCAGTTTGAAAGTTAGGTTTTTTATCAATTAAGCAAAGTTAAACTCGGGTTTACGTGTCCCCACAGGTTTAGAACTTGACAATTTCTAACTATAACAATTCTTTACTAGTATCTTGCATGCAAAGTGATAAGTTATGTATTTCTTAAATCCTTGGTAAGCGCATCAGTAGAAAATCTCACTCCTGCACCCCTTGGTCCGGTACGTGTTGTTGCGTTCCTAACTTACGTTACCTATATTTAAGGATCGGACTTCGATATTTGACAAGTTATTACCTCGTACAATCAATACTAGTCCTATTAGATAGTTTACACCTAAATCTATGTCTAATAATTCTTTTCTATTATCTACATCCTTGGTCCGGCAAGTAGCATTGAAAGGAGAAAGTTTCTAAGTTGATTCATTCGTAAACGACTTCCTAAGCGAAAAGAATTATTAATACATGCAAGACACTTTCTAGAATGCTATTTTAGCTAGGGTTTATCTCATTCTTTGCTATGGTCCACAACCCTAGTCTGGATTTAGTTACTCATAGCACATAAAAACAATATTCAAATATATCAAATAAGGGGAATTCATGTAACTTACTTCAATGAGAAAGAGTAACGGTCAGAAAAATTTTCTTGATTAATCACCAAAAATCACTGTAAGAAGCTCCAAAAAAATCCAACACTAATAAACAAAGTCTAATAATAATATGAGTTATTTAAATCTGAGAAAGAGTCTAACCTCAAAACGAGGTTTTTTGAACTATTATAATACAAATAAAAAACCTAATTACATAAGAATTCTAATGTGGAAAAATCTCCAAAAAAACGCGGATGGGTAGACGGGACCACGCGACGGGGACCGTCGTGGTCAGAGGACCGTCGTGGACAGCCGTCGTCCCATACTGGTGCAATTTCTTTGACTGCTTTCTGTCAATTCCCTCGACGGTAGTAAAGTATGACGGACACGTTCATAGGGCCACAACGGTCCGTCGAGCGGTCTCGTTTCAAATACTTCACACTCTTGAAATCTGTTACTGGGATCACTTCTTGATCTTCACGATCGCACTGATCCGAAGCCTGCCAGGAGGACACGTCAGAGAACATGTACGGACGTCAAAGATCTCGTAACCCACCCCACTTTGGCGATCAGACTTCCCCATCTTCCTTCAGCAGATTATCTCTCAACGCTTGCCACATACGGACCTTCACAGGCACGACGGACCGTCATAAGCTCCACGTAGGTGGTCTCTCGCATTTTTTGCTCAAAATTCTCTGCATTGTCAGCTTGTGGACAAGATTTCCTGCAAACCAAAGAGAAACTTATATCAAAAGTTAGCACCAAAAAAGGCTTGTGCGGAGGGACACACTAAGTACTTAGAGGAAAATGAGTATTTATTATAACGTTGAACACCACGTATATCATACATCCTCTTTTTTTTCTTTTTTTTTTATCTTTGTATTTTGTTAATTTTTTACTTTTGTTCTTTTATTTTTTAAACTCTTTTTTTACGTTATTTCTGATTTTTTTTTGATTCTATTTTTTCAGTTTTTTCGTTTGTTTTTTTTACTTTTTTTTTTTTTTTTGAACTTTTCTGTTTTCTGTTTTTTTAAAAAAAAAAAGTTGGCTTTTTTTTTCATTTTTTTTATGCTTTCTTGTTTTTTTTTCTGTTTGTATCTTATATATACTTTGTCATCGACATTTTATTCTTCTGTTGTTATATATTTTATTATTATTATATAACTATTTATATGTTAATTATTTAGTATGTATAAAATAATCTCTAAAAAAAATGTTTTCTCCTTTTAATTACATCTATTAGGATATGTATTTACTTTATTATTTATTGAAAAATGTAGCATTATTAATTATTATTTTTATATCCTATCTAAACAAAGTCTACATAAATTCAAACAAAAAATCTTGCTAAAGTGAAAATAGACGGAAAAATCTATTAATCTTATTCAAATTCAACAATTTTTTAATATCAATGAAAGCGAAAAATTGCCAAAAATTATACTAAAAAAACATCAATATAATATAACGTAAAAATATCAATTAATACATGTGATTTGAAGTATTGGTTCATACTATTGGATGAAAATTTTCGATAGAAGTATATATTTGAATTAACGCGAGAATTTATTTACTCGCTGCGAAAATTGATACCACAAGCGAAGTTGTTATCCAGAATTCTGAATCAACCGAGCAAAAGCTCTAGCTCTAACTAATTCTCAAAAGATAATAACACTTTTTCTTCTCTTTGTGGTTGCCTATATCTCTCTGTATTTTTTTACATTTCAGTCTCAATGTCATGTGTTCTCTATATCTCTTCATATATTTCTCTTGTTCCTCTCTCTCTCTTTTTACATCTCTCTGTATTTCCTGTCTTCCCTGTCTCTCCCGTCGTTCTACTTTACATCTTCTGTATATTTGTGACTCTTTCACACTGGAACGTGTTTTTTTAATAATATTTGATTGGACGTAGTGGCTAATTAAAGGAAGCGTATATAGCCTGGGATTAGGCATTTAATTAATAACTATGTTGAGGGAATTATGGTTGTTTTTTTTTTTTTAGATAATTAAGAATAATTATCCTACATAAATAACAATAATAGGAAAATATGGTTTTGGGAGTTTGAGGTTTAAGTTAATAGGGGATGGTAGGTAGGGGTAACGGGTAATTTGAATATTTAGGACTTCCTCGTTTCTAAACCGGAGGATTTAGTCTCATTATTTTTTAAATAATTTAAAACGTGAGATTAAAACAACTATCCTAAATTCCAGTAATCGGTGGTGAGAGATTGATTACTGTAAATTAATTGTACACAATTATTTATTTTTATTTATTTATTAAATATAACCTTTTTTAAGATAATTAGGTGTTTTTAAATCTTTATTATTTTGGTTAAAAAAGATTAGGTGTTCACAGTATGGCACCCTCTTTGCTGTTGAAAAACATGAAGAGTTTTCCATGCAAAAAGCGGGGAACAAGATGGTGACTAAATTTTTTAAGGTGAATATTATGGGAAAAATGTGAAGAAATTATAAACAGAGAGAGAGTCTATGACTGCAACGTAATTATTTTTAAAGAACTACCAGTTATACCTAAAGTATTAGCGAGTTTATGATAAGGAGTCAGGCGTATGTTGCCAATGATTTAGGGAGTGAGTGAGGTGTTTTCGAGGAATTCGGGTTCGTAGCGATTTAGCTATTAATTAAACAAAAACACTAAAAAGCCGTAAGGAAAGATATGAAATCCTATTCTACTCGAAGGGCAACAGTCTTGATTTTGGAATTTCCCAGATTATTTTAAGTTCAAACCTCGTTTGGCTAGATTCATACGATTCCCGCCCTTGTTGTCTGGACATCTGGTGTTAAGGACTCTGAAGAACGTTCATCAGACTGACTTAAGCTACGAGATATCTTCCTCGTTAGTCTAGTGGTGAATGTCTTGGCAAACTTTAGTGCTTTAACTTGAGAAAGGCATTGAATAGGATTGGGAGATTATTTCTTGAAACTGTAAATTTGGGTATCTATGTGACGAAAAACATGCTACACAGAAATAGAAATGTTCTGCCTAGGTTTGGCCCCTAATGAAGAGTTACCTTTGTGCGATGGATGAATGGTGAAAGGCTGATAAGAGAGGTCACATCACTACTAATATAAAATATATTTTTGTAGGATGGCCTATGTACCAGAAATGTAACAAAAAAAATAACAGATAAAGAGAAGAGTTGGTCGGTTGTACCCACACACATGCAGTATCACGTGGAGAACAGATTAGCGTTGACAGGCAAAAGTTCGTGTGAAGACCAGTAGAGTTCGAAGAAACAGTAGACAAACTAAGAGGGGCCACTTACGCACGACGCTTCTGTGCCCGCGCCTTACATGCAACCCGGGCATATAATGTGCACCTCTGCCGCAACTAAAACTAAATAAACTCGGGGGGTTATATTTACCTCTCTACGAGCAGCACAAGACGCAGGGTTGAGCACTCAAATCGACGACGTTTCAGTCCAGACACGCCTGTGCACTGGTGACAGGACACTGCTAGAGGTTATTGATGCAACCTCCATATACAAATCAAGCTGGTATTATGCCCTATTGATATGCCGATGAAAATTATTAACATAGGGGTACTGTGCACACACGGTATGATGCAAACTAGGGGTTTTAATGTGCCCACCTATGCAAGACGTTGAACCAAACAAACCATGGCTATAGAGGGGAGGAGTTATTTGTGCCCTACCATGATGAGCAGACTCACGAGAGGCGGGAAGAAGGATGACGAAAAGATAGGATTTGCCGCTGTGAGCCAAGGTGAAGATAAAAGGATGATATCAGGGGTTACTGTGCTCCTATAGCCAATCCAGGTGCAGACATTGTGCGTCCTGTGAAGACATTGAAAAGAATGATAGGGGTTATTGTGCCCTATATGCAATCCAGGGGTTATGTGCCCTAATGAAAGAATGAAAAAAAATGATAGTGTTATTGTGCCCAATATGCAACTCCAAGGGGTGATTGTGCCCTGTGGAAGACATGAAAGAATAGTTAGACGATTAGGGGGATTGTGACCTATATGAATCCAGGGGTATTGTGCCCTGTGAAGACATGAACAATAGGATAGGGTTATTGTGCCCTATATGCAATCCCAAGGGTTTATTGTTTGCCCTGTGAAGACATGAAAAATATGATAGGGGTTATTGTGCCCTATATGCATACAGGGTTATTGTGAACCTTGTGAAGACCTTAAAAATGACAGAATAGGGGGTATTGTGCCCTATATGCAACCAGGGGGTATTGTGCATATGTGAAAGACATAAGAAAAAATGATGGGGTTAGTTGGGACTCTAAAAGACATGAAAAAATAAAAATAGGGGTTATGGTTGCCGATATGCAAAAGGGGTTATTTGTTGCGCTGTGAAGACATAAAAAAAGATAGGGTTATCGTTGCCGTATATGCAATCCAGGGGTTATTGTGTCATGTGAAGACATGAAAAATAGAATAGGGGTTATTGTGCCCTATATGCCACCAGGGGTTATTTGGCCCTGTGAAGGACCATAAAAGAAAATGGATAGGGGTATCGTGCCCTATCTGCAATCCCCCCCCCCCCGGGGTTTATTGTGACCTTGTGAAGAAAAAATCTAAGCATCAGTACACAGTAAGCATTAGGCATAACATTCTAATGACCAGTAATACTTCCTTAAGTACCCTCACTTAATCCTACCAAGACATGTCATATCCGCCTCATAGTCAAGATGAATGTGAAAGGCTCATCTAGAAACACTCCAATCAAATCTCTTCATAAACATAATTACATTATTCTACTTAATTTTAAAGACACGGGGGTCTCCTCATTCTAACTTATAAAGTCTAATGGGTGTTTGCCACTTGCCTTACTTACATTTAGATTGTGGGTACTCGCCTCCACAATCCCATCATATGACATGGGTATTGGCCTCCACATCATTTCATAAGGAGCATGGTTACCCGTGTCCATTCACCATGGTAGTAACGTGGGGACTCACCTCTTGTTCAATTCTAAGGAGTAAGAGAACCACCTCATATCCTTATTGTTGACACTCATTTTTGAACCCCGCAAATATATTAATTATTGAGCGTCCTCAATTTTGAAAGATAAAATAATTAGTTTCGTAAAATTTATATGTGTTTAAAATTTATATGTGTGTATATATATATATATATAAACTGGCATTGTCGATTTTTATAATTTCTAGACAATATTTTTTTGCATAATTGTGTATATAATTAGTATACTTTATGATTATTTGAAAATCATCTCAAAAGATTTTATTTTGTTTAAATATTTTACTAATTAGTTTAGTTATATACAATTTACATTTTTGGATTAGTTATTTTATAAGTAAATCGATTATTTTATTTCGTTAAAATTAGGAAGGTTATTAATCAACTTATATTGACACATCCAATTTATATATTTCAGCCGAATTAACCAAGTAAATTCATTTTGGCTGATTTATTAATGCCAAAGACAAAATTTAGGCCCCTTTTGATTTTCAGCCTAACCCTTTTTATGACTAAATCTTGGACCTTTTCTTTAATTTCTTTTCAGCTCACCATCCTTCTCTTTATATCAAACTTTTACCCAGCTCATAAATCAACAGCTTGCAGTGCACAATGAAACCCAAACCCTTTTCCTATTTTGGAATTTAACCTAGCCCAATATCTCGACCTGGCCTACTTTCTTTTCTTCCCTACGTTAACAAGGAAAAGTCAAAGCAGCACTTCCAACGTTCTGAAATGTTAAACATAGAAGACGTCTTCACAATCAGCGGAAAGGCAATGGCGACTTCACGCTTTGAGCGCGTACAACAGAATCTAGTACGATTTCGTTGTCTTCTTACGACATTCCCAAGGATCCCCACTATGTCCTTGGGCACTGCTTAATCTACATGATCATTTTAAACGAACATGTGTTATGGTACTAGGCTTGACACTTGAATGCCTAGTACATATTGTATAAAGGTTGGCATATTAATTTTACCTTTGATGCCTGGTACATATTGTATAAATGTTGGAATAGTTAATTTAGCGTAGGGACTTCATGCAAAGTACAATCTCAAACACAGAAACTTGGATTATATTTTAAAATAATGGGGTAAACTTAGAAATTGGCTAACACCCTTTAGCCATATTCCTCTAATATGCCCAATATTTCTCAATATTGGTATTGGGAAGTCTATGTACCCCCAATAACATGCTTAAAACTGAATGGCGCTTTACTCCTTAGAAGACTGTACCTGTCTGGAATGTTACAAGAACCCCAATATTGATTTCACATGTTCTATTATGTACTTAAAGTTAAATTTCATGTTCTAAAATAGTCGTCATTTATTTTTACTATAGTCTGAGCTTTCAAAAATGTTATGTGACTTTTATGGTTTCCGCAAATTTAATTGTATAAGTTAACTTTATCGAGAAAAATTTTCATTTATGTCTAAATTCTTTGGCGGAGCCTTTAAAAAAAAACTTGTGAAATAATGTCACAATTTGCGGTGAAGATTGAGATGCCTTGTCTAGTACCCATTATACTTATTTGTTGATGCATAAAGACTTTGTGTGTTTATTTTATACTATTCGAGTAATTAAGTTAGAATAAGTTTTTACTTTCTAGCTTATAAAATTGGAGTTTGTGCTTTGTAGCAATCTTGTCTTAATTTCAGCTTTTATTTTGCATGCTCAAATATAACAATTTGTTGTGTAGTTTTTTGTTTCAGAATTCATCTAATATAACAAAAACAAAAGAATATGTTCTTTATACTTTTAAATTTACCATGGATTAACCTTCATCTTTAAGATGAAACTGATAAAAGTATACTTTAAAACAAAAAAAAAAAAGAGGAAGAATATAAAACTTTAACATGATAATTAATGTGACTATTATATCTTAAGATTAATTAAATTTAATATAAAAATAGTAGTTATATTCATAAATATTATGATATTCAAAATATATATAATAAGACTTGTTACACCTTATTCTAAATATTTATAATTAAGTTAATTAGTTTAAGTGCTTGTGGATAAATATCTAATATAATATCTTGAAGACTTCATTATAATTATCAGGAGATTCAAAAGGTAATGTAAAAAAGTTGAAAGATTTTTTTAACCTTTATGTCAAAGTAAATATCAAACAATTTTTATACAAAAAGCAAATAATCTCCTATCCAGCTTTTAATTGAAGAAATATTAATATTACACTACGGTTTGCAGGGGATTAATCTCTTGCAATCTTTTGATCTATTAACACTTTTCTACCAACAAAAAAAAATTTTAACACTATCGAAAAATTCAAAGAAATTTTTCAAAATGTCAATATTTTAGTATTTAATGATACATGTTATCAACATTTTAATTATTTACTGTTTGTATGCCAAACAGATTATTTTGAAATATGATTGATGATTCTATACTTTCATCCCTTTTTAATTCTCTGCATGTGAGAAAGATGCAAAGTACTTTAATTCATTGAAGAGATAACTAAAATTGTTGATGTCGTCCAACAAAGTTTCTTGGATGAGATATTACCCTAAAATTCTCAAATTGAATACCTCAGTAATCATTTAACCTTTGAATCCATTATTTGAATAGTAACTTATGCAGCTATTCAGGTGAAGATCGAACGTATAAAACGATACAAATCCATTTTTGAATAACTTTTTAATAGCCTTTTTGGAATCACTTCCAAATGAATTAAGGAATCGAAAGTTAATGAAAATATGATATTTTCTATATTTCACTGACAATCTCAAACTTCAACGAAATTAGTTAAATTCACTTTCGAAGTCCTGATCAATTATTTCAAAATTTCTTCCTTAATGGATATAATCACAAATAAATCGAATTCGGTCACAGAAGTTGAAAATCTTCTGAATAATTTCTGAATTTTCGTTAAAAATGGAGTACTTTGATTTTTAAAAAGCAAGATTTAAGTTACTTGAAGATATGGAATTACTTAAGAAATCATGAGAGAGAGAGAAAGAGAGAGAGAGAGAGAGAAAGGATACAATTTTGCTAAAAAATTTGGAGAGAAAATGGGTAGTGGAATCTTTTATTTGTTTTCATTCCGCCATATTTGAGTAAAAAAGTGGGACCGCCAATTTGAGAAATAAAAGAAAGGTAGATGATTTATATTATGATACACTTCATTTGTTAAAATATTGACATTTCGATAATTTTTAATAATTTCTTTTAAAATATAGATGTTTTTAGTAATTATGTTAGGATTTTTTACTAGTTAGCTAATTTTAATAGTTGTTATCTTTTTTCTTTTGCTTTACGAACTCATGTTTTGACTTATAAATAGAGTTTACTTTATTAACTTCTCATATTATTATTTCGATGCATTTACTTGGAGGTTATGAAATTGGAGTGTCACAATTAGTAGTGAGACAAAGCAAGAAACTTCAATTAAACACATTTTACAAAAAAGAACTCAAATCATATTATTTAATAAATTTTTTTCTGAATAATATACCCATTAATATGGGTTGCATACGCAAAGTGCGTGCCCAGAAACTACTAATAATAATAAACCAAAATGATAAAAAAAATGCCCTAAAATTATGTGAAATGAAAAAAAAAATGTCCACCATTTCTGGGCTGTGTTAAAAATATCTGAAATGGATCAATACTTTGGCATTTGAAAAATGTCATTATTTTTAGGGAAAATTGCATAAGTACCATCCAACATTAGGTCCACATTCTCAGAAGACCACTTTTATACTACTAAGGTATACTACCTCTTAACTGGTATTTTATAAATAATTTTCCTATCCCTTTTTTCGACTATCGTGCCCACTAGTGTTAAAAACCAATCAACACGTTATATTCCCACAATATAGTGTCACATAGCCGAAAAGAGTAGAAAAGTTATTTATAAAATAAGTTTCAGGGGGTACTAAGACCTTAATATAGTACAAGTATGTCTCTGAATTTTCTGTACATAGGTTAGGGGATGGGGTACTTGTGTATTTTGCCTTATTCTTAGTTAATGATCAAAAAATGCTCCATTTCAAAAATAAATTATTACTCTTGTTTATTTTAATTAATTCATCAGTTGAAGTGATTTTTAGTTTCAAAAAAGACCTTGGGGTCTTTGAATTTAAAATAAAATAACGATAAACTGGAAAAATATACTCTCCGAACTTCATAATAATATCAAACTTTTAATGTTTATCGGTAATTTTTTTTTAGACCACTTGAATATTATAATTTTGATTAAGGACCTTGAATGTACATAATGTCCTTCTAGAGACATTTTCCGCCCTCATTTTATAAACAACTCATTTGTAGTAGCTGTCTTGTTGTGCATTAAATGGGAGCGGATTTATTACTGGGTTGTTTAATTAGTAATTGGTGGTATAGATTTGTTAATACCTTCTATTTAAGTACTTAAATTATAAATAATTAACGTCGTTGTATTAAAAAAATTTTAAATAGTAAAATTTAAAATCGATAAATTAGTGGTTAATTTTGGAACCAAACGTGATGAGAAAGGGTATTTTGGAGCCAATAGGTGGATGAGAAGGGTATTTTGGAGCCAATAGGTGGATGAGAAGGGTATTTTCGAGCCAGTGGGTGGATGGGGGATAATCATGTACCATTGCTGATACTTCAACGCTATTTAGGCCATTTTTTGAACTTTATAAGGGAAGAGAAAGAAATGATGGTTTGGACCATTTTATTAAATGAGACCCACTTGGCAAAATATAAGTGGAGCCTCACACAATTTTATCTGTCACATCATATATATGCCTCATGCATTATAAAAATTTACCGATCAATCTATATATAAAATGAGAAGTAAAAAGAAATACATGTCAACACTATAAAGTTTCTTCAATTTTTTTGTATTTAAAATTTAAATTTTAAATCTGCTTTAGTTGATAATTTTAAAAAATAACTTATTCTACATGGAAAACTATTTAAATTAGTTTTACTTCTCATACTTTTTGTTATCATTAAAATCAAATTAGAATATATATTTTTATATTCCATGTATTTGTGCTATATTTGTCAAAACTATAGATCTATTACAGTTTCTTTAATATATAGTTCTACAATCCTTTTTTTGAACACAATTAAAATGTAAATTTGCAGTTTGTAAATACTTTCGAAATGTGCAGTTTTCGATACTTTTGAAATACATTTTAACGAAACTTCATAATTAAAAGAAATCGAATTTGTCACACGTTGGCTTTCTTTTTTTTTTTAATTAACAAATAAATAAAATTGTAAGAGCCTTTAAATTTTAGATCACAGAAAAACTATCAATTATTTTAGAAAACAAAACTGCCAATTCAAAAGTATTGTAACTTCACCCGCTTTGGAGATAATATCTCATATGGTCACTCAACTTTGAATAGTTTATTTAGAAAGTCACTCAACTTTGGGTTGTTTATTTCGAAAGTTACTCAACTTTATTTTTTAACTCAAAAGTCACTCAACTATTCGTGTTACACTTAGAAAGTCATCCAACTATTTATATTTCAATTAGAAAGTCACTTAATCAATTTAAATAACTTTCTTTCATTAAATTTTATAAAAATACAAAAAAAAAAACAACTAATTAATCTTACCACTTCATTTGTCTATTAGTATCGTTTTAAAAAAATTTCTTCTAGTTTTACATTAGATATAATCAGATTTGTTTTTTTTGGGAGGTGGGGGAGGGGGGTTGTAGTTATTACGGTAAATTTTTTTTAGAAATTTATAATTAAATAGTTTGGAGCGGGCGGTAAATATTAAATAGTATCTTATTATTTCTTTTAAAATACTATAAAATGAAACTTTATGAACAAGTTTATTTAAAATTGATTGAAGTTACTTATTAGTGAATGTAATAATTTGGATAATTTTTAGAAGTTAAACATTAAAAAACAATATTTTTAATGACTTTTGAGATATAAAACAAAGATTGAGTGACTTTATAGTAAACACTGTAAAGTTGTTGTGGACTTCTAAGTACCAACTCACAATTGAAGTGACCATAAAATATTACTCCCGCTTTGTATCATATAAATAAATTTTCATCCCCCCCCCCCCCCTCCCCCAATTTTCGGTATCATTTGGCATTTATTGTTGTTTTTTGTGTAAAAAAACTTTTTAGGCTTCAATTTACCAAATAAATAATTATGATTAATTACGCAATATCTTTTTTAGTTTTACCAAAAAAAAAGAATGCAAAACGATTATTTGTTCTCAGTTTCACATTTGTGTTATTACGAAATGAATTTAAAATGCATTTTCAATTGATTCATCTTTTGGTTTTCTTTCAGAATTCGTATTATTTTTATCTACATTATACAACTAGAATTATGATCTTGCAAGAAGTACACTTTATCGCAGATTGAAGAATTTTCCCCCAAATAAAACTCAAAATTTGAGAGTCTTTATTTCCTTTTCTACTATATATTTTTAATTTTTAAATATAAATAAAATTCAAATTATGTGATTTGACCATCACTTGCCACACAAAAAAATTATTATCATTGAGTTACAATATTTAAATTAAAATATAAAATAAAAATAATATGCATTAAATTAACTCAGTCAAGAATTTTGAAAATGGTTTAGTGCCCCTTATTATTTCAAATTTTAATTCAAATTTTAACTTGTATATCAAATCTCCAACTGATGAAAGAAAGTATTATAGTGTATAATATAGAACATAATGTAATGTATAATATAAACACTTTTTCTTTAATATTATACGCGTAATGCGCGAATACGTATACTAGTGAAAACTGAATACAAAAAATATTTTTCATTTAGTTTAATTTTTAATGAGACACAGAACTATTCTTTTTAATTTATAAACGCATGGTATTTGAAGGGGGGGGGGGGGGAAGGATGCATGACCAAATGAGTGAATTTGTAATTTTTTGTGGATAAATGAATGAATAATCAGCAACATTATTTTACTGAATGTCATGTGCCAATCGTTAATCTACGGGTAATATAATAAAATCTAAAATATTGATGGCGAATACAAATTTATATTTGTATGTTATATCAAAGTTTGCATAATTGTGTTTCATAGCAAATATAAATATGTATATTTCACTATACATATCCATTTGTTTTTGTAGAATTTGTTATACATATACAAAGAAATCAATTGTATAAGTCGCAATACATATACAAAGAAACCAATTGTATAATTAACTTAACATATACAAAAGAAAGCAGTTGTATACAAATCAGTTGTATAGTTTGTGTATGTATAAAACGAGAATGAAAGCAAGACAAAAGAAAATTGGAATATTTGTATTGTATAATTATAAGTGTATATGACGACGATATATATATATATATTTGCATGTATATATATAATTTTCTCTTGATTTTTTTTTTATATATATATATATATATAATTCGTTGCTTGCTTTATACAAATAAAAATATATTTTATACATTTGTGTTTGTATAAAATCGAAAGAAAGAGGGAGAAAGGGAGCGAGAGTTTGAGGGAAAGATACGACTGACAAACAGCTTACTAAATGAAACATTTAAATTAAAGTGTTATTATAATATTAAATTTAATTTATTAATTTGCCATTATATATAATTTTCCGTAATTAAATTAAAATATAATTATAAGATTTAATTTAATTTATTAATTTGCCATTGTATATAATTTTCAGTATATACAACATATAATAGAGGGTAGTAACATATCATTTATAATAGTTTTGAGCGACATATTTTCATTTTATCCCTAAAATATATCTCCTTACCCTAATTTCAGCTCCATGTGTCTCCCGTTCTTCTCACTTGCTCCGACCACCCGAGAACGGCCACCAAACGTCGCCCTCTCTCCTGACGCCGCCGTTACCTTCATCTAGATCGGCGAATCGGACAGCCACCAGAAAGCTCATCTAGAAGACGTCGGCGATTAGAGAATACAGAACGGTAAACCGGTGATTTCTTTCCTTATAAACTGATTACTTTTGTTAATTTTTATTATTTTCATTTTTAAAGCTTTATTAGAGGTTGTATTTTAATCCATGTCTATCATTATTGTTTGAGCCCCTTTTGAATAGGGTGGGTATAATCTATTAAAACTTTATGATTAACAAGTTGCTAAAACTGATTTTAATTTTAAGTTTTGTTTACTGTTGATGCATCGGAGTTGTTTCAAATGGAAATGTACTCATACTTTAATGTTGGTATATTTTATATTGTTTAACCTGTGATTGGAACAAAGATCAATTATCATGTTTACATCGTTAATGTGATTTGTCTTTGCCGACTTCCATCATATTCTACAATTTTTCCATCAATCATTAACTTTATCAATGAGATTCCTCTCCCTTCAATTTGATTCGAACATTCATATGTCTAAATCGGGCAACTGAGATCTTTGTACTTGTCTGATGGATATGCCTTTTTGATTATGGTAATTTCACATTCTTCTTAGCGGATCATACAATGTGTTATAGCAAATAAATTACTTCAATTTGACGAGAGATTGTGGAAATTGGCATATATCTTGATGTTCTCCTTTAATGCCCACGAATTATGACTATGATTGAGAAGAATATTTCGTTCCTTATCTTATACATTGACTGATCAACCCTCCTTACCAGATACTTCCTCTGTCCCTATTTGCGATTTGTCCACTTTTAAATCATACACATATTAAGATAGCAATAATTAGCCATTAGTGAAGTTTATAATTTTACCATTTTAATTTATGATTCAAAAATGATAAATAAACTTTGATAGTCTTCATAATTGTTAACTGAGGGGATAATAGGAACTTTTGTTTGTCCTTTCTTATTTTGTCAAAATGGACATGTAAATACGACACCTAAAAAATGAGATATGAAACAAGTAAAAGGGACAGAGGGAGTATTACTTTATGCTTCATCTTGTTGTTGTCAATGATGATCACTGGTGAAAACACTGGAACTTCACTTCTCCATTACAGTTTACTAGAACCTCTTGATCGGAGGACACAACCTCTTCTTGATACACTATAACAAATAGTCTTTTCTAGGTTCTCTTGTTCTTTGTTGCTAGTTGTATATCAATTTTTGCTATTGATGCTCGGATTGCTGTGGTGTTATTGGTTATTGTTGCGTTTTCTATATTGTTACTTCCTAATAGATTTGTTTCTATCGAAGTACTCTTCATGCTTAATGTGGCAGTTGTATTTTTCATTCTCTTGTGTCAAAAGTGTGTTTCGGAAAACTTGAATGTTTTAAGTATTCTGGGAGAAGCAAACAAGTATGTCCTTTTATTTTTAATGTGGTTTGATAGGTTTACAGAACCTTTGTGCATTAGAATACATGTTCATAGGATTTACTCATAATTTAACTTCAAAGCTTGTTTCTCTTTTTCTTGTTTGTTTGAAATCATGGTTATCATAATATACCTTTCGCGTTCTCTTCTCAGTCTACTTACAAAATAATTGTTAAATGTGGTAGCTAAGAATCTTTCCTTAATGTTCTAAAAATTGTTATGGTGTGAATCTGTACTTCGATTTGGTGGTGCTTAAACAAGGCCGTTATGGAGTGGCTATTAGTGTTTCCCTCTCTATGCTATTGTGTGTGCGTGCACATTTCTTTTGTGTGAACAGGGCATTAGTTCGATATCAGGGGCATTGAAGAGTTGTCTGGGACTTCTCATTGATCGTCTAGTCAAGCCTACTAGTCTTGATTCAATTGTCTTTTTCCTATTTCAACTACTTTGTTTTTTTTTGTATAACTGTGAACTCGATTTTTGTAATATTGAGAATAATTGCTTCTATCATTTGGGTTGGGGAAACATTATGTGCTACATCTTTCTCTTTTATATTTTTATGTTCAATTATTAAAGTTGTTCTCATTTTTGTTATAAAAGCCATTTCCGACTCTTGTTAAGCACTTGAATTGGACATGTTGCTTTTGATTTTATATATGGTAAACTACTATTTTCTAACCTATAGTTGTGAGAAAGAAAAAGGAATTATTGGTTTAGTTCCAAATTTTTAACCATGATGATGTGATCTTTAGAGTATTGCTTAACAAAGATTTTTTTAAATGAATAGTGTATTTGTATGTAAATATATTTTTGTGTTTGTATTTAAATCCAATCTTCAACTATCCTTTAAATATTATTATTATGTTTTAAGATTAATCTCAAATGAAAATGTTTATAAGGTGGAGGAGTATGATTAATAATATCGTGATATTATCTCTATAAGGAAACAAACATTTGAAACCTCCTTATAATCTCTAGATGATTGGTTTAAATTTGAAGTATTTTTTAAGCTTAGAAGTCATTTTCTTTCATAATAATGATTCATCTTGCTTGGGGTAGTTTATTTTACCTTTTCCACCTTTTACCATTTTTCTATCTTTGCCTGTTAATTCCTATATATATTTGTCTTAACTGATATTGCCCCTTCTTATGAATATTAATTTCTTAGAATAATATTATCCTCACATGATTATTTAATTTAATAATGAATAGTTCTTATTATTTTAATTTTTTTGTTAATTAATAATCATTTTACTATCTTTGTTAAGTTTGCTTTCAATAGAATCTTTCCTAGTTTATCACATAACTTACTTTAATTAATTGATTGATGCCCCTTTGGTTGCCATTATTTGTACTTGTCGCTTAAATAATAATCATGTCAATTTATTCAATTATCTGCTCACCTAGTTTTGTATTAATTTAGATAATTATGGATTCATGCTTAATATGTTTACTTGTTTAAAGTTTTAAAATAAAGTTTTTATATACTATTTGACTGATTCAATCAACAGCCCATCCTGATGTCTTTGTTGATGATTTAACCGCTTTTCATTGTTAATTTGGGATCACCATGGCCCTCGCCCTGGAGTTCTTATGTAGACTCTGGTGGTGCATGTGTATGGTAGGCTCCCATAAGCGCCTAAGATCGGTGATGTTGTCTTGATAAGTGTGGAAAGTCAATATTGTAATCGATGATCGAAGGATCTATCGACTTACATTAACTTTTCGTGGCTAGTAGGGTGAATTTTAATGTAATTCTGTAGTCATTCTTAGCTTAATAAATTAATATCCCTTTTGCTTATCACATATCCCCGCATAATTTATAAGATTCGGTGGATCTACTTTTATGGACCTTGAAAGGTGCCTAACACCTTAGTTTTTAAATAATTTGAACACTTACCTGATATTTGATTGTGTATAACCCTTTTTAATCAATTTATTTGTTTAGTATAGAATGGTGTCCTAACACACATTTTATTTGTCAGGTAGCGACTCCTCTCTATTTGGTAGAAAGAGTTGTCATGTTGTTGCCAAACCTATTTTGTAAAAATGAGTGCGACAATATAAATTGGTATGGTATGAAATCATCAATCATGTCGATTACTGAGCATTTTGAAGGACTTTTGTATGGTTTGAGTTGTAGAATTTAAACGACCTAATGAAGTGTTTCACTTGAAGTTTTTGGTTAAGAGTATAGGGTAAAATTTTATGCATTTTTGGAAAATGAATAGCATTGGTAAATAAGTTAGCAGAAGGAACAATAATCTTGTTGTATTTGAAGAGTTCACAATATTGAATTGTGTCAAGTACAACTCAAAGATGTACTGAATGAGACATTACGTAAAATCCTGGTTTTGACCTACTTTATAAGTTTTTATCAGCGACTCTTCTAAAGAGTTGACTTTGGTTTGGTGACAAATAGAGATATATGGAGGATTTTGTATTTTTTTTTTATTGGATTGTATTGTTCGAATTATGATAGGTGATTTATGGGCGCACTAAATGAAAGACTTAAGCCTACATGTCTGTTGAGAATTTTGAGTTCGATTGATGTCCCAAAAATACAAGTGAACATCTGATCATCCAAAATCACCACTTTGAATTCTTAGCCAACTGAACAAAATAGTCCCTTGGAAAAATGGACGTTTTCAAATATTAAGAGGCAAACATTACACTAAACAGAAAAAAAAGGGAGCAAAAACTCACAATATCACAAGGTGAAATAAACGAAAAGATAAAAACTAACAAACAGAATTGCAAAATACCCAAAAGGCAAAGAAAAAGGTCAAAAGATTGGGAACTATATGACGACATATGAGGATGAACTCCACAAAGAAGAAGAGCATGAGCATCCTAGTATCTCCGTTGTCTATTGGAAAACAAAAAGTTAGAAAGCGGTAAAAGGAAACACAGAGGACAAGAGAGAAACTGTCACTTATTGGGAGTTGCAAAACAAAACCAGATGAGACACCTCTATGAGCACCCAACCAAATTAACTATTGCATCCACCAGGTTCTATCCTCTAAAAAAAGTCAACAACAAAGCGAATAAGGAAATGGAAGCTGATATCAATGGAGACACATCTCTGTGAACTTAGAAAGATGGTAAGGATGATAATTCAAATGAAGGTGTTGATAACTCTAATCACAAGGAAAAAAAAAGCGCATTTGAAGAGAGCTCCATGCGACGACATTGTGGAGAAAATGAAGGATCTCAATTAGGAAACTCTAATTCTTAGGTGGTGATATAAAGCTGGCAGTTCCTTTACTACCAGGCGAATTTCCTTTATGTTGGTTGTTTTGGTCAACTATCTCTTTTTTAGTTACTTTTTGAAATTGGAATAAAAGGATGCCCTTCACTTCATTGTTAGTTTAAAGGAAAAAAGGAAACTATATACGTGCTTATAGTCAGATTACAAGGAAATATTCGATAATCAAATCTTATCTCTCGAGTCTTAGCTCATCGAACAAAATGCGTCCACCTAGAACCAACAAGAGAAAAACGTTAAAGATGTGAGATACAAGTTGGCATAAGTCAAGAAAAACGATTGCAAAACTTAGCAATATCTCAAAATCAAGCTTGAAATTCAAGGATATACCGAGGAGGAATATGACCAATTAAGTTTGTGGAATCTATATCCTCCACTTTAATTGAACTATAAATATTTGATGTTGCTTCTGTTTTTTTTTGTCTATCTTTTTTTTCTTATTAGCCTTCGGGTCCTCTCGTCTTTATATTCGCTAATAGGTTGACTTTATTTTGGTCCGTTGACTAAGAATTATGATATAACAATCTTGATTATCAAATATTTCACTTTTATTCTTGACTGCCGACAAATATATATCCCCCCACCTTTTCTTAAATAATAGAGAATCTAAGTGCTCCTTTTATTGAATTTCAAAAGTTTATGAAAAAGAGGTCGTCCGATTAAAACGAAAAAAAAATAAAAGAAATTGGCTCAACTCATGATGAAATTTCCCGCCTCTATTATCAGAATCTAAGTATTAGGGTTTCCTAATAGAGCTCCTTCATTTTCTCCAAAATGTCATCGTAGGGAGCTCTCTTCAACTCCACATTCCTTTTCCTTATGATGTAGGTTATCAACACCTTCATTTGGACCTTAATCTTTATCATTTTTGTCAGCTCACCGAGGTGCGTCTCCATTAATTTTTAGCTAACATTCCCTTCTCGATTTGTCTGCTGACCTTTTTTTTTTTAGGAATTCAATGTTGTGGATGTAGTGGTTTCTTTGGTGGTGTTGATAGAAGTGCCTTGTCTGGTATTTGAGCTTGCAAATCCCTGAAGGTGACATTTTTCTCCCGTGTCCTATTTGGATACTTTTATCGCTTTCTAACTTGTTTTCTAAGATGAAGAGACAATGTATATACCAAGATGATAATTCTCTTCTATGTGGAGTTCATCCTCATCTGCCATGCTACAATGCCTCGAACTGTCAAAATGGGTTTGGCCTATTAAGTTAGCCCAATCCAACCCTTGAATTAAGTATGGTTGGGCCTAACTTTTTTGGCCTATTTAGGTTTTTGATCCAACTTCATTTGCCTCGCTAACCTTGTGGGCCCAACGCACAAGGTAGGCAAGCCAATCTTTTGACTTATTTCTTCACCTTTTGGGGTATTTTGTTGTTGCAAGGGTATTAAATGGGATAGCAAGGGGATTGGAGAGATGTAGAGCAGGAGTAACCGGGGGGTGCTATCTTTTTTGTTTCTTTTTTGTTCAGTGTGTTTATTGAACCCTTTTGATTTTCGATCCCAATTTTCTATTAATTTTTTTTAAAAGATGGTTTGGAGTTGGATTTGTTGAAAATATTTGGAATCTATAGAGTCACGTTAAAGAGGTTTCACTGTGAAAAAAGATTTCTATTTTGGGAGTTGATCTTGCCCCATTTTTTTTTCTTGAGTTGCTTTGCGATTGATTCTCGACTCATGTTCAAACATTCTTGAGAAATGCTTTAGTGTTGGATTTTTTTTTGAAATATTTGGGATTTAGAGAGTTTATCTAAAGGTTCCATTTTAATATTTCCTATTCTGGAGTAGATCTAGCCCATTTTTTTTCTTGATTTTGCTCACACTTAATTTCTCTATTCACATTTTCTTTGCCAACTCTTAACCTTTTGGGTGTTTTTTTTGTTGGCATTCTATGTGGTTTGTTTCTTCTTCTAATTGATAGTTTATTTCTCCACGTTGATGGGTCGCGATCTGATTTTTCAAGCTCTCTTGTAGGTGCTTTAGAATGGATTTGTTAAACCTTTGGGAATGGAGAGTTTCATTAGTGGTTGTTTTGACATTTCCTATTCTAAAGCCATCTAAAATCTTTCTAATTTTTTTCTTGAGACTGGTTAGCAATTAATCTCTATTCCATTTTTCTGGCATCTATGATTCATTTCTGATGATGTTCTCTATGGGATGCTTGGTACTAGATCTTTTGTTTTCGTTTTATTTTTTTTTCATTTGAAACTATGTGACCGACTTTGATATGATCTTTTCCTTTCTTTTAAAAACTTGCTTTAAACAGACCGATACAATTAATAGAGCATCCTAAGGTGAAAATATTTACATTGCACGTCAACCAATCCTAAGAGTGGAAATTGACATTAGGACTTGATTTGATCTGCATGTTCATTTGCTTTAATTGTTCTTGCAGTTGCTCTTTATTTCTCCTTTTTGCTGTTATATTTATATTTGTTGTAATGGTTGTGTTGACTTGTTTGATTGTTGAGTTCTTGTATGGTTGCTTTGCTTTTTTTCATTTGTATGAGTCATATGTATTGAACCTATCAATTAAGTAACGTTTTTTTGAAGAACCAATTCCAGAAAGAGTACTCCAAATTTGTTCTGTATTCTATATTATCCAAGTTTTGTTGTTGTTTTTTGTCTTTCATGAATGTATACTTGTAACCAAAGAAAATAGATTAGTTAAGAGTTTTGTTTATCATGTTCTCCTCCCATCATGAGATTTTTTCATAAAGTATTGTACTCCCTCCATTTTTCAACCCAATTTTTCATCTTCGGACCTTTTGGGGTATTTAGTTGTTGCAGTTCGATTTGTCCGTTTCTCTTTTTTCGTCTGTTTGTTACAACCTTTTGATTGACAATCCTATTCTCAAGATTTTCTTTAGTATGTTTTAGAGTTAGACATGTTGGAAGTATTTGGAATTTGGAGAGTTTCGTCTAGAGGTTCCATTTGAGATTTTTTATTCTGAAACTAATCTAGTTTCCTTCTGTTTTTTCATCATTCAGATTAGCAATTAATTCCTCTACTCATATTTTCCCCTAGCTGCTTTGATGCGTTGCTAATGTTGTTTTCTCTATGATCTTTTGTAAGTGAGCTTTTCTCTTATTTCATTTATCTTTTTGGTCCGAAATTATTTGATCCAAAATGAGAATGATGTTTTTCCTTCTTTCGTGTAGTTTTTTTCACTTAGATAATAATGTTTTGTATAATAGAAGTAGCCATCCATAAGGTGAAAATGCCTGTGGGTTATTTTTGCACATCACCAACGTTAAGTCGTATAAAATTGAAATAACGCTTGATGATCTGTATTTTGCAATTACTTCTTTTTTTTTCTACGCTGCTTCTTATGTCTCTTTACTTGTTTTATAAATTATTGTTGTATTGGTGTCTGCATTTTTATTCTTTGATTTTATGGTTGTGTTTTTTTTAATTAAAGCATCAAGTTCATGTTTCATTTGCCTCTCGCTAGTGGGGATGTTTTTGACCTTGTTTGGCATTACTAGGTTGTTAGGATGGTGTTTTGGTTTGGCCAGCAATCACATATGTTTGGGTTTATGATGTTGTTTTGGGATGGCGGGCCAGCAGCATGTAGGGGGAGACAGACAATGAGGCAACAAAAGATCATAGCTGACTCATAGATAGGTATAACGGTCGAGGGGCCATGGGTGTTGGTGGAATGGTGTTTCTGCGTTGATAAACAAAGGAGGGGACCGCGGGCTGTTTTATGTGTGGTTCTAGGTATGGTGGGTTGGTGAACGTGTGGATGGAGGTATGGTGGTGTAGTGTGTTTGGTCAGTATAGGGAGAAGACAATTTTCCTGGAGATTGGAATTGTATAAGTTTGATGGAGATAAAGTTTTACCTGGAGACGATAAACTTTGCAGATGTGAAGTTGCTTCCCGCCGCTAAGTTCACACTTTTTGTATGTGTATTGAGATCTTGACTTGTCTCATAACGCTCGTGGGAAAGAAGAAGGTATTGATCGTAGTCACATTGGTGTGCTGATTGTTAAGGCTGATGCAGACCCATAACGACAGAAAATGTGTAGTGTTTGAAGATTTAAAATTGTGGTATTTTTCCTATTCGAGATGAGATGAATTTTACTGCAATATTAGAGAATAGGTTTCTCAAGAAAAAACTCCCTCATATAATCGCACATCTCGGACAAATTAGACCTTACCAATAATTGGGTCAAAGCACTGGTGACAATGAATGAGAAAGGGAAATCAATCTGATTACAAATCCTTACGGATTTTTGTTTGTTTATGCTCTCCATGGCTCAAATCATACTCCAAAAATAAATTAATCGTTTCTTGGTAAAGCTTATAGATCTCTGATACCATATCTAAAAACTGAATACGTGCTGAAAGAGAACTCTTATGACTCATGAGTATTAAATAGAATTACGGAGAATAAGAAACTCCTAACACACACTATAAACTTAAGACAAGAAAATAATGCCTGCTGCATTTCTTAACTAAATTGAACTAATATAGCTAACAAGGCCGAGCCGTTCAGTACCAATTTACCTCCTAATTTTTTTTTATTCCTGGTTTGAGCAATTATTCCTTTATTCATATGTTCCGTGTCCTTTAGCTTTGATCGTTTCCTTGGGTATTATCTTTGCGATTCTTTTTAAATGAGCTTTCTCTTGTTTTTATTTTAAAACAGTGCGACCCACAATGAGAATGATGTTTTCATTTCCTTTAATTTTGCACTTAAAATAATCTATCATTGTACAATATATATAGGTTCCTGAGGTGAAACTACAATACATTGCACATCAACAGTTCCTAATAGTGTAAAATTGGAATTAGGTCTTGGATTTCATCTGCATATTATTGCTTATTTGGTTCTTATAGCTGCTACTTATTTCTCTTCGCTTGTTATTATGTATTTTCTCTTATATTGGTGTTTTTGTTTTGGTTCTTGAATTATTATATGGTGCTTATTTATTTGGATCATCATTGTATAGTTTATAAATAGTGACGCGTTTCAATTAAGAGTTTTTGACTAAGCCAATCCAAGAAGATTACTTCAAATTTGCTTATGTACCATTCTCTGTTTTTCCAAATTTGTGTTGTTTTTTGTCTTCCATGAATGTGTCCGTGCAATCAAAGATACTAGCTTAGTTAAAAGTTTTGGTTATCATGTTCTCTTCTCATCATGAGGGGATTTATTCAGTAAGTATTGCCTCCCTCTTTGTTCAACCCCTAACTTTTCAGCGCTTGCATGATCTGAATAATTAATTAACCCATTTAAAGCATCTTTCAAGATTAGTAGTCTCTTCGCCTTAAAATTTTACTCCTAAATCAAACATAAAGTCTATGTTTTACTTACCTTCATCTAGAGTTGTATTTTCTAGATGAATAGCGTGGTCAAATGTCTTCCTTTATAAGTATGAGTTGTTTTCTAATATAACTTTTACCATCCTCAATATCATATCTCTTTTCTCTTCCACCACTTTAACTATTAGCCATGAGACCTTAGTTTCAAGAATGGAATTTCTTAACTGTAAGGAGTCAATCTCAATTATCACGTATTGATATTAGTTCTCCTCTATATATCATATTGCCTTAATATAGTCATAACTTATGTCTGAGTGTTGTGTGTTGTAAAATGATCATTATGTTTGTCTTATTAGTAAATAGCTTGTCATTTATATCCCTTGTATAAAATTCTCACAATCTTAGAATTTTCTCTAGTGTACAATCTGTATTAGATTTGACCTAGTCATTATTTAGTTTCCTACAACACACTTGAATCACCTTGGATTTTTGGGGATTAGTCTAAAAAGATTGCATCAAGGTACTCCGTTTGTAGGAAGCATGTTTAAGAGTTTCTCTTTCCACCTTCATAAACATAATGATAGTATGCATGATTTGGTATATTAGTTTCACTTTAGATTAAATGATATTACCTAACCTAGTTTTCTCATGTCTATATTTGTTTCTGTATATGTATGAGGAGAAGGAAACAACAAACTTAAATTTTTATAATAACTTGGATCTCTTCTTATTTTTTGTGAATCATTTGGGGGGGGGGGGGGGGGGGGATTGAAAATTTTTGCCTTGTAAATTATCCAAATTCTATAATCAGTAACCCTCAATACCGTTTCAAGGTAACACCCAAAACCTAGCGAATGCCAACGTAAAAAATAAAATTCCTCATTAACCTACACCAACAACTAGCCATTTATTCAACCATCCAGACTCCATGTCCGATCTATATGATATTATTAGTTGGAAGCATTTTTAAATACTTAGTTATGGAAACCTAGCGTATCTAGTCATAAAACAACTATTGAAGAATTTTGTAGGCATCCCTTTGCTTCCCAGGGAAAAGCCTAACGAGCATGGACTGGAAGTCGATTGGTCTTTCCCTTCCTTATATGGAAATTCCTAGCCTCCAGTACCCTCAAATTTAAAGTGGAAATTCCTCTGTGTCTTGAATTTGAAAGCTTTGATTTTGATACCTTGTTGAGTTTTTTCGCTTTTTTCTCTCTTTTATGCCTATAATGTCTCTCATCATTATACGTCCATATCCAGGTTGATTGTGTTTCGTTCAGTTAGCTCAAATTTCAGATATGACAATCTTGATTTTTGACATGTTTCACCTGTATTCTTGACTGCTAAGATGTATATATTTTCCCCCTTTTTCTTGCCATTTTGAGATACTTTTTTGTTGCAATTCTATTATTCTACTTCTTCTGATTAATGTGTTTATTGTAGCCTTTGAATTATCGACCATATTTCAAAAAAATTGTTCTTTAATATTCTTTAGAGTTATATTTGTTCAAAGTATTTGGATGTGGAGAGTTTCATCTAGAGGTTTCATTTGAGATTTTCTATTTTGAAGTCGATCTAGCCTCCTAATATTTTTCTTGATATTGATTAGCTGTTAATTCCTCTATTTGCATTTTTTCATGCCTTTAGTTATGATTCGTCCTCCATGTTGTCTTCATGACGCTTGATAAGTGAGTTTTTCTCATCTTTTCGTTTTTTTCTTAAACTATGTGGCCTACAATTAAAATAATGATTTCCTTTTTTTTAATAATTCTTCACTTGAAAACATAGATTTTTGTACAATAAAAGTAGCATCCTAAGGTAAAAATGCCACATATTGCACATCAACCAATCCTAAAAGTATAAAATTGAAATTGGTCTTGGATTTGAGCTGCATATTGTGTTGCTTATTGGATTCCTGTAGTGGCTCATGTATTGTCTATCGTATATGGATTTGCATTTTGATTCTTGAGTTCTTGTATGTTTGTAGCTTGGTGCATCATTTGTATGATTCATATATATTTATGTACTTCAATTAATAGGTTTTTGACTACGACAATTCAAGAAAGATTACACCAAATTTGTTTATGTAGTATTTTATATATATATCCAAATTTGTGTTGTTATTTTTTGTCCTCCATGAATGTCTACTTAAAATCAAAGAAACTAGGTTAGTTAAAAGTTTTGTTTATGATGTTCTTCTTGCATCATGGTATATTATCATTATAAGTAGTAAATGTTGTCCATTTTTCATCCCAACTTCTTATCTCTTGTATAACCTGATTCTTAAGTAAGGAAAATTTAGCTTATTATTATTAGTTATTCTCCTTTTATACTCTTAGATCAAAGAAAGACTCTATTTTTTTCTCCTTCATCTAGTATTGTATTCGGAGATGATTAGCCTATCAATTGCCTTCCTTTATATTATGAGTTATTCTGATATTTTTGTCACACATCCTCATTAATATCTCATCTACTACTTCAAATATCGGCCAGGAGATCTCCCATTTCCCAAATTTTTAGAATAAAATTTCTTAATAGTAATGAGTCAATCTCAAATTTTACCAGTCGATATTAGTTTCTCCTCATCTAATCCATTGCTTATTTTTAGTCATAATTTTTGTATTAGTGTTTTGCATTGTAATATACTCATTTCTCTTACCTTATTAGCAAATATATTAACATTTATAATGCCTCATAACAATTCCAATGATCCCTGTCAGAGAAAAGTTTTTATCTAGATGTACCCATTTGTTTACATTTCACATATTCATTATTCGACTGGCTCCAACACATTTGAATCACCTTTGATTTGGTTTATAATTATTAAAGAGAATGCCACTTAGGTTTTTATTTGTAGAAAGCAATGTCTAAAAGATTTTCTATTTCCGCCTTCTAGCATGATGACGAAGTATCAATGATTTGTGTATATTAATTTTACTTTAGAGCAAATGATATTAGCTAATCAAGTTTTGCCATGTCTATCTTTGTTTCTGTGTGCGTACTTGGATCTCTTCTTTGTTATATAATCATTTGGTGATTGAAATTTGTTGGCTTAGCTAATTCAATCTCTCTCAAAAAATAGTCCATTCTAGAGGAATTGCAAAATAATTTGACAAGTAATATTGATTTAAGTATCCATGATATTGTTTGGGTCTTATTTGCCCTAAATTTCTACCATAATAAGGTTTTCCTTTTAGGAAAGGTTTTTGGATTGACAATGCCTTTTTCTGTAGGAAAAGGTTTAGGACTCTATAAATAGAGGCATGTTCCTCCTTTCTGACTTAAGCAAGCATTCACAAGTTGTATTCTTAAGTCTTTGAGAGTTTTTGGTAAGGGAGAGAATTATGGTCACAAGTTTGGCTAGGTTAATCACTTGTGTGGAACCCCCATGTCTCGAGTGAATGTTAAGGTTGTGTCTCCCAAAAATCCACATTATGTAATTTTGTACTCTCATATTTAATAGTGATCGCTCATCTCCTTTGTGGACGTAGATCGATTGACCGAACCACGTTAAATCCTTGTGTCCTTTGGTATATTCCTCTTGTCCTTCTTACTCTTGGTCTTTCGAGTTTTGCTTTTGCTAGCTCCTCTTATACACCTGCTTATTTTCCGTCCCTAACCATGGTATCAAGCCTATCATGATGGAGTCAGGATAGTGGTTCGATAATCGATGATTGAACCAGGTTAGAAAGAGGTGTTCATCTTGGACGGTGGGTAGTTCTAAGCCGCAACTTTTGACAGTAACTGAAGAGTTTGTTGGAGAAATTTGTTTCGAGAGAGGTTTCTGTGTGACACATACATTGTGCAAAAGGAGATTATGGAGAGGAGAAGCAAGGTTGTTGAAATTAAGCGAATAGGTTGTGACAAATTTATTTTGTCATAAATTCGCCAAGGGGAGATTTGTTTTTTTTTTGGGTTTTATTTGCCCTAAATTTCTTACCATAAAAGGTATTGCAAAGGAATTATGGAGAGGAGAAGCACGTTTTGTTGAAGATTAGCGAAGATGGACATTTATTTTGTCATAAATTCAGGCCAGGGGGGAGATTTGTTGGGTTTTATTTGCCCTAATTTCTTACCATAAATAGGTTTTCCTTTTAGGAAAAGGTTTGGATTGACTAACTCCGTTTCCTTTAGGAAAAGGTTTTTAAGGACTCTATAAATAAGGCATGTTCCTTCTCACTTAATCAGCATTCACAATGTAGTCCTTAAGAGCTTTGAGATTTTTTGTAGGGAGAGAATTTATGGGTCACAAGTTGATAGGTTATCACTTGTGTGAACCTCCCCATGTTATTCCGATTGATTGGTTGAGGTTGTTTCTCTTCTGTATTTTTGTCCTCTTATATTTATATGGATCGCTCATCCCTTTGGTGGACTAGATCGCGAATTGACCGAACACCACGTTAAATCCTTGTGTCTTTTGGTATATTTCTCGTTGTCTTCTTACTCGTGGTCTTTCGAGGTTTGCTTTGCTAGCTTCCGCGTATACACCTGCTTATTTTCGGTCCTAACAGATATAAGATTCAAATAATGTCGAACATAAGAAAGAAAGGAAAATAGCTTAGATTTATCCACACTGACTTTTTCTTCCGTTGTGCCTTTTTAATTTGAAAAACAAATATTTCGTTGTAGTTGCAAGTGTTATATCTCCACCTGTCTCCAGATATGTAGGCTTCCCGATTGTTCGATTGTGTACCATGTTAATTAATAATTTAAGAATACAAAATTTATTTTGAAGCTATAAAAATTATCAAAATATACCATTACAAAAACTAGACATAAAATTAATCTAACTGACAAACAATCATTTCCATCAAAATGTTTATATTATTATCAACTTTAAATGAATCTAAATTATTAGCAAAAAATAAAAAAAATGAAGACAATAGTTTATATGAAGATAACACAAAAAAGAAAAAAAAGTAAATATTTTTACGGAGATTGATGGGTTATTCACTAAAAGATATAAGATTGATGATTCTAATTTAATAATCTTTGGGTTCACCCTCGATTTCTTTTGCAAAATTATTTGATAAGTACAATCATAAAATATTTTTTATATGGCGATTGATATAACTTTGTTACCACTCAATTAACCGGATACTGAAAAGTCTCAAATTGAGGGCAAACCTCTTTCTAAGCAATGTAAGTCATGACCAAGACTTGAACTTGACACTTCTGGTTAAGGATCAAAGAATAGTAATTCTAGTCAACAACAATCTTTGTTGGTAGAACACAATAAATAAATCCAACATATAACCAAATATTCAGGAGAAAGTAAATGAAAACATTATAAGTATCAACAAAAGTTATGTTGGGATGTAAATGATCCATCCATCCTTAACCAGAATTCTTAATTTGAGCATTGGAATTGAAGAAAAATCTGTGTTAGAAAGTATCCCTCAAAATTCAGATTAACCGGGATTATATATGATATATTGAAATCGGTGAAACTAAATATTAATCCATTTACAACATTTATTTCACAAGTGTCTATTGTAAAACTCTTGATCTGAAACAATGGTATTTCTATAAATAATGTTGTTCAGGTTACTATTTCATTGAGATGCTTGTTTTTTACCTTTCAATGGTGTGTTTAAAAAAGAATTTTTTCAAAGAAAAAATATGAATATGTCATCAAAATATATGGCATTCACATCGTTTTCTATTCTCTTTCTATTGAATTTCTATTGAAATTTGTCCCTTTCATTCCCGAACTTTTGATTCAATCAATGGCCATTCTAATTTATAATTTAAAAACACAAACATTTTCATTTGAATATAGAAATCATCAGCATACACCACAATGAAAATCGAGAATGAAAAATATCTAATTGCGACAATAACCTTCCGTAAAAAAGTGTTATATTTAATAGCACAAAATAAGAATATTTCTCTACATACTTTACATTTAAGACACCCAAAAACAAAAAAAATGTAAATATTACATCAAGGAGTTGTGGAGTTATTCCCTAAGGGATCATTTAGTTGAGAACAAGTTATCCCATGATTAATTATCATGGGATTAATTATCCTGGATAGCTTATCCCACCATATATAGAGATTTATCCCATCTGTTAGAATATGTGTGTCCACCATCAGTCAATGGACCAGGTCCCT
The DNA here is from genome assembly GCA_027704765.1 of Solanum habrochaites. Lineage (NCBI taxonomy): Eukaryota > Viridiplantae > Streptophyta > Magnoliopsida > Solanales > Solanaceae > Solanum > Solanum habrochaites. Next base: position 8,523,487 of record JAKWJA010002489.1, read on the forward strand.
TGACACAAAAAAGGATATAGAAGAAACTAAATGAAGTTTAACAACAAATGAGTTTTACGTGGAAAACTCCTTGCTCAAGGGAGTAAAACCACGACCTGTCTCACATGATTTTCATTTCCGTTTCATATTCACAAGACAAAGAAAATCGGTTCCACAAATGTGAAAAAAAAGTTTTTAATCTCACCAACAAGCAATAACTCTATTGCTTGATGAGCCTAAGTAGATGTTACTCTACCCAGTAAGCCATCACTCTAGACAACTTAGAATTTTCTAAGCAACACAAAGGTTACCCACTAAGTAGAAGCTTCAGGTTAAGGTCCTCCAACGCCTGTAAGTACAATCTTCTTTCTCTTTTTAGCAAAGCAAAGGGAGATATGGATCTACTACCAGTGAAACACTTTGTCAAATTGATCAAACAATTCTAAATGCTGAAAATGAAAGGTGCAAATGTCAGCAAACGTTTCATGCTCTTTTAGAGCATGTCCCTGCTTTTTCGCCGGACCTGGTGGAACAACATATTCAACAGCTCCTTAACCAAATTCAAGAAACCTGAAAGAAGAGAAGAGGGATTTCCCCGCGAACCAGGGAAGACCTTATTGGATTTAGGATGGACTTCCCGCATCGCGGCGAAACAGCTAAAGTTAGACAAACTATTTTGGAGTTTAAGAAGTTTAAATATACGTGTCTATATATGCCAAGTAGTGTGTTTTCTTTTTCTCTTTGTTGTAGTGGAGTTCTCCTCCTATATAAGTGTATTGTTTTGTTGTTGCATTAATAAGTGGTAACTTAATGCTTCAGTTGCTCACTTTGTATGTTTTGTTGAGTTTGAGTGGATGGTGTATGTGTTCTACTATTATTTGAATGTATTTTTCCATTTAACATCTTTAACTTAGGAAAAAATTGCTTTTTTCTAGTTCATATTCTCTTTCCTGTTTTTGTGCAGAAAAATATGAGTTTAATTTATTTTTTAAATCTGTCTTTCTCTTGTAAATTTTCTCATATTACAAGCTCAAACTACATCCAAGAGGGTGGAAGTTGTGTGAGTTATGTGTATATAGTCATTCTCCTATATCCTATAATAGCATAAGCATAGAAGAAAGCTTCGCCTTTTCGGTCATATCTTCAAACCGCCACCAAAGGAGTTGAACGTAGTGAAAAGATTCATTTCGTTGACAAAAGACACTATAAAGCTAGTATATAATCGCACACCTGATCTTCTTTCCCATAAGGAATGATCACCTTATAAGCAAAATAGGAGTGAGATTTCCCCAAAGAACGGAATAAATGAGTGAACAAGCATCGAAAGGTGTATGTTAGTGAAACAAGTAGCTCAGTCCTAGCGGAGAGGACAAAACTTCTAGATGACTTATCGGGATAGACCTTTAGTATTCTTTCTTGTGACTAGACTTGAATACTATCCATTTTCTCATCGCATCAAGAGGGCTATTAGAGAGATGGCTCCAACCCTGTATAATCGAGTGGTGCTGGAATGACCAATCAAGTTCCCGCGGGCTGGCTTTATCAAAAGAATGATTTGTCCTGTGTACTAGGATTGCGCTATTTGTTTCACTAACGTACACCTTTCGGTGCTTGTTCACTCATTTATTCAGTTCTTTGGGGGGGAATTCTCACTCCTATTTTTTTTAAAAGGTGATAATTACTATAAGAAATAATATCAAGTGTTCAATAACTATACTAGATTTATGCCGTCTTTCATAAAAGAAACGACTCTTTTCACTATGCTTAACTCCTTCAGTGTCAATTTTAAAGATATGATAGCAATGCATGAAAGCTTTCTTCTATGCTTAAATCATTATAAGATCTAGGAGAGTGCCTATAAACACACAACTTCCACCCTCTTGGACGAAGTTTGAGCTTGTATATATGATAATTTACAAGAAAAAAAATTAGATTTCAAAAAAGAATTGAAATTAATTTTTCTGCACAAAACAAGGAAAGAGAATAAACTAGAATAAAATAGATTTTTTAAATTAATATCAATTACATGGAAATACATCAAAGAAGAAGCTTACACATTGTACACCGGCAACAAAATAAAACACAAAATACAAAGAGAGCAACAAAAGCAAATAAAGATACGAGTGATACATGCAAAACCACACACAAACACTAACATGGAGTAGATCCCCACTAAAGAAATAGAAATATAAACCCACTACGTTGCATCTATACACACTTATTTAAAACCTCTTAAATCTAAAGAGGTCGATGGACTCTTAGTTGTTTCGGGCCACATTGGCGGAAAGCCATCCTAGCAATAGGGATTCCCTGGTCTCGGGAAAGGGTCCGCCCCTCTTCATCCAGGGTTTAAATTTGAGTCAAGGAGCTTTTAAATGGTTGTTCCTACACCTCGGAAAGAAGTAGGACACATTCTCTTAAAATCATTGAATTTTTTGTTGACGTTCGCGCCTTTCATTTTTCAACAAATTAGCATGTTTGATAATTTGAGAGTCGTTCAGTGGTAGCTGATCCACATCTCCCTTTGTTTTTACCAAACTAGAGAAGAAGTTCTATGATAGGCATTGGAGACCTTAAACATTTCTTTTATTATTAGATTAGGTTTCTTGGTTCTATAACATGGTCAAACCTTGGTTTTAATGAAGGGGGAACCCATCCACTAGTTTAAGTCACACTGAAAAATTGTCCTTTCCTTGTACGCAAGGCCCTCTATATTTTGATCACTCCTTAATGAATATGACACAATAATATAGCGCAATCAGAGAAGAAGAGTACCCCCTTTATTATAAGACAACACCCTCCCCCCTCCGCATCCTTTCTTATAAGAGATGGAGAAATCGTCAACCATGTGATCTATCCTCGTTTACGTAACCACGTCACTAGCCTAATTGCCCTACCTACTGTCTTAAATGGATTTTTTGTACCCCAGCTCATGACGAAGTCCCCTAAGCTAATCGTCACTCGAAACGCAAAGATGACCCAGTACAACCCATATTGCTTTCCTACCCGTCTTTCACCAGAACGATTTTACCCAACTACAAATCTCTACGTAAAAAATAAAAAAAAGGCACTTCAACCAATCTCGATCCACAAACAACTTTGTCCTAGCACTAAATTCTCGACCCTTATCGCCTTGATTGATCTGATCACACACTTGCTCTACCATACTTTGACAGAAGAATAAGAGCTAAATTCTCCCTATAGTATACTCACAAATCTCTATATCTTTTAGAAAATGAGTTTGATAAAGAGCAATCTCTAGAATTTTTAAAATGAACATAATGGTTCATCATACCCTTTAGAGAGAAGAAGAATCCTTAAAAAAATGAAAATTAATTTTAATTTACCATTTAGAGAGAGTATTTGGTATAGTAGTAGTGAATTCTTTTACGGCTTACCTACTCACTTAAACTGTGTTTTGGTACGCAACTACCATGATCTAAAGTCCACCTCAGCCATCAGTCACTCGAACTACTCAAAGATACCAGTACAACCCACCATGCTTTCCTACCCCTCTTTCAACGACTATTGTACCAACTAAAATCTCTTCCTTATAAAAGAAAAGGGCCCTCTACCATCCTCAACGACAACAACTTTGTATAGCGAATAAACTCTCTGTCCCATCCGCTGATTGATTCAGATTTTTCAGACACTTGTGCTCCCATACTTTTGACAGAAGAATAAGAGCCTAAGGTTTTAATAGGAGTTTATATACAATATCTCTATATTTTTAGAAAATGGGTTTGATAAATAAATATCTAGAATCGTTAAAATGAACTAGTGTATCATCCATCCTTTAGAGAGAAGTAAGAATCCTTAAAAAATGAAAATTATATTTAATCTATTATTTAGAGAGATTATTTTGTATATGTAGTAGTGTATATTGTTTTACGTTGGAGGGGTAGGTGGTTTAGGAATCATGTTAGAGTGCGGGAGATCTAGCGGATCTTGGTATGATGTTGCAGAAAATTTAGATAATAGTATTATTTAGCATAGTATATGATACATACCATATAGAATAAATACCTAGAACAATATATTCTCATATACTATAAATTACCTAATAACTCTTATCATGTGATACTCATAATATAAAATTAATACCTAACAATAAATATTATCATATACTTGATCTAAGGTTCATAATTAGTCGTAGTGGTAGAAGCTTCCAAGCATAGTATGTTAACCATATATCCTTAATGCCCTTATCACTTGTTCTGCTACTTTTATCTTTCTTAGCTAGGAAGTTTTTTAACCATTCCTTCTCATCCTTTGTCTGACTTTTGGTTGGTAACTCTATCAAATTTACTCTCTTTCTTCTCGTTCGTATCGTATACTTTTCCTTTTTCAAAGCGTATCCGCACTGATGAAGTGGAATATAAATACCCAATATCATATGAGTCTTGCTATGAAAAGAGTTTAAACCTAAAAAATCATATTTATCATATACTTTAAAATACCTAATAACAATTATGATTGCCTGCCAAGGAAAAGAGAAAGGTATTAAGTATAATTAATATAAATGCTATAATACATAATTTCATTATCATTTTATGTCGTAATACGGATCATACATAATCATTTTTACACCTAGTTAAATTAAAATGATAAATTCAAAGTATATGATCTATACACACATTATAATAATTTTCTTGTGTAGGTTGATTAGTTAAACACTCTATCAAATCCGTTTGGACTTCCTGAAAGTAGGGTCTATGGTGTCTCTCAGTTTTAAGACTTCGGAGGATTTCCTCCATCCTCCCCCCTCCCCGCCCGCGTGTCTCTCCTCCAGAATTTTTGTGAGGCGCTTGACTTGAAAATCCCCTTGGAACGTGTGTGTGGAATTCCCGGTGAATCTCTTGAATCACCGCGACAACCTCCCTGTAATTTTGAAGAAGCTACTCCCAATTTTTCCAGAGACATATGTGCATCAATATGCTCTTGTATAGGAGGCTCGTGAATGGGGGGTTGTTGTGTCTGGGGAGGTGCTGCTTACCGAATGTATCATATAATAGAGGATTTCTAAGCCTTAAGGCAGATACCCAACCACTCTTACATGACTTTAAAGAAGAGGTTGAAGGTTAGGTCCTTAACTTCAAATGGTATTTATCCAACGTCGTGAAAATGTCACCTTTCAAGAGTAAAAGGAACTAGAATAAGCAATCTTATATAAGTTCATTTCTGATTCACTTCCTCCCATTTGTTCCGAGTCGCCAAGGGGCAGAAGCCTTTTTTCTGATTTCTTTGCATGCATTACAGAAGATTAGATAGCTAATTCAATTGATCCTACCAGGGTCACATCACTTCCTTCCAGCGGGTGAGACAAGAGTTCATGTGCCAAGCCTAAGAAGCTTAGAATTCTACGTCCCTTCGACAATCATTATTCCCCTAATCACTGATTCTCTAGCACCGTTGTCTTCCTAAGCAAAAATTCCTTACTCTCCTACATTAATTCTTGTCGTGGTCACAATTACACAAAAAACAAAAAAGATAATAAAAAGAAGAAGAATCTCACTTACCATGTGACAACTAGGTTTGGGGGTCATTTTAGAATACCTAATTTTTATACTCTATTAATATTATTATTTTACTTTCCACATTTCTTATTATTGGTAGGTTTAGGTTGACACCTTTTTCTTTGTGGAATAGACGATCATCACTCAATTTTGAAAAAATTTTAAACATTGTGTTCTCACAAAAAAAAAAAGGTATCCTTATGTATGTTATTTTTATCTATTAATTTAGTTCATTTTTTGTTAATAATGATAAATATATTTTGAAGGAATTAATGTTTGCAATTAGATTAAAACTTTGTTACCATCTTTCTTTGTGGATATGATGATGATTTTTTAGAGCAAATAAAGTCTCTTTCGTTCTTATTTTTTAACCTATAAATGCTATAGTATTGAATCAAAATCAGGATAACTGATAGAACCAAATATTCACTACAAAGAAGCAAATTCTATTTATTCTGATGACATATATTGAAATTAAACAAAAACATATCTCATGAAATATGAAGCATGATAACTCGTTATTATAGAAATTATGGTTCTTCGTAATAAAGGAGATCCAATGAAATTCAGAATAAATTGAATATTGAAATTAATTTTGTTTGTTTTTCATTATACCATATTTAATCTCTGACTTATCCTAATTTAGAGGGACATACTCTAACAATATTTTTCATATCCAAAGCTCAAACTCGAGACCTTTGATTAAGGGTGGATGAATCATATATGTCCCTCCACAATTGTTGTTGGCATTAATAATTAACACTCTCTTGTATATCCTGCAATATGTTTGAATAAGTTTTTTTGAGTTCTACCAACAACATTGCACTGGAGAAAGAAATTATTCTTACTTCATCCTTGACCAGAAGTGTCAAGGTATGAGTTATCTATATTAGAAGATATTTGCCCTCAATTTGGAACTTCCCATTATGTGAATTTAATTGTGTCACAATAAGAATATTAGAGATTAAGTAAAAAAAATTATTTCCTTCTTGTACTTATGAAAATCATATATTAGCAAAAAATTATATAGAGGGTAATATTAAAGATTATGATATTAGTCTCATCAAATCTCCATCTTTTTGTGAATAACCAAAAAATTTCTTAATGAAAATTTTAAATTTTATTTGTTTATTGTTCTCTACACATGAAGTATTGATTTTATATTTATTTTATTTATTTTTTGTGCTGTTAATTTATATTTATTTAGTATTTTATTACAATAATGTTTTATCTGAAGGTGATGATTGATTGTCAATTAAATATTTTTATGCCTAATATTCATTGTGGTGTATGATGATGATTTTATAATTTCAAACAAAAATTTTGTATTCTTAAATTATTAAATGGCATGGTATTGAATTAAATCAGGAGTAAATTACACTTAAAATTTACTAGTAAGATGAGAATTTCATATATCCTCATGCTATATTTTTATATTCTTAGAAAGTTTCTTTTAAAACATATTTTTTGAAAGGCAAAAATAACACATCTCAATGAAAAGATACTATGATAGACTAGTAAATTATATAAAAATGATCATCTTCAAGAGAATGATTCTAATGGAACTTCAAATAAATTATAAATTGTACTTAATATCACTTTCACTTAATTTCAATATATTATATTGAATTCCAAGTTAATTTGGATCCTGAGTAACAATCTCTAAAAAAATTTACTTCATATATAAGGCTCAAACCCGAGACCGCTGGTTAAGGATGGATAGACCATATACATCCCACCATAATTCTTGTTGGTACGTATAATGACTTAATTTACTTTCTCTATAATATTTGACAATATGTTTGATTTATTTATTTTGTTTTGCCAAAAAGGATTATGGTTGAGTAGAAGTTAGTATTTCTTTATTCGTGACCAGAAGTGTCGGACTTGAGTTTTGAGCATAGGTTTCGTTCGAGAGGTTTACCCTCAACTTGGGACTTTTGACAATCCGAATTTAATTGGATCCCAATAAAAGTATCTGACATCAATAAAAAAGTATTTTCTTCTTGTACTTATGAAAATAAGTTATTTTGAAGGAGAAAAAGTTGAGGGTATTAGATTCATCAGTCCTATATCTTTCATGAATAATCACTCCATCTCATAAATAAAACATTTACTTTTTTTTGTGTTTTTTACTCTCTGAAAATAAATTATGGTCTTCATATTTTTTTAAAATGTTCTATTAATTCAAATTCATTTAATGTTGATGATAAATTTTGTTATGAAAATGATTAATTGTCCGTTAGATTAATTTTATGCCTAGTTTTGCTTATGGTATATGATGATGATGATTTTATAGCTTCAAATAAAATCTCATGATCGACTTTGAGGGTAGCAAAAAGACAATAATTCGAACTTCATAAATAACATGTGAATATCCTCTGTTATATTTTAAGGTTGTATATATCCTTACCATCATTCTTGTGCATATCCTTGAAGCTAACAGATGGACATGTGGCTTCATCTAAATGATTTGCCCAATTGTTTTCTTATTTTTTACCCCAAAATTAAAAAAATCCATCCGACCCACAACCAAAATGGATGATGTTAAAATCCACTCTTCATTTTATTCAAAAAAACCATCCCTTTATTGTTCTGGACCCACATAACCATGAAATCAAGAACTCATCATTCAAGAAAGAAGAAGACTTGTTCACTAAAACTACACTCTTGCTGACAAAAAAAAGTTCATCTTCATTTAGCGTAGGAATCTAGGTTATTGGAAAATCCCTTTCAACAATAATAAATCGATTTGACGTGTAATTTTCTATGATTGTCAACCCACTTTAAAAGATTGAAGCTTTGTCTATCAATAGCAATAATATTTTCTTAACCCCTTTCCTTAACAATAAATCAATTTGAATTTGAAATTTTCAATTCAATTGTAGACCCATTGTAAGCGTGACGTTTTATCCATCAATGGCGATATTGTTGCCAACCCCTTTCAGCAATAATAAATTGACTTGAACTAAAAAAGGGAATTTAAATTGATTTCTTGATTTCGATTGAGATGATATGCTTTTGGATTTTTTTTTTGAGAGATTTGGAGAATAGTGCTAATGAAAATAAATTGAATAACATTTTGCCTTTAATTTAATTTTTAATGGAGATGAAAAGCATCTTTTATATTTTCTATTTTTAATGTCATGGTACTTTACTTTGACTCATAAATAAATAATAGAAAATGATAAATATACGTCGAACTTCATTATACTTTCGGGTATATTTGTCATTTTCTCTAAAATATATCACCCTACCCTAATTTCATTTATCTGACGCACCACTACCTCCATCTGGCCGGCGATCGGTCAGTGAGCCACCACATCTCTTTGTCACTTCTCTCCGGTGGAAGATCCAAGCATGGAACTTCATTAGAAGACAAAACCTAAAATGAGAAATACAGAACGACTAACCGGTGATTTCTTTCCTAATACACTGATTACTTTTGTGAATTTTTATTATTTTCATTTTTAAAGCTTTATTAGCGGTTGTAATCCGTGTCTATCATTATTGTTTGAGCCACATTTGAATAGGCTGTGTATAATCTATTAATACTTTATGATTAACAAGTTGCTAAAGCTGATTTTAATTTTTACTGTTGATGCATCAGGGTTGTTTCAAATTGAGATGTACTCACACTTTAATAATATTCCATAAAATATTGTTCAGCTTGTTTTGGTTGTAATAAGAATTAATAATCATGTTTACTTCGTAATGTGATTTGCTTGTCTACTTTCATCATATCTACAATTTCTCTATGAATAATTTATGATTAACAAGTTGCTACAGCAGATTTTAATTTTTATTGTTGATGCATCAGAGTTGTTTCAAATCGAGATGTACTCACACTTTATCATGTTACTCCTTATTGTTTGTTGCCAACTTTCATCATAATCTAACAATTTTCTCAATATTACTTGATCATTTGCGACTTCCTCTCCTTCATCAAATTTGATTTCGCAACAGTCATATGCTAATTGGTCAAGTAGCGATCGTTCTACTTGGTCTATTATATTGCTTATTCATACATTATGGTATTTTACATCCTTCTTTAGCCGTCAATATATGGTTCGTAGCATCATACTTTAATTTTGACAAATGTCATGCTGGAAATTTTACTGCATAGATCTTTATGTCTTCTCATTTTAAATGCTTTTACGAATATTTGCTGATCGAGATGCACATCTTTCTTTCCATTTGTCTGATCATCCGTTGCTTCTCACTATATAATACGATATTTTGTAATGCCGCTGATCTCCATTCAGTATAATAGCACCTCTTCATCGGAGTACACTTCTCTTCTTGGATACACTGATTAACCGAATCATCTTTTTTTCTTCTCTGTCTTTTCATGTGTTTATAGGCTTCTTGTATCAATATTGGCTATTATGCTACTCGGAATCTTGTGGGTTTTTTCTGGATTGTGACTTCCAAACAGATTAGTTTCTATCGAAGTACTCTTCATGCTTAATGTGGTAGTTGTATTTTTCATTCTCTTGTCGCATCCAACAATGTGTGTGTTTTTTGGTAAACTCAGATTTTAACCATGTCCGGGAGAATCACCCAGGAATGTCCTTTTATATTTGAATGTACAACTTGATCTAATTTTCAGAAACTTTGGTGCATAGAATACATGGTCTCATAGGAATTACTCCTATTAACTTCAAAAGTTTTTGCTCTTTTCCTTGTTTGAAACATTATAGCATAATATACCTTTGGTGTTCTACCCTTTCCCAGTTACTTACCAAATAAGTGTAAATTGTGTAGCTAAGAGTATTTCTTACTGTTCCAGAAAATTGTATGCCTATTTTCCAAGATTGGTGTGAAATCTGTACTTCACATTTTGTGGTGCTTAACAAGGCATTATTATAGTGGGCTTATAGTGCTTCCCTCGCTATGGTATTGTTGTGGCTTGTGGGTGGTACAATTCTTTTCTGTGACAGGGTCATGAAAAGTTCGTCGATTTTCACAGTCCTCGACTGGCATTGAAAGAGTTAATGTACTGTCAGAATCTATGAAACTAAGTCTTTCAAGGACCGTCTGTCAAGCCTACCTCGTCTCGAATTCATGTTTTTTTCTATTTCACATTTGGGTTTGTAATGAACTTACTGAACTACAATCTCTGGTAAATTAAGATAAGTGCTTTCTCCTCCACTTTGGGTATCTGGGGAAACATTATGTGCTACATTTTTCTCTTTTCCAAATTTTTTGTTCTATTGTTGGGGACATTATTGCTCATGTTCTCCTTTTTTCAAATTTTTTATGTTCAATGTTGGGGAAAGCATTATTGCTACCTTTTCGCTTTTCAAATTTTTTATGTTCCACGTTTTAAAGTATTTTTCATTTTTCTTATAAAATGCTATAGTCCACCCTTTCTTTTACTTGATTGGACATGGTTTCTTCTTTGATTTCATGTTGGTAAATTACTATATTCGAACCTATTGTGGGAAAGTAAAGGATTGAGAGTTTATTTCCAAATTTTCTAAACTGCAAGCTGATGTAACCTTATGGGAGTTTTGCTTAGCCAAACGATTATTTCCTAAGTATATTTATGTGTTAGTATTTAAATCGAATCTTTCAACTATCCTTTAAATACTATTATTGTGTTCTAAGATCGATTTCAAATAAAAAATATTTCTAAGGTGGACCGTGGAAGAGTGTGAATAATAATATCGTGATATTACTCCTATAAAGAAACAAACATTTGAAGACTCCTTATAATCTCTTGCGGATTGGTTAAAATTTTAGTATTTTTTTTTTTTTTTTTTTGTTCTTTTTTTTTTTTTCTTTAAGCTACAAATATTTTGCTTTATAATTATGATTCATCTTTGTTCCTAGGGAATTTAATACATTTCACTTTACAACAGAATTTTTAATTCTTTGGTGTGTTAGTTTTATCCACGAATCATCAAATCTATATTTATTTTCTTAACTAATTATTCCCTTCATAATGAATTCAAGACATTTTTTACAAACACAAACACTTAGCCTTCACATCCTACACATATTTAATTCACTAATCAAATAGTTATCATTTTAATGTTTTTTTTTAATTAATAATCATTATAAGCTTTGTTCTCCAGTTTAAAGAAGCACTTTTTCTTTTATCACCGAGTTCTTTAACACATAAAACATAAATGAATGCCCCCTTTTGGTTGCCAGTATTGGCAATTACTTATTCGCTTAAATAATAACAGTCAATGTATTTCATTATCTAATCACCTAGTTTTTCTATTAAGTTAGATAATAATGGATTCTTGCTGTCTATCTCATGTTTACTTTTTATGTTTAAAACCTATTTGACGCATTCAACCACCCACCCATCCTTTGCTTTTGCTACAATTAACCGCCTCTCATTGGTTACTTTGTGTCCACTCTGCCTCTCTTCTAGTCTTACGAAGACTCTGGTGTGCATGTGTATGTAGGGACCTATAATTGCCAACATAGGTGATAATTGTCATTATAATTGTGGAAAGTCTGATACCGTACTCGATGATCGACAGATCTATCTGATCTGTTCATTAACATTTTCATTTTCGCGTGGCTAGTAGGAACTTTAATGTAATTGTGTAGTCATTCTTAGCTTGGTAATTGTAATCCTACACAACCTTTTCTAAATATCTTCTAATCATATTACAACGCCACATAAGTTAACTAATAAGATTCTAGAGATTGCAGGATAATCCACTTTTATGGGACCTTGGAAATTGTCTACACCTTACTTTTGAGATAAATGTAAACACTAACGTGATCTCTGATTGTGTATAACCCTTTTTTAATTTAATTATTTGTTTAGTATAAATGATGTCCACAACACTAGTTACTTTATATTGGAGGTAGTGAGTCTTCTCTATTCAACACCTAAAAGATTTGTCATGTCGTTGCAAAATCCGTTTTGTCAAAAATGGGTGCGACAATATAAATTGCAAGGTAACAAATGATTGATCATGTCGATTAGTGAGCACAATTTGGAAAGGACTTTCTGCGCATGGTTTAATTGTAGAATATCAAAGACCTAAGAGTTTCTCCTTTGAAGTTTTTGGTTTAGAGTATGAGGTAAAATGTTATGAATTTTTGAAAATGGATAGCATTAGTAAACGTTACCCTAACTCAGGACAAAATCTTGTATATTGAAGATTTCAAAAGATTTAGCATTCTGTCAAGGTACAATTCAAGAAATGTAACGAAATGAGACATCACGTATAAATCCTTGGTTTGACATATACTTAAAAAGGGTTCTGTCTTTTTATATTGGCTTGGATTGTTCAAATTATTATAGGTGACTTGTGGGTGCACTACATGAAAGACTCAAGTCTACATGGTTATGAGAATTTTGATTTGAATTGATATAAATAATACAAGTGAAACATCCGATAATCAAAATCACTACATTTGAAATCTTAGCCAACTGAACAAAATGTAGTCAACTTGAAATGGACGTATGAAGATGAGAGATACAATAAACATAAAGAAGAAGAAAAGGAGCAAAAACTTAACAAGATATCAAAAGGGTGAAATAAACACATGAATTAGGAGAAACAAACAAATAGAACTGCAAAATACCCCAAAAGGCCAAGAAAAAAACCAAAAGATTAGGAACTATATGACGACATATGAGGAGGAACTCCACAAAGAAGAAGATCATGAGTATCCTAGTATCTTTATTGTCTCTTCAGTTGGAAACAATAGGTTAGAAAGCGGTAAAAGAATACAAAGAGGACAAGAGAGAAAAAAGTCAGTCGTTGGGAGTTGCAATCACTTAAATATCAGACGAGACACCTCTAACGCACCATCAAAGAACTACTCTGACTTCATGCCCCATGTATATCCCTTACAAGAAAGGTCACAAAACAAGCGAGAAGGAAGGATAACTTCTAAATCAATGGAGAACAACCTTGTGAACTTAGAAATTTGGGCCAGGATTACAATCCAAAAACGTGTTGAAACTCACTCCATAAGGAAAAGGAAAGTGGAGTTGAAGAGAGCTCCATGCGACGACATTTTGGAGTTGAAGAGAGCTCCATGCAACGACATCCATGTTTATTTACGGACCCAATAAATTTCTTTTCTGTTTTGTTTATGATGGGTTGGGCGATCTCTTTTGTACAAATTTTGAAATTGAATAAAAGGAGAACTTATCTTTGTTTTTAATTTAAGAAAAACAAGGAAAAATATACACATGTTGACAATCGAGAATACAAGTGAAATATTCAATAATCAAAATCGTTATATGTGGATGCTTAGATAATCGAACCCAATGCGTCAACCTAGACAATTAAATCTAAAGTAGAGATCAAGATAGACAGTAAAACATAACAAGATAGCAAGAACTTAACATAGATATCAAAATCGAATCGCTTTCAAACTACCAGACTACAACGAGAGGATAAGACCAACTAACTTTTGGTGTTCAATTGTTCCTCTTTATTGAACTTAATGCTTGATTTTGTTTTCTTAGTCATTTAGTTTTGACTTGTTCTTTATCCCTTTCTAATATTTAAAGCCTCTCATCTTTGTCTGACTACATCTAGCACTTAAAAACAAAAATAAATGAAATCTTCTAGGTTGACTTGTATATTTTCAACAATTGCGGGTAAGAAGTCAGATATACCATTCTTGATTAGCAGATATTGCACTTTATTTCTTGCCTGCCAGCAAATATATATCCCCCATCCTTTGTTAAACTCATAGCGAGATAAGTGCTCTTTTTAAATTGAATTTCAAAATTCGGTTTCAACAAGAGGTCATCCGACCAAACAAAAAAAATGAAAATAATAGGCGCAAGTTCGTGAATGAACTTGCTTACCTATATTATCAGCCCCTACGTATTAGGGTTTCCTTATTGAGCTCCTTTATTTTCTCCACAATATCATCGTTGGGAGCTCTCTTCAACTCAACTTTCCTTTTCCTTATGATGTAGCTTATCAATACCTTCATTTGGATTATCCTTATCATTTTTTTATTTTACAGAGGTGCATCACCATTAATTTTAGCTACCACTCCCTTCTCGATTTGTCTGCTGACCTTTTTTTTTCTGTAGGAATTAAATGTGGTGGATGTAGTGGTTACTTTGTTGATGTTGATAGAGGTTCCTTGTCTGGTCTTTGAGTTGCACCACTCCCTTAAGTGGACATTTTGGTCCTCTCTCCTCTTCATATACGTTTAAAACGCTGTCTAACTTGTTTTTCCTAGAAGAAGAGATAATGGATTAACCAAGGAATGTAAGGCTCTTCTTCTTGTGGGGTGGGGGGAGTTCCTACTCCTCTGCCGCCTACAGTTATCTATAACTATCAAAATGGACTTTGCCTAATAAGTCGTCCCAATGCAACCCATGAATTAAGTAGGGTTGGGCCTAATTTTTTTTGGCCCATTTAGAAACAAGACTTTTTGCCCAACCTCATTTGGTCGACTAACGTCGTGGGCCCAATCCGCAAGGCTTAGAGTCTAGCCCATCTTTTGACCTTTTTCTTAATATTTTGGGGTATTTTGTTGTTGCAGGACTATTTCTTTTTGTTTTCTGTGTCATGTGTTTATTTCACCCTTTTGATTCTCGATCTTAATTTTCAAATTTTTCATTAGGATATCTTAGAGTTGGATTTGTTGGAAATATTTGGGATCTAGAGAGTTCCGTCTAGATGTTCCATTTGAGATTGCCTATTTTGGAGTTGATTTAGCTCCATTATTTTTTCTCTTGATTTTTCTTTGACATTGATTCTCGATCTCAATTTTTAAGATTTTCTTTAGAATGCTTTAGAGTTGGATTTGTTGAAAATTTCGGGATTATCTGCGAGCTTCACACTCTCAACAGTTATCCATTTAATATTTCTTATTCGGGAGTTGCTCGAGACCATTTTTTTTCTTTCTTGTTTTTTTGTTTGTTGCTTCGCAATTCAAGTTCTCCATCACATTCCTTGCAAGCTCTTAAACCTTTTTGTTTTTTTTGTGTTGTAATTCGTATTGTTTTTTCTTCTTCTTATTCATTGTTTATTTCTTCCATTTTGATTCGCAAGCTCATTTTCAAGTCTTCATTTAGGTTGTTATAAAGTGGATTTGTTAAAAACATTTGGAATTTAGAGAGTTTTATTTCACTAAACAGTTCTATATTGAGACATTTTCTATTTGAAGCTAATCTAGAATCCTCTAATTTTTTCTTGATATTGGTTAGCAATTAAGTCCTCTATTCACATTTTTCGTGCTAGCTATGATTCATTTTCGATGATGTTCTCTCTGGGATACCTGGTAACTGAGCTTTTCTTTTCGTTTTATTTTTTTCATCAAAAACTATGTGACCCACATTGAGAATGATCTTTTCCTTCCATGTAACTTTGAACTTAAAAAGATCGATATAATAGAATTAGTCAATCCCCTAAGGTTAAATTCATGCGTTGAGCATCAACCGATCCTAAAAATGTAACTTTCAAATTAGAGGCCACGCTTGGATTGATCTCAAATGTTTGCATTTCTTATTCGTTCTTGTAATTGCCTTCTTATTCTCTTTGGCTTTTTGTTATGAAATAACTATTGTATGGGTGTCTACATTTTTATTCTTGAGTTCTTTTGGTACTTTTCATTATCGTATTTTTGGTGCATCATTTGTATGGTTCATATCTATTGAACCTATTCAATTAAGAGGTTTTTGAATAATCCAATTCAAAAAAGGTTACTCCAAATTTCGGTTATGTTATTCTATATGCATGCAATTTTTTTTGTTTTTTTTCTTTTATGAATGTATACTTGTAATAAAAGAAAATGGACTAGTTAAAAATTTGTTCATCATGTTCTCCTCCCATAATAGGGACACTTGTATTATTCACAAGTATTGAACTCCTACACATTTTTCAAAAACAAATTTTTATTCAATCTTTGGACTTTTGGGGTATTTGATGTTTTAAGTTCATTTGTCAGTTTTCTTTCTCGAGTTCAATGTGTTTTGTTACAACCTTTTTGATTGATCGTCTATTCTCAAGCTTTTCTTTAGGCATGTTTCTTAGGAGTTGGATATTTGAAAATATTGTAGAGTTTTGACGAGATTCGTCTAGAGGTTCTCATTTGAAGATTTTTTTAATTCTGAGTAATTTAGTTTCCTTCTGAACCCTAACTTTTCATATCTTCACCTTTTGGGGTATTTTGGTGTTGCACTTCTATTTGTCTGTTTCTTCCCTTTTATGTTTTTACAATACCTTTTTGACTATCAATCGCATTTTCAAGATTTTCTTTAGGACGCTTTAGAGTTGGATCTGCTGAAATTATTTGGGATCTCGAGAGTTTCGTCTAGACCTTCCATTTGAGATTTCCTATTTTGTAGATGATTTAGCCTCCTATTTTTTTTATTATGGTTAGCAATTAAAACCTTTATTCAGATTTTTCCGTGTCCTTACCTCTAATTTGTTTCCTATGTTTTTCTCACTGTGATGCCTTGTTAGTGAGCTTCCTCTTCTTTTTATTTAAAACAGCGTGACCCACAATGAGAATAATGTTTTCCTTCTTTTAATTTGCACTTAAAAAGATTGATCATTGTGCAATAGATATAGCATCCCAAGGTGAAACTAAATTACATTGCACATCCACCAATCCTAATAGTGTAAAATGAAATTAGGCCTTGGATTTTATCTGCATATTGCATTGCTTATTTGATTCTTGTAGCTGCTAATTATTTCTCTTTGCTTGTTATTATGTATTCTCTGTTATATTGTTGTCTTTGTTTTGGTTCTTGAAATCTTCTATCTATTAAACAAGTTTAATTAATAGGTTTTGACTAAGACAATCCAAGAAGATTACTTCAAATTTGTTTATTTACTATTCTTTCTTTATCCAAATTGGTGTTGTTATTGTTTGTCTTTCATGAATATCTACATGTAATCAAACAAACTAGATTAGTTAAAAGTTTTGTTTATCATGATCTCTTCTCATCAGAGGATTTGTTCGTGATAAACATTGAATTCCCTCTATTTTCACCCCAACTTTTCATCTCTTGCATGATCGGATAACTAAGTAAGCCAATTAATATTAATTACCCACCTTCCCCATACTCCTAGATCAAATAAAGTTTACATATTTACTTCTCCTTCATCTAGAGTTGCATCTTCGAGATGATTAACATGTTCGGTGTCCTCCTTTATAATATGATTCATGAATGTTGCAGGCGCATTGGTCAACCCATAGGACATGACCAAAAACTCATTATGCCCATATTTGATTCTGAATGCTATATATGGAATATAACATTCCGTAGCGATGGTAGCATGATTTTCCATGGCTTCTTCTAGATATCTTCATCCCGATGCCGCTCTTTACCTCTCCACCATGTTTCTTGGGTTCCCCCTCGTGTTCGGGAAAGTCGGTTATATGAGCAGTTCATGCGGTTTGTTGATAAATTGGTGATGAATCGCAAGGCTATAAGAGGCAGGGAAGTGACGGGTGGTCTAGGAATAAACGATGTAGAGAACAATGGCGAAGACTTCAAGGTGAGGCTCGGTACGTGTATATAAATGCTTTGGATGGAGAGTAAGGACGAAATTTGGGGTGTACGGTAGGAAGGGGGGATTTATAAATAGGTCACCCCCACGTGGGTGTGTCGTATTGAGTACAGTTGAAGGGAGGGGGGGGTATGAGGGAAAAGGGTGCAACTATGGAGTTGAGTACATAGAGATAAATTTCTGATGTAGAGATCGGTGGTGGAGGGGGGGTGCGACGGTTCCTCCGCAGCGGAAAGGCCCCACGCCGCAAAAAAGTAATTTTCGAGAAAAAGGAATCAACCTTGAAGCTGGGTTCGTAAAAGATGATTTGCGGCATAGAAATCATTCGTGATACTCGGCCTATATCGATTCCTCAGATAGAAGGGCACCACAAGTTGAAAGAACATTTGAAAGATTCTGTCTTGTGTTAGTGAAAAAGGTTGGTTCCCTTAAGATGTGTATAAATATACCCACAATTGAAACAAGGTTACCATTCAAGAAGAAATAAGTCCTCTTCAAGGATTGATGAATCTTGTCGACTTGCTTCAAGTACGTCCGATCTAAAAGTCATCTAAGATCGGGCTACCATCGCTTAGGGAATGTAATATTCCAAATATATCGTTTAGAACCAAATATGGTCATTATGAGTAATTACTCCATGTCGTTTGGTTTAAAACAATGCACCACACTTTTATAACCCTATGACATGTCCTTCAAATCTTTTTAGATATTTTTTTAAGTCCCTTCATTGATGAAATACTAATCGTTTCAAGATAAAGATGACCATGCTAGTCTTCTCCAGAATAGTTCTTACGTAACTTTGAGATCGAAGTGTATGCAAAGATTCTCTAAATGGTGAGTTTTGACTTGATCTGTGGCATTCTTAGGTGGGTTCTTAGCCCATTTGGAGAAGTACTTAAGTGGACACTCAGAAATTGAGGCGTGCAGAATTTGGCCTAGGACCCCACATCTCCCACTATATTAGGACTTTCTTAGGTTTGGGTGTTGGTATTCTAAGAGATTTGTAGAGGGTTTCTTTTTCATTTTTTTCCTCTTTGACGATGTTGACTCAAAAAAACAGTAAGTTAAAATGTTATGAAGCTTGTGAGAAAAGCTTTCAGGAATTGAAGCGAAGTTTACTACTTACCCCATTTTTTTGACCTTACCAGAAGGTATTCAAGGTTTTTGTGTGTAATTGTTGATGCATCTAAAATTGGTTTAGGAATGTTGTTAATGCATAAGGACATGTTATAGATTTTATGATATAGACATTTAAGTTCTTGAAGAAGAATTATCCAACCCCTGACCTTAGAATTGGCTTCTTTATTTTTTGCTTTAAAGATATGACGAAACTACTTTTATGGGTGTTCATGTTAAGATAGTCACTGATCAAAGAAGCTTACAATTTGTTGTTCACCCATAAAACTCATCTTTAGACATATAAGGTGGTTAGATTTACTCAATGATTATGACACGAGTATTCTTTACCAACCAGGTAAGGATAATGTGGTTGTTGATGCTTGAAGCAGGTTATCTATGGGGAGTATCGCCCATGTTGAGGAAGAAAAGACGAAGTTAGCTAAATATATGCATAGACTTGCATGCCTTGCAGTCAGATTTATAGATTCCACAAAAGGAGGAATAATGGTGACCAACGGGATGAATCACCACTAGTGTTAGAGGAGAAAGAAAAATAAGACCAAGACATCATTTTTCTTGATTTGAAGGCAAATGTTCATAAGCAAAGAATATTATCTTTTGAACAATGGGAATATGGTGTGTTGAAGTATCAGGGTAGGTTGTGTGTAGTAATGGTGGATGGTCTCTAAGAGAGGATCATGGAGAAAGCTCATAGCTCCAAATATTCCATTTGTTCGG
Source organism: Solanum habrochaites (assembly GCA_027704765.1). Lineage (NCBI taxonomy): Eukaryota > Viridiplantae > Streptophyta > Magnoliopsida > Solanales > Solanaceae > Solanum > Solanum habrochaites. The sequence goes on from JAKWJA010002489.1 coordinate 8,543,315, forward strand.
ATTCCACAAAGATGTAACAACGATTTGACATGAGATCTATTGGTGTGAATGGTTGAGAAGTGGTTTTAACTGAATTTGTGTCAAGTGTCTGAATTGCCAGCAAGTGAAAGTTGAACACCAAAGTTTGGAGGCTTAGCTCAGAATATAGAACTTTAAGAATGGAAGTGGAAGATCATTAATATGGACTTCATCACAGGGTTATCAAGGTCTCACAACCAACATGATTCTATTTGGGTGATTGTCGATATTATGACAAAATAAGCTCACTTTTTGCCGGTAAAGACTAACTATTCGACAAAAGATTATGATAAATATACATTCAAGAGGTGGTAATACTTCATGGAGTTCTGGTCTCCATTATTTCGAATAGAGGTGCACAATTTACTGCACATTTTTGGAAATCTTTCTAGAAAGGTTGGGTTCAAAGGTGAACTTAAGTACTACTGTTTATCCTCAGACAGATGGGCAAGCATAGCGCACCATTAAGACATAAGAAGATATGTTGAAGGCTTGTGTAATTGATTTAAAGGTGAATTGGGATGGTCACCTAACTCTCATTGAGTTCTCGTACAATAACAACTATCATTTTAGCATCTACATGGATCCATATGAAGCTCTTTATGGGAGGAGATGCAGATCTCATATTGGATGGCTTGGAGTTGGTGAAGCAAGGTTGATAGGACCAAATCTTGTTCACCAATCTATGGAGAAGGGGAATGTGATTCAAGAATGGTTGAAAACGGCACAGAGTCACCAAAAATCCTAAACAAATATTAGGAGAAGGCCGTTGGAGTTTGAAGTGGATGATTTGGGTTATACTAAAGTTTTCATCACCCATGAAGGGTGTTACGAGTGTTTTTTGATAGAACTTGGAAATTTGTCACCGATTCTATTGAAGCTTACCATAAGTCAAAAGGATTGGCATTGTAGCTTATGAGTTCGAGCTATCACGCCAGTTAGCAATAACTTATATGGTGTTTCACATCTCTATGTTAAATAAATGCATGGGAAATCCTTCATTGATTGTACCAATTGAAAATGTTGGAATTAAGTAAAGCTTATCCTATAAGGATATTTCAGTCCAGATTCTAGATCGCCAAGTTCACAAGTTGAGAACAAAGGAGGTCGCAATAGTCAATCTCCTTTGGAGTAACTAATTTATCGAAAAAGCTTCTTGAGAATCTAAAGAGGATATGAATAAGAGATATCCACACCTCTTTTAATCTGGAGAAAATGCAGATCAAGGTACTAGTTCACTTTTTAGTACTATCTACACTTTGAGTAAGCATGTTGTTTGGTTGCATTTGCATATGGGTGTTTGAAGCTAATGTTCCTACCGTAAGTCTAGTAAGAGTAACCTAATTTGAGGAAAAATGTTCCTAAGGGGAAGATATTATGACATCTCGCAACTAGAAAGAACTAGAAAAGAGTTTAAAATCTGAAAAAAACTTATTTTTGGAAAGAATAACAAAATCTACAAAATTTATATAAGTTAAAAAGTGAGTTTTTGGCTAACTTCAAACAACCATAACTCATAGATCGGGATAAGTTAGGTGTAGTTCCAGATTTGATTAGAAATCCCTTGGAATAATCTTTTCAATGCAGCTGAGTTTGCGCAATTCCAAGTTCGTATGAGTGAGTTATGTCTTTCGGAAGTTGGGTTATTGGATTGAGGAAAGTCCAAATCCGGATTTAAGGAATGACAACTAGTCTTTTCTCTAATAAATTTCCTAATTCATTTTTGGGTTTTATTAGGGGTGAAAATTAAATTTAGTTCAATTTGGAAAATTAGAATTGCGCTTACGACTTGGAGAAGGGAGTTAAGAAGAAACAATGGAAGAGAAGTCAAGAATTCACCTAGTTTAGTTGAGGCCAGGTATGCTCCTTCAGGTTCCTTTCAAGCTTATATATTGTTTTAGTGTTCCCCTCACATGCTCGTACATGCAATGTACTGATGCCATTTTGCCAACATATTTTAATAATGCATATATAGGTAACCAGGATCAACATCCAGCGCATCGTTGATTCTAGAGGAGCTCCATACTTTTTGGTGAGCCTCCTTTCTTCTGGAGGATCCCTTTTTGTTTCTTTTACTATTAGTTAGTTCATTAGGATGTCGTGGGTCTTTTTACCATATCCATCTCAATTGTTTAGAGGTTTATGTTAGTTTATTCGTCATTATCTTGCTATTAGCTTATGTTCGGTTTTCAGTTGCCACTTTGGCTAAGTTAAATGTTTATTTCTAAAACATTATGAGTTTAGTTTTGAGATTTTTAGTTAAATTGTGGTTCATTTCTCTTATTAATGCTTAAAAGTCTTCCGCTGAGTAAGTAAGTCATGAAAAGGGTTCGCTTGGGGACAACAATGGTTCTTGAGTGCCAGTCTTGCCAGGGTGTAGGTTCGGGGCGTAATAATACCCAAGGTGGTTGAAATAGTAAAGCCTACATCCTTATCTATGAGTTACTCTCAACAAAAGTCTTCAGAAAATCAAGAGAGTGGAGAGGGGCTTGAGAGAAGCATGTGAGTTATATTAAGTGTTTAGATTAAAACTAATGCACACTTATTCATATCAATCGTGTGTTTAAGTTAAAATCTCTTAATCTAGACCTATTTCCAGCAGATCCATTAAGAGGTGGAGTACGTTTTAGAGCTTTGATTAGTCTTTTAACCTAAAGATAGTGTGATTTAAGATTTTTTGAGCTATAGTAGTTGAACTCCTAGAATTATGCATTTAGAATTGTAGTGAACTTAGCGATGATAATAGTTTTGAGTAGAGTGTGGAAGTATGCACCTACCAGTAAAGTCATTAATGGGGAGTTTCCCAGATGTTAGCTAGGAGTATATTTTTGGTGTGGAGTTTCATAAGAAAAGGTAGAGGATATTTTACTAGTCAAAAACTGAGTTTAGAGTATCACTTTCAAACCAGACGGAGTTTATGTTGATGTGCCACTGCTTAGTGAAGATCAATTATAGGTGGTTGAATCAAGAGTATAGTACCATAAGGTGGTAGATCTAAGCTAGGGCTTATTAATTTTCAATGGGTGGTATTATCCCTATGATATTCATAGGTTATAGAATTATTAAGGTGCAATATTGTATAGTGAATGGGTAAATATTACATAAAATGTGAAAGGAACTCTTGACGATAAACAATAATTAGTAACTGTATATAAAAATAACTACTTGTCACGAGTCTTAGTGGGGAGAATGCTTCTAATTTGATCTAGTAGTCTTAAGTTAGTCTACTCTATGACCAATTTTAGTTATATATGTGTTTATTACTAACACTAATGTTGAATTTGAGACAAGAGTCGTTATTAAAAAGATGGCAACATATGGTGAGATGTGAGTCTAATATTTGATCTTTAGCGAATCTTACTATATGAGGAGCTTATCTTCTTAAAGGCCTCTTATAAATAAAGATGTTTTAAGAAATCAAGCGTTCAAGTAATGCTTTGAAAAAGGCGCAATCTGATAAAAATAAAGAAGATAGACGAGAAGATAAGGGGCCCGAATACCTTTTGAAATCCAATTGGTGTAAACATTACTATAAATTTTTCTTTATCCTTCTTAAAAGACTTAGGATGATCCTTTTCCTAAACCACCAGCATTGGTTTACCTTGCGGATCTTCGCCGCCCCGCCTTTTTCGCTATTGTTACTTTACGACTCTCTTCTCTGGTATCTAACGCAATCCTGACTAATTGGTCTTTTCAAGGAGCAGATAAGAGGTTTCAGTTTTTTGGGTATTTAACATATCGAATATTTATTTCGCAAAGTCTAAAAATTGCTAAAAATTGCAAACAATTTTTATCGGTACAAACAAATGGCCCCGTTAAGTCAAGATGGTAGACACTGTAAAGCTATCAATCGTTCTTAAAGGACCCTGATCAGATACCATAGATCAATTGAGGTCGAAAATCTATTGTGCGTACAAGCATCCTTTTCCGTTTATTTAGAATTTGGCACTATTTTGAATAAAATAACCTACAATAAGGGTTTTCTTCCTAAACAAACACTAACTCTCCAGGAATACCATAAGGTAACGCCAACCTATGTTTTTTGGATCAAATTGGTGAACAGTCCTCCAATTAATGTCGTTCCATAGATGGATAGTGATCTTCAAGGCACTCCCCATCCATTCTTCTAGCGCTCCTTGATTAAATTACCATAATGTGTGTTGCTTGTGCAGGGAGTAACTGAGAACTCAATTGTAATCAAGAAACTTGTCAACAAGAAAGAATAGGATTCCTGCGCGCAATGGTCTGATATTACCAAAAGATACCCGCCTCAAAGGTCCTTGGGAATTCAAATACCAGTCAGTGTGGATTTTTGAGAAGACATATGAAAATTGAAAACGTGGAAGGAGTACTAATAAGTTTTGTAATGGCATAATTTATTTCATTGAGTGAAATTAGGACAGTAGTCTTTACGAATGTGATAGTCGAGAATTGTGATTCTTCGCTCGATCAATTCTTGCCATCTCGCTCTGGCTTTAGCATCTGCAGAGCACGTCTAAGCGAAAAATAGAAAAAAGATCCTGTATTCCAACCGGATACCATTTTTCTATATTTCAGATACAATTTAGTTTGAATTTTATAAAAAAATCTAGTTTTTGAAGTATTCAAATCCATAAATTAACTACGGATCAAGGTCGGAACCAATTTGAGACTTTGGAAAACTTCAACTAGTAAACTGAAACTATCAATCATATTAACATTACATCTATCATTCAATAGAATTGTTTGAACAGGAAGTTATCTGAGAGACAGAGTTTGACTATAAATTTCATCTGTCTTAACCTCAACAAATTTTCCCGGTGCTGAATTGCGCGTGCACTTATGCAAGAGAAGAATCACATGTATACTTGGTGTATAATCACAGCAGCATCTTCTATTATAACCCAAAATCGTCAACAAATATGTCCTTTATACTTTGATAGAAATGGCCAAACACAAAAAAAATCGTTCAGAAACCAGCACAAGCTGGTTGTACTTTGAAGTTTTTTCAATTCACATTGCTAGGGTGATTGAGGTGCGTGCTTCAACATCCAATTTTCACTCAAGGAACCCCTTACACTTAAGGATAAACTACGATATTTTATGGACTGGCAGGTCAACCACGTAATTTATCCTTCAAGTTGAATGAACTTGACCTGCTCATTTGGTTTAGGGCTATAGATTTTACTTTCTTCTCACTAACGACACAATCATGAGCTTCATTACTCAACTCTAAACCAAAGTAATAACACTCGGATATAGGGTGACAATCCTTCACTTCGGAAGGGTAGGTTCCATACCGACATGACCTCCTATCCCAAAATCCACTCATTTCACAACAACTACAGCCAAATATAATCACCAAGGTAGAGTTGTATAAAGACCTAATGTAACTCAATGAAGTGGAAAAACCTGCAATACGAGAGCAAAAATCTTATATGTGTAAAAATAAAAGCTTAATTGAGTTAGTAAGATGTATTTCGACCGCAATAATCTACAATATTGATTATTTCGCTTTGGAAGGAAAAAAACATGTCAAATAATGTCCTTACTCAGCTCTCAGGTTGTCTAGGATTAGCTCTGCCATACATAGAAGAAAGGAGTATATTGGCCTTATCATCTGCCTTGTCTTTAGATAGAATAAGAGAAGAAGTAAGAATCACAATAACCATCGCTATTTGCGATTCAGAATTGCTACTAGAAGGTAAAATCTCTTAAGAGAAGGAAAGTCCTAATGAAAGCTGGAAGGTAAATCAATTCTTTTAGGATAGATCAGAAGTTCCATCGATTTAGGTGTAGGAGGAGTAAGGGCTTTTATCCTAGGAAGAAGACGGTGCTAGAGAATCAATAATTAAGGGAATAATGATTGTTGAAAGAAGGTAGTGGTCTAAGCCTCTTAGGCTTCACATACGTTCTCTTCTCTCTCTCGCTAGAAGGAAGTGATGCGATCCGGGTAGGATGAATTTAATTAGTGATCGAATCTTCCATAATGCTTGCTAAGAAATCAGAAGAAAGGCTTCTCCCCCTTGGTGACGCCAAACGAATAGGAAGAAGTGAATCAGAAATGAACTTATATAAGAGTTTTTATTCCGCTTCATCTACGCTGCAGATGTGAACTTTCACGACATGGTAATACTTGTGAAGCTAAGATATAACCTCCAACCTCTTCGTTAAAACTATTTAAGAGTGGTTGGCTATCTGCATTAAGGCTTAGAAATCCTCAACCTTATGATGCATTCAGTAAACAACGCCTCCCAAGATACAACAACCCCCCTTTCACAAACCTCCTATATAAGAGCATACTAGTTAATAGATGTCTACAGAAAATTGGGAGTGGATTCTTTAAAATTACAAGGAGGTTGCCGGGGTGATTCAAGAGATCCATTGGGAACTCCAGACATGCGTTCCGAGGAGTTTTCAAGCCAAGCGCATCACATAAATGCTAGACTAAGAGGAAAAGACGAGAGCTCGTAGGTGGGGGGGTGGGGGGGTGAAAGGGGGGAGGAGTGGGAAATCCTCTCGTGGTGCGTCGCGGGAATGGAGACGCCATGCCACCGTACTTTTTGGGAAGTCGAAATCAATTTCTGAAACTTATGGGATTGTGGAGGTTCGAAGATGCAACTATGAAAGGAATGGCAGGGGCACACATGAAACCTCCAAGGAAAGATTATGGTTCAAGGACCATATGGTCAACGGAAAAGTTAAGGTTCTTATTCTAGGATGGGGTTGTATGACTCAAATGTGTCACATACAATTCCTTTGAGAAGGGTGTTTCACTAATCACCCTTCACAAGAAAATGATAATATTGTGTGCATATATAATATCACTTTGAATTTATCATTCTAATTTAACTGGGTGTATGATGTCTTGTATGATCTGGATTAAGGCATAAAATGATAAATAAAAATAGGTATTATAGATTATATCATAAATTTACTATTATACATTTTCATTTCTTGTAGGTAATCATAATGTGTTATTAGGTATGTCTTTAATAGTATAGGGGGTTAGAGTAAATAATATATTTTTTGGGTTTTATTCCTTTAGATAGTAAGCTAATAGGATATTATTATTTATATTTCACTTCAGCATTGCATATATTCTGTTGACAAGGAAAATATACGATCGAGCGATGAGGGAAAGAGAAGTGAATTTCATAGAGTTATTCTACGACAGTCAACAAGGATGAGAAGAATGGGTTAAAACTTGGTTAGATAGGAAATATCAAACCGAGAAAAATCAATGGAAATAAAGGCATTAGGGTATATAGTTCACGTATATGCTCGGAAGGTGGTACCACTAAAAGAATTGATTAAATAATATATTAAATTTTTAAGGATTCTCATTTCTCTCTAAAGGGGGGATGATACACTATGTTCGTTTTAAAGATTTTAAAGAATTTCATTATCAAGAGCTCATTTCCTAGAGTACTTTACTTCCGAGGACGGATTTGTTGTCAGATTAAGATGGCGAGGTGCCCATTTTATTTTATAAGGGAAGAGATTGTAGTTGGTAAAAATAGGCCGGTTAAAAACAAGTAGGAAAGCACGCGTGTTGTATTGGTCAGTTTGAGTTGTCGCATGACGATTGGTTGAGGGGACTTCCATCATGTAGGTGGGTACAAATAATTCCATTTGACGTAATGATAGGGTAAGGGGGGCGTTGGTTGAAATGATAGTTGGTTATGTAAACGAGGAAAATTCACCCTGTTTTTTGGTACTATTCCATATTTGAGTTGTCGTTGACGTAATTGCCTCCTCTGTTAGGAGAAGGATGAGGGAGGCATTTCTTGGATAATTAACTGGTACGCACGCGTCTATGAGAGTCGCTATATTACTGTGTCCTATTCCTAAGGAGTGATCTGTATTATGCCACACGTGGCTATCCCCCAAAAGAAAGGGGGCCTTTAGTGACTTAAAATGGCTACGAGGAAAGACATTATTCGCCACACTTTAATCTATTGATGGGTTTCCATATTAATCAAACTAGGTTTTTAACCATGTTTACGGAACCAAGAAAAACGTATCTTCTTGAACTATAATAATAATGGGGTTAAGAGGCCGTCAATATGCCTGATAAATAGAAGCTTTCTTTCGCTATTTGGCTAATAAATGGAGATATGGGATCCATCTACCTACTGAAAGACTTTTCTCATATTAACCGAAAGAAGTTCTAAATTCTGGAAATGGTTGCACGTCAACAAACACTTCATGCTTTTTTAGAGCATGCTCTTGCTGTTTTTCTAGAGCTGGTGGAACAACGAATACAACAACTCCTTAACGAAATTCAAACCCCGGAGGAAGAGGGGAGAACTTTTCCCGAGACAAGAAAGACCTTATTGTTAGGATGGACTTCCGCATCTGCAACAGAAACAACTAAGATTCAGTATACTCTTTGTAGTTTAAGAAAGTCTAAGTAAGTGTATGTAGATGCAAAGTAGTGTGTTTCTTATTTTTCTTTGTTTAGTGGAGATCTACTCCTATGTTAAGTTGTCTTTGTTGTGTATGCATGTATCACTAGTAGTCTTCAATGCTTCCATTGCTCACTTTGTAATGTTGTGTTTAGTTGTGTGGATGGTGTAAGTGTGTAATCTTCTATACATGTTTTTCCATGTAACTTCGTATTAATTTGAAAAAATCGCTCATGTATTCTAGTTATTCTCTTCCCCCCTACTTTGTGCAGAAAATTGGGTGATGAATGCTTCTGTTTGAAATATCATGTTTCTTGGTAATTTCTCACATATACAAGCTCAAACTACATCCAAGAGGGTGGAGTTGTGTCTTCACAGTCACTCTCTTATATCCTATAATAGCATAAGCATAACAGAAAACTTTCATGCCCTTCTGTCCTATCATTAAAATTGACATCGAGAGTTTGAATGTGCGGAAAGCGGTCATTTGTTCATAAAATACGCCACAAAGCTAGTTACCAAAAAAAATCATCGCACCTTATCTTCTTCCTATAGAAGGATCACCTCCTAACAATGCAGTTGACATGAAAATAACATCAAATAAGAGCTTGACACACAGCAGAGACCAGTTCACACAACTAAACACAACATTAAAAAGTTATAAACGGAAGCATTAAAGCAGTATTAGTGATACCTCAGACCAACAGAATCAACTTATGCCAATATTATTAAAGGCTCTACTAAACAAAGAAAAAATAACCAATATTGTACATCTAAAAACACTTTTCAACCTTTCTTAAACGCCAAAGAGGTCGACTGACTCTGTTGTTTCCGCCGCATATGCGGAGCCACTTAGAAATTAAGGACTCCCGGTCTCGGTAATGGGTTCTGCTCTTTTCTTCCAAGGTTGAATTTGTTAAGGAGCTGTTTGCCTGCGTTGTTCCACAACTCCGGCGAAAACAGTCAAGACACATGTCTAAAAATTCATGAGCATTTGCGGATTTTTGGCCTATTCATTCAATATTAGAATTCTTTGATTAATTTGAGAAAGTCTTTTAGTGGTAGTTGGATCCATATATCCCTTTGCTTTGCCAAATAGAGAATTAAGCTACTATTTATAGGCGTTGGAGGCCCTAAAACTTTCTTACTATTAGTAAGATATGTTGTCTTGGTTCTGTACCATATTTAAACCTGAATTTTCATGAATATGAAACTCCATCCACTAGATTTAAGTGTGTTGAATAATCGTTCTTTCCCCATACACATTTGAGTGCTCAAGGTCCCCTTTCTTTTGGTGGGAATCGTCATGTGGCTTAATCCCTGATCACTCCTTAAGGAATAGAACACAATACATAACAAGGGACATTAGAGAAAAGAGTATCCGGGACGACCGGGCCTCCTTATAATAAGATAGCCCCTCCCCCATCCTCCCCTTGTTCTTTTTAAGAGTGGAAGAAATCGTCACTCAAAAGCTTAAAACTGAAAAGTACAAAAACATGTGATTTGTCCTCGTTTATGCACCCCATTGGAACTAGCCTAATTTCCTACCTACTTGTCTTTAACTGACTTATTTGTACCCAGCTACATGATGCAAGTCCCCTTGGCCAATCGTCACTCGACAACTCAAAGATGACCGGTACAACCCGCATGCTTGCCTACCCATCTTTCACATGCCTATTTTGTACCCAACTATTGTTTCTTCCCTTATAAAATAAAAAAGGGCCCTCGGCCAATCGTCAATTTAGAGCAACTACGGCCTGACGAAGTTATTTCTTTTCCCCTATCGCTTAATTGATCATATTAGACACTTGCTCTGCCTTACTTTTGACAGAAGAATAAAAGCGGAAGTTCTCCCTAGTAGTATACTACAATATCTCTATATCTTAGAAAATGAGTTTGATAAGAAATTCTATAGAATCTTTATAGTGAACATAGTGTATCATCCACCCTTTAGAGAGAAGTGAGAATCCTTAAAAATGAAAATTATATTTAATATATCCTTTAGAGAGAGTATTTATGTATGTTGTAGTGTAGATTTTTTACGGTTGGACGGGTAGGTAGTTTAGGAATCATGTAAGAGTTCTTGAGATCAAGCGGATCTTCATATGATGTTGTAAAGAATTTAGAGGGTTCGTGACAATCCGTTAATATACATACATACATACATACATTACGATATATATATATATATATATATATCTATATATAGATATAATGTATATATATATATATTTAAAATTGTTTACTCATAATAAATTGTACTTACCATATAGATTAAATCCTAACACATATATTGGGATCCATATATTATAACCATCCCTAATAACTCATATCATCTGGTACTTATCATATAAAATTAAAACCTAACAATAAATATTATCATATACTTGATATAAGGTTCAAATCAGTCTTAGTGGTAGCAGCTTGAAACACTATATGTTAACTATATATCCCTGATACCCTAATCACTTATTCTTCTACTCTTACCTTTCTTAGACAGGAAGCTTTTTTACCCATTCCTTCTCATCCTTTGTCTGACTTTCTGTAGGTAACTTTATCTAATTCACTCTCTTTCTTCTCACTCGTATCGAACAGTTTCTTGTTCAAAGTTGGATCCACGTTTCTAGAGGTGGAAATAACTAATAACCGTAATATCATATTAATCTTACTATAAAAAATTAAAGCGCTAACAAGATATAACTTCATTACGTATTAAATACTAATACCCTCTTAAATGATTACTTGCAAGAAATGGAATAAATAATAGTACAATATGATATGTCTTAAACACACCTATTTCATTTATCATTTGTTAAGTGTTATTTCCGGATCATACCACCTAAATAAATTAAAATGATAAATTCAAAGTATACGATTATACACACAATATAATAATTTGTTTGTGAAGGGTGATTAGTTAAACACCTTTCTCAAAGGAATCGGGCGTGACTCTCTCACGTCATACGGCGTCGTCCCGAAATCAGGACCTTAACATTTCCTTTGACCATCGGTTCCTCAAACGAATAGATATTCCTATGTAGGTCTGTTGAGACCCTGCCCAGTTCATTCGCAGGTTGCATCACCCGTACCGTCCAGTATCCCCCTATGTTTGAAAATACGGGAGGGGGTGGGGGGGAGTGGGGGGGGGAGGGAAGGCTGGTGAACTTGAGGAGGGGGGAGGAGGTGGAGGGGGGGGAGAGGGGAGGTATGGGGGGGGGGGTGATGGAGGAGGAAGGGAAGGGGCGGGGGAGGACGGGAGGCATCGAGGAGAGAGGAGATGGGGGGGGGGAGAGGGTGGGTGGGTGAGGTAAAGATGGGGGGGGGGTGGACGTACATGGGGGGGGGGGGTGGGGTGGATAAGGGTGTGGAAGTGGTGGGACGGATAATGTGGGGGGAGCGGTATAGCGGGAGGGTGGATGAAAGGGAAGAGTGAAGTGAATAGTGCTATAGGGGTTGGGGTGTAGGGGGTGACGGGGGGGGGTGGAGTATTAGGCCGGGGGATAATGAGGAGGATGGTGAAGACACTTGTGAGGGGTTAGGGGGATGGTGTGTAATTTTTTTTCTTTTATCCTCCCGTTCTTTGTTCTTGGTTTTTGATTCTGCATCTAGTTTTGGATAGCTCTGGGAGGGATTTCTGCCAAGTCCCCCCCCCGCTCCCTCTAGCACAGGCGGTCGTCTTCCGAAGGGCTAAAACACCTTCCTCCTCCTACACCTAAAGTGATGGAATTTTCAATTCTATCCTAAAAGAATTGACTTACCTTCCATCTTTCATTAGGACTTTCCTTTTCTAAAGAGATTTTCGCTTCTATTAGCACTTCCGAAGAGGAATATATCAATCTTATTGTGGGCCACATAGTTCCAAACAAAAAATAAATACAAAGAAGAAAAAATCTCACTTATCATGTGACAAATAGGTTCTGGGGTCATTTTAGAATAACTAAAACTTCTTCTCTAATGTTATTAGTAGTTTACTTTCCACATTTCTTTCTGATTGTTGGATTTTAGGCTGACTTGTCTTAGTGGGATACACGAGTGCGATCACAACAATTTTCGAATTGTAAAATTTGTGTTCTCTACAAAAAAAGGTATCCTTATGTATGTTATTTTTGTTTTTCTATCCTATTCATTTAGATTCATATATTGTTGATAATGACAAATATTTTTTTGAGGGAAATGATTGTTTGTAATTTAGATTAACTTTTTACCATCTTTTTTTTTGTGGCATATGATGATGATTTTTATAGATCCAGCTAAAATTTTGTGTTCTAATATTTAACCTATAAATGTCATAGTATTGAATCAAAATCAGGAGAAGTGAACAGAACAAAAATATTCACTTCAAAGAAAGAAAATTATATTTATTCTGATGACATATATTGAAATAAAAAAACATATCTCAATGAAATATTAAACATGATAACTCATTATAGAAATTATGGTTCTTCATAATAGATTAGATCCAATGAAATTCAGAATAAATTGAATATTTAAATTAATATTTTGTTCGTTTTTCATTATATCATATCGACTTCCAACTAATCTGAATTTTCGAGAGACACATTCTAACAATCTTTTTTTTCATATTCAAAGCTCAAACTAGGGACCTCTGATTAAGGGTGGATGAATCATATATGTCCCTCCACAATTAATGTTGGTACTAATAACTTAATTAACACTCTCTTGCATATTCTGCAATATGTTGGAATAAGTTTTTGAGTTCTACCAACAAGATTGCATTGGAAAAGAAGTAAATATTACTTCATCGTTAACCTGAATTGTCAAATTGAATCTTGGGTATGAGTTATCTATATTAGAAAGAGGTTTCCTTCAATTTGAAACTTTCCATTATCCGAATCTAATTGTGTCACAATAAGAATATTATAAGATTAGTCTCATCAACTTTCCATCTTTTTATTAATAACCCACAATCTTCTTCATGAATTTTTTTACTTTTTATTTTTTTATTGTTCTCTACATATGAAGAATATGTTTTATATTTAATTTATTTCTTTTTCGTGCTATTAATTTATATTTATTACAATATTGTTTTTTTCTCAAGGTGATGATTGATTGTCAATTAAATACTTTTATGCCTAATTTTTATTGTGGTGTATGATGATGATTTTATAGTTTCAAATAAAAAATTTGTGTTCTTAAATTATTAAATTGCATGGTATTGATTAAAATCAGGAGTAAATTACAACAAAAAATTACTAGTAAGATGAGAATTCTATATATCCTCATGTCATGTTTTTATTTTCTTGTAAAGTTTCCTTTAAACACATATTGAAAGGCAAAAAAATAACACATCTCAATGATATATTAAATGTGACAACTTATTATAATTATTATAAAAATTATCATTCTTCAAGATAAAAGAATTCCACTGGAGTTTGGAATAAATTATAAATTGTACTTAGTATCATTTTCACTCTAATTCAATACATTATATTGGATTCCAATTTAGTTTGGATTCTGAGTGATAATCTTTAAAAAGATTTTCTTGATATCCATGGCTCAAATCGAGACCGTTGATAAAGGATGGATAGATCATATATATCCCACCATAACTCTTGTTGGTACGTATAATGACTTATTTAATTCTCTAAAACAAATATTGGAACTTTGATTTATTTATTTATTTTTAACACAAAAGGGATTTAAATGAGTAGAAGTTAGTATTTATTTATCCGTGACCAGAAGTGTCAAGCTTGAGTTTTGGGCATATTGTTTTCCTTTTGAGAGGTTTACCCTCAACATGGGATTTTTCATTATCTGAATCTAAATAAGTTCCAATAAAAATATCAAACATCAATTGAAAAGTATTTTCTTCTTGTACTAATAAAAATAAGTTATTTTGAAAAAGAAATTGAGGGTAGACTCAAAGATTGTGGTATTAGATTCATATATCCTCTATCTTTTCATGAATAATCACTCAATGTCCTTAATAAAACATATATATTATTGTTTTTACTATTTGAAATTAAATTAATGTCTTCATATTTTTTTTATGTTCTATTAGTTTAAATTCATAAATGTTGATGATAATTTTTTTTAAAGAAAATGATTATTTGTTAGTTACAATTTTGTGCCTAGTTTTGCTTGTGGTATATGATGATGCTGATTTTTATAGATTCAAATAAAAATCTCAATATCTTAAACTATTTAATGACAGGTAACTCAAGAAAACAAGTGTGGAGATATAGGACTTTCGAAATGTTTATTTTCTTAAATAAAAGGGTATGTTGGAAAGAAATATAGTGTGTGGATACATTTAAGCTATTTTTTCTTTCTTTCTTATGTTCGATATTCATTTAATCTTATATCAATGATATCTTAAATTAATTTTACTTTCTCAAATGTACTATAGATGGTACAACCGAGAAAATCCTCAAGAGGATCAAAGGAAATTTTTACGAAGGATATGAATGTCAATTTATTTTCTAATAAGGCCAGAGAATGCGTATTTTAAAATACTCATATTATAAGGTTAGACAATACTAGGCAATAGATATAAAAAAAAGAAACTAATATCCACAAATGCTATTGATATTGACTCTTTACTATTAAGGTATTTCATGCATCAAACTTGAGAGGTCTCATGGACCAATAAGTGAAGTGGTGAACGAGATCTTGAAAAGAGTAACTCATATTATAAGGGAGGAAATCGAATGGCAATCATCATGAGAAATAAAAAACAGTTAGTGAGGAGACGAAAAATACGTAGTTTTTCATGGATCTAGAAATATAGGGAAGGAGACTAATTAATAGTGATAAGTTAAACTGCCCTTATGTAAGGATAAAATCATGCAAGGGATGAAAATTTGCGGTGAAAAAGGGAAGGTGTTCACCGCTTATCATGAGCAAATCTCCTGATGGAGAAGAACATGATAAACAAAACTTTTAATTAATCTAGTTTCTTTTATTTCAAGTATTCATGGAAGATAAAAAACAATGAAGAAATTTTGGATCTTTATTGAAAAGTACATAAACAAATTTGATGTAATCTTCCTAGAATTGGCTTAGTAAAAAAAAAGGAACATAATTATACTGGTTCAATAGATATGAATCATATCAATGATGCTACCAATTACATAAAAGCACAATCATACAAGAACTCAAGAACAATAATGCTAACACCAACACAACAAACAATACATAATAATAAGCAAAGGGAAATAAGAAGAATCTACATGAATCAAAATAAGCATGGCGACATGCAATTAAAGTCAAAGCCTAATTTCATTTGCCCCAAAGCTAGGTTGATTTGATGTGCAATGTAGGTTATTTACTTCCTTGATGCTACCCTCTATTGTACACAAATAGATCTTTTCTAGAGCAAAATGAAAAGAAATCAAAATATAATCTCACTATGGGGCACATAGTGTCAAACCAAAGAAATTTAAAGAGAAAATCTCCCTCATCATGTGACACTCAGGTTTTGGGGCTATTTAAGAATGACTATGTTTTTCACTCTTTTGCTATTATTATTTTGCTTCCACATTTCTTTTGTAGTGTTGGGTTATAGGTTGACTTGTCTTGGTGGGATAGACGAGTGTCATCACGTTCACTCTTGGATTGTAATATTTGTGTTCACTACATAAAAGGAATCATTATGTATGTTATTTATTTTTCCTATCCTATTAATTTAGGTCCATTCATTGTTGATAATAGAACATATATTTTTGAAGGAAATGATTGTTTGTAATTTTTATCAATTTTTTTATTAGCTTTCTTCGCAGTATGTGATGATGATTTTTATTGATCCAAATAAAATCTTCTCTTCTTATATATCTGTAAGGCTATTGCCCATGTTCTAACCAAAGGACCATGGCCTAATCCAACTTGGAAAAGGATTGAAATTATTTTCTTTATTTGATTTTAAATCTATTAGGAAACAGGATTGGAATTGTTACTCCTGTGGCTGTTTGGCTTTGTAAGGAAAAGACAACTCTATAAATAGAGGATGGTCTTGAGAGAATCAAATTTAAGGCATACATTCTTATTGTCTTGGAAAGAAATTAGAAACAAAGAGCGGTTTTGAGGAGAGCTTTCAAAAAGAGAAAAGAGAGAAGGATAAGGGTTATTTGCTGTAGTCTTTTCTCCATCCAGCAACGTTCAGATCGTGTTTTCCAAATTCATAAACCGTTGGATCGGGCTGAAATTTGGACTTAGGGATTCACCTCTTGGGGTTGAGGTAAAATTGTGTGTTGGAAAAGAAATGGCTACTAACAAAGAATGTCTGACAAGAGAACCGCGGAGAATACAAAAGTCTATAATTTTCTTCTCTATTTGAACCAAGAGATACAAAACAAACACAAGCAATATGATAGTAATGGCAGCAGTAATTCAACCAAACAAATCTAACAAGCAATTAAATAAACCAATCCACAAGACACCAAGATTAAGTGGGAAAAAACATTCATTTGAAGAGTAAAAAATCACGGGGACCAAAGATCACTATAATCACCAAGAGTTAAAATATTGTTCTAAAATATTAGACAACAAAACAATTGCCAAACGACGAGCAACAACAAAATAAGATTGCACCAAATCTAGGAAATTAAGGAGCAAAATCACAATTTCGGAAACTAATGTTCACGACACCAAAAACTGAAGCTAAGCCACCAAATACAATATGTCAGTTCCTAATCAAATATTGAGATGAGATAATACTGTGTCAAAAAAATAGCTCAATCGGATAAGAAACGAAGCGGGAATACGAATTTGAAGTTGGTTGTTAGGGCGAAAATTTTGACTGCGAAAACTGCTCGCTTTCTCTTCTTTTTGGCTGCTGAAAAAACCTCTGTATCATGTGAAAATACGGCACCTAAAATAGGCTATATTTGCCTCATAAAGAATGGGCCTATGGGCAACAAATGGGTGATCCAAATTGGACTTTTTTTTTATCCACATAGGAAGGGAAAAAAGACCCATAACCAACAATTCTCCTCTCACGAATATGTGAGGAGACCGGCCATCACGGCGACCATGCAAACAATCTTAAAACTTCCCTCGTGGCAAAGCTTAGTCATCATAATCGGAACATTGTCATTTGTAGAATCTTTCAAGCTCAAGCAACCTGAAATCCAACACATTCCAATCAATGGTATCTAACATCAATGTGTTTAGACAGACAATGGAACGTAGAATCTTACCAGATGTTATAGCACTTTGACTGTCACCAATAAAGCACATACCTATTTGAGCACAACAGTTCCCTCAGAATCCTTCATCCAAAGAAATTCTTAACAAGCTTCAAGACAGCAATAAGACTCAAGCTTCTGTAGTAGATAGAGCAACACATTTTGCACCTAGATTGCCAGACACAGCTCCCTTGCAAAAATAACAAGTACAATGAAGTAGGGACTAAACCTCCTGCGAGTATCAAACATCACCCGCATGTCGAATCAGTAGAACCACAAAGAATAGGCTTCCCGTTCCAAACAAAAAACTCAGACTAGAAGTGCCACAGAGATATATCATAAAACCCATTCAAATCATCCAATGTTCTCTTCATGGAGTAGAAAGAAAAACAGCTAACAAATCCAACAGCGTGAGCAATATCCGGTCTTGTACAAACCATGCATACATCAAACTACCAACAACTGAGAATAAGGACCTTTTTCATATCTTCCTTCTAATCATAAATAGAAGGACACGGTTTGTGCTCAAAATTTGAAGTTGCATAGGTTAAAGGTGTACTGACAACTTGCTTTGTCCATGTGAATCTTGCGAAGTACTTCTGAATGTACTTCTCGTGTGATATAACCAATTTCTTGGCCTTTCTATCACGGACAATTTGCATGCCAAGGAAATCTGCCGGCTGTCCGAAGTCTTTTCATAGGCAAAAAGACTTACTCAACTCTTGCTTCAACTTCTGAATCTGCAAGTACTATGACCAACAAAAAAGCATGTCAATCAACCAAAGCCAACAGAATAATAAGTAACCCAGAGAACTTTTGCACAAAAACACATGGTCTGAAGAAGCTTCTTGAAGCCCTGCGACTCATAAAAATAACCAAACTTCCTGTACCACTGCCTGGGAGCCTTTTTCCAAACACATACAAGCTCTTCTTCAAGTGCAAACATAATTCTCCTTTACCCTTGACTTCAAACCTTCCGGTTGCTCCATATAACTTTCTTCATCTAAGTCACCATGTAAGAAAAGCAGTTTTAACATCAATTTGCTACAACCTATAAATCTAGACTTGCAGCCAAGCTTAGAACACCACGAAGGATTGACATCTTACAAACTAGACGAGACTATCCATCAAAATCAACTCCCCTTTTCTGATTAAATCCATTTACAACTAATCTAGCTTTTGTACCGTGGAACTGGATTACCATCTTCAGGTTTCAACCGGAAAAACCAACCTGTTTTTCAAAGATTTTCTGTCTTTAGGTAACTTAACAAATCAAAGGTTATGATTATCATGCAAGGATTTAATCTCATCTTTCCATAACATCAAACCACTTTATTTTTCTTCACTTCCATGGCCTCATCAAGACTCTCAGGTTATCCCCTATCAGTCAAGAGGACATACTCATTGGGAGAATAAAGAGATGAAGGAATTACTCTCTCTACTAGATCGTATGAGCGAACTTCTCTGGAGCATCTATAATTGGTTGTTGGACAACCACACATCTTGCACTGGATCATCACAACATCATGCCGGTCATTCTGAACATGATCACCATCTTCATTATAAACTGAAGTTTATCATTATGAAGATTTTTCTTCGTGAAATAGTCAAAGGAGGAATTGATCAAACATCAATAAGCTCTCAACTACTATGAAAATCAGCCTTTGTCAGCTTTGTCAAAATCTTCAATTGTTGGTCTTCAAAGAACACAACATACGGCTTATAACAGGTTTCTTCTCAAAACAGGATCATAGAAACCATAGCCAATCATCTTGACCATAAGCAAATGAAGATTACACTGCCTTAGTTTTAACATCCACACTTCGGACCTTCATCCTTAGGAAAAACAGGTACAAAGGCTTTACACCCAAAGACTCTAAGATGATCAGTAGAAAACATTCTTCCAGTCAAACTCGGTCAGGGACATCACCAATCTAAGTAACAACAGGAGATAAATTGATACATAAGCAGCATAGTAAGTGCTTCTGCCCAAAAGAATCTGACAGCTAGACGCTGAAAGGCATACATGCTCAACCTCTCAACTAGAAGTTCTGTTCATCCTCTCTCCTAAACCCTTTAAACTGAGGAGTCTTGGAGGAGTTTTTGATGTCTATACCCTGCTCTTGCAATATCTATCAAAAGGCCAAAAATATACTCACCACCATTATCTGAGTGGATGCCTTGTCGATGTCTTCCAGTTTGTCTTTCAACCAAGGCTAAAACTCTTGAACACATAAGTACTTGATCCTTGGGCGTCAAAGGGAATACCCAAAGTTTGCGAGACAATGATCATCAATAAAAAAAAAAAGTCACAAAGTAAAGTTCACCCCACCATGAGATTCTTACCTTAAAAGGATACACAAATCAGAAGTACCAACTCCAGCAAAATTAAGCTTTCTGAAAGCGGATAACTCTAAAAAAGAAAATCTTTTTATGTTACCGGCTAAGCAGGAAACACATTTGCTTTCACATTTGCTTGTTTCACTACGAAAGCAAATTTTTCTTAGAAAAACTATCAATCCTTTGCGTCATATGACTCAGCCTTCTATGCCATAACCTGATGAACAGTATAATTCTCCACAAATATACGGAGTCTCTGGACCATGGGAGCCATGAAATACTACAAGTTAGGACAACTTGTCCACCACGGGCCAAACCATCAAACCTCTAGTAAGCTTCCACTGGCCAACACCAAATGATAAACATACACACCTCATCATCAAGATTTTCCCACAGAATCAAAGTAAGCGAAACAGCTGGAGCATTGCTTGAACATTATTGAGAACAGTAGTTTGGGAACCATTGTTACTTCCAAACAAAACTGTCGCAATGCCAATAACTTCACTTCATGATTTGCCCATTTTCAACGTTCCAAAATTACCAGAGTATAAGAAGAAAATAATTCCTTCTTTGGCGTGACATGAGAAGTAGGAAAACCCGAATCCACAAACAGTAGACTCATCACGAACAAGATAATGACATTTGCATACAAGAAAAAACAGAAGATCATCATTGCAACAACAGCAACACGATTTTCATTAGCGCCTTCTCTCTTTTTGTGTCTATATCTCTCTATGGTTGTCACAATATTTCATGGATATGACCATTCTTGTGTCAAAGTCACATGTAATATCTTGTATTTAGACTTTGACTTGATTCTACTTTTACTTATCATTTGACCACTGGACTGTTTCTCCCCTAATCTTGAGTAAACCAAAACATCGGAGTGTGAAGATGAGAAGATTGAGGCTTCAGTCTTATTCTCATTTCTTTATTCAGACACCACTGGAGTAGATTCCATGGTTACAAACACCACGGGAGCAGAATTAGTCAAAGAAACCGACGAGTTTCCCAAGGAGTCTGGCAGAGTATTAAGAAGCCCAAAGTCCTGTATATCATCATCAAAAAACTTACACCCCACAAGGACAGCTGGTAAGAACACCATGAAAACTCCCTTAATATCATCAATCAATAGGCGTAGCCTCTTTATACATGAATTCATTAATTGTTTCAATAGGAACAACTGTTGTTGCCAGTCTTCGAAGCATAAAAGTGTCTCGAGCTTGTCCCACAAACTGTTGGCATTGTGTCCATGTCACAATATGATTTCTAACCTTATCTTCAACCCATTGTCGAATAATCCACAAACCTGAAGATGCTTCAAACATTTCAATTCTTCATATTCAAAGACTGAGGCTTATTAGAAGCAACAACACAGTAAATGCATATTCTGACAAATAGAAGATCTTCACCTTGCCTTTCTAAATATGATAGTTACTACCAATTTAAACACACCATTTTGCTTCATATTTGCCTCCATCATTCAAAACGACAATCATAACAAAAACCAATGCTCTGGATACCCACTTTGTTGGGAAAGGGACCAAGCACTAACAAAGAATGTCATGACAGGATAACAGCGGAAGGAAACCCAGTCATACTTCCTTATCGATTTGAAACCAAGAAGAAGAAAACAACCACAAGCATATGATAGAAGGCATCAAGAATTCAACCAACACAACAACCCTATACCACAAGGCAATAATAAACAATGCACACAAGACACCAAGTATTGTTTTGTTTTCGGGAAAACCCTTCGATTGGAAGAGGTTAAAAAACCACAGGACCAAAAGCTCACTATAATCACCAGGTTACAATATTTTCTCCAATTTCTAGGCCAACAAAACAAGTTCCAAACAATGAGCAAAACAAAATAGAGGCACCAAATCTAGAGGAATTAAAGGAGCAAAAAATCAACAATCGCAGCTACTGTTCACGATAGACAAAACTGAAGCTGCAGGCCACCAAACCCAACTCTGTCAGTTCCTAATCACCGATTGAGATTAAGTAATATGCTGTCAAAAAACTCAGCTCAATCGGATAAGAAACGAAGCGGGAATCACAATTTGAAATTGGTTGTTAGGCTGATTTGACTGCGAAAAACTGCTCCCGTTCTCTCTTTTTGGATGCTGAAAAAAACTTCTCTGTCTATGTGAAAATAAGACCTAAATAGGGCTTATAAAAAAATTTTTGCTTTTTTCATAAAGAATGGGACTACAGGCAAAAATGGTTGGTCCAAATTGGGCTTTTATTTATCCACATAGGAAGGGAAAAAGGCCCATAACCCAACATGGTGGAGATCGGATTCGAATGTCAGTAAGATCCTGTTTTAGGTCCCGAACAGAAGCTGAATTTCAGTGGTGTTTCTTTCTATTTAACTTTTGTTGATGTAGCTATTGTTTGTTCTTTTTTGGGACTTGTTGTGTAGCCATTATAATAATATTTGTAACCCTCTTATTGGTATAGTGAAGTAATTCGGATCTTGTCGACCCTGTGGTGATTACCTTCAGTTTGAAGGGTTTTTCTATGTTAAACTTGGTGTTCTTTATTATTAGATTTTCGTTTTCATCTTTTCGTCATAACAAATGGTATCAGAGCTAAGATTATCTATGTGGAGGGAATGTGAGAAAAGATAGTATCGATAATGGCAGAGATTGCTTACACAATATCGAAACATAACTCATATTACTAAGGAGGAAGGAGGGAATCACATGTAACTCATCATGAGAAAAAACATTAGATGAAGGAGAAGAAATTACGTAGTTTCATGGATCTAAAATATAGGGAAGGAGAACTAATTACTAGTGATAGTTAAACTGCCCTTATGTAAGGATAAAAATCATGCAAGGGATGAAAATTTGCGGTGAAAAAGGGAAGTGTTCACCGCTATCTGAGCCAAATCTCCTGATGGAGAAGAACATGTAAACAAACTTTTAATTATCTAGTTTCTTTTTATTTCAAGTATCATGTGAGCTAAAAAACAAGAAGAAATTTGGATCTTTATTGAAAGTACATCAAAAATTTTGATGTAATCTTCCTAGAATTGGCTTAGTAAAAAAAAGAACATAATTATACTGGTTCAATAGATATGATCATATCAATGATGCTCACCAATTACATAAAAGCTCAATCATACAAGAACTCAGAACAATAATGCTAACACACCAAACACAACAACAATACATAATAAAGCAAGGGAATAAGAAGAATCTACATGAATCAAAATAAGCATGGCGGACATGCAAATTAAGTCCAAGCCCTAATTTTAATTTTGCAAACTAGGGTTGATTGATTTGCAATGTAGTGTATTTAACTCCTTAGGATGCTACCTCTATTGTACAACAAATAGATCTGTTTCTAGAGCAAATAAAAAGAAATCAAATATAATCTCACATAGGGGCACATAGTGTCAACCAAAGAATTTAAAGAAAATCTCCCTCATCATGTGACACTCAGGTTTTGGGGCTATTTAAGAATGAACTATGTTTTTCACTGCTTTTGCTATTATTATTTTGCTTCCACAATTTCTTTTGTAGTGTTGGGTTATAGGTTGACTTGTCTGGTGGGATAGACGAGTGTCATCACGTTCACTCTTGGATTGTAATATTTGTGTTTCACACATAAAAGGAATCAATATGTATGTTATTTTTTTTTTCCTATCCTATTAATTTAGGTCCATTCATTGTGATAATATAGACATTATTTTTGAAGGAATGATTGTTTTTGTAATTTTTATCAATTTTTTATTAGCTTTCTTCGCGATATGTGATGATGATTTTTATTGATCCAAATACAATCTTCTCTTCTTCTTATATACTTGTAGCGCTATTGCCCATGTTCTAAACCAAAGGACCATGGCCTAATCCACTTGGAAAAGATTGAAATTATTTTCTTTATTTGATTTTAAATTCTATTAGGAAAAGGATTGGAATTGTAATCCTGTTGGTTTTGGCTTTGTAAGGAAAAGTACAACTCTATAAATAGAGGATGGTCTTGAGAGAATAATTTAATTGCACATTCTTATTGTCTTTGAAAGACATTAGAACATAAGAGAGGTTTTTGAGAGAGCTTTCAACAAGAGAAAAGAGAGAAGGATAAGGGTTCTTTTGCTGTAGTCTTTTTCTCCATCCAGCAACGTTCAGATCGTGTTTTCCAAATTAATAACCGTTGGATCGGGCTGAAATTTGGACTTAGTTATCCTAACATCTTGGTGGTTGATTTAAATGGTGTGTTGGAAAAGACAAGGCACTAACAAAGAATGTCTGACAAGATAACAGCGGAAGAATACACAAGTCTATAATTTTCCTTCTCTATTTGAACCAAGAGAATACAAACAACCACAAGCAATATGATAGTAAGGCAGCAAGTAATTCAACCAAACAAATATAACAAGGCAATAATAAACCAATCACACAGACAACCAAGATTTAATGGAAACCATTCGATTTTGAAGAGTAAAAATCACGGACCAAAAGCTCCACTATAATCACCAAGAGTTAAAATATTGTCTAAAATATTAGCAACAAAACAATTGCCACCACGACAACAACAAAATAAGATTGCAAACCAAATCTAGAGAATTAAAGGAGCAAAATCACCAATTTCGAAACTACTGTTCACGACACCAAAACTGAAGCTAAAGGCCACAAAATCCAATATGGTCAGTTCCAATCAAATATTGAATGAAGATAAATGCTGTCAAAAATCAGCTCAATCGGATAAGAAACGAAGCGGGAATCGTCAATTTGAAGTTGGTTGTTAGGGCTGAATTTTTACTGCGAAACTTCTCTCTTTCCTCTTTTTGGCTGCTGAAAAAACTCTCTGTATATGTGAAAATAAGACCTAAATAGGCTTATATTTGCCTCATGAAGGGGCCTATGGGCAAAAAGGGTTGATTCCAAATGGATTTTTTTTATCCACATGGAGGGAAAAAGGACCCATAACCCAACAATTCCCCTCTCACGACTATGTGGAGGACACCGCCATTCCCGGCGACCATGCAACAATCTTAAAACTTCCCTCTTGGCAAACTTTAGTCATCATATCGGAACCATTGCCATTTGTACGAATCTTTCAAGCTCAAGCAACTTAAATCCAACACATGTCCAATCCAATGGTATCTCACTCAATTGTTTAGACAACAATGGAACGTAGAATTCTTCACCAAGATGTATAGCACTTTGACTGTCCACATAAAGCACATACCTCTCTTGACACAACTAAGTTCCCTCAAGAATCTCTTCATCACAAAGAATTCTTTACAAGCTTCAAACGACAGCAATAACTCGCTTCTGTTAGATAGCGCAACACACATTTTTGCAACCTAGATTGCCAAGACACAGCTCCTTGCAAAAATAACCAAGTACATGAAGTAGACTTGCGAGTATTCAACAACACCAGCCATGTCTGAATCATGTATAACCACAAGAATAGGCCTTCCCTGTTCCAAACACAAACTCAGACTAGAAGTGCCACAGAGATTCTCATAACCCACTTCACATCATTCCAATGTTCTCTTCATGGAGTAGAAAAAAAACAGCTAACAAATCCAACACAGTGAGCACTATCCTGGTCTTGTAACAACCATCGCATACATCAACTACCACAACTGACATAAGGACTTTCTTCATATCTTCCTTCTCATCATCACTAAGGACACTGTTTCGTGCTCATGGAAGTTCATAGCTAAAGGTGTACTGACAACCTTAGCTTTTGTCCATGTTGAATCGCGAAGTACTTTCTGAATGTACTTCTCTTGTGATAATACCAATTTCTTGGCCTTTCTATCACGGAACAATTTCATGCCAAGAATCTGCCTTGCTGTCCTAAGTCTTTCATAGCAAAAGACTTACTCAACTCTTCTAACTCTTGCGAACTTCTAATCCTGAAGTACTAACCAACAACAAGCATGTATCAACATAAAGCAACAGAATAATAAAGTCACCATCAGAGACTTTTTGCAAACAAAAACACAATGGTCTGAAGAAGTCTTCTTGAAGCCCTGCTGACTCATAAAATAACCAAACTTCCTGTACCACTGCCTGGGAGCCTTTTTCAAACCATACAAGCTCTTCTTCAATTTGCAAACATATTCTCTTTACCCTTGACTTCAAAACCTTCCGGTTGCTCCATATAAATTTCTTCCTAAGTCACCATGTAAGAAAGCAGTTTTAACATCCATTTGCTCAACCTCTAAATCTAGACTTGCAGCCAAGCTTAGAACCACACGACAGATGGATGACATCTTCCAACTAGAGAGAATATCTCATCAAATCAACTCCCCTTTTCTGATTAAATCCATTTACAACTAATCTACTTTGTACCGTGGAACTGGATTACCATCTTCATGTTTCACCCGAAAAACCCCACCTGTTTTTCAAAGCTTTTTCCTGTCTTTAGGTAACTTAACCAATCAAAGGTATGATTATCATGCAAGGATTTAATCTCATCTTCCATAACTCAAACCACCCCTTTATTTTTCTTCACTTTCCATGGCCCATCAAGACTCTCGGTTCTCCCCTATCAGTCAAGAGTACATACTCATTGGAAATAAAGAGATGAAGGAATTCTCTCTCTACTAGATCGTCTGAGCGAACTCTCTGGAGCATCTATAATTGGTTGTTGGACAACCACATCATCTTGCACTGGATCATCAACAACATCATGCCGGTTCATTCTGAACATGATCACCATCTTCATTATCAACTTGATTTTCATCATTATGAGATTTTCTTCCGGTGCAATAGTCAAAGGAACTTATCAACATCAACTAAGCTCTCCTACTCTGAAAATCCAGCCTGTTCACTTTGTCAAAATCTTCAATTGTTTGGTCTTCAAAGAACACAACATCAGGCTTCTAACAAGTTTCTTCTCAACAGGATCATAGAAACCATAGCCAAATTCATCTTGACCATAAGCAATGAGATACACTGCCTATTTTTTAACATCCAACTTCGACCTTTCATCCTTAGGAACATGTACAAAGGCTTTACAACCCAAACTCTAAGATGATCATAAAAACATTCTTACCAGTCCAAACTCTGTCAGGGACATCACCATCTAAAGTAACAACAGAGATAAATTGATAACATAAGCAGCAGTATTAAGTGCTTCTGCCCAAAAGAATCTGACAGCTTAGCAGCTGAAAGCATACACTAACCCTCTCAACTGAGTTCTGTTCATCCTCTCTCCTAAACCATTTAACTAGAGGATCTTTGGAGGAGTTTTCTGATGTCTAATACCCTGCTCTCTGCAATATCTATCAAAAGGACCAAATATACTCACCACCATTATCTGAGCGGATGCATTTCGATGTCTTCCATGTTTGTCTTTCAACCAAGGCCTAAAAACTCTTGAACACATCAAGTACTTGATCCTTGGACTTCAAAGGGAATACCCAAAGTTTGCGAGAATGATCATCAATAAAAGTCACAAAGTAAAGTTCACCACCATGAGATCTTACCTTAAAAGGATCACACAAATCAGAATGTACCAACTCCAGCAAATTAAGCTTTCTTGAAAGCGGATAACTCTAAAAAGAAACTCTTTTCTGTTTACCGGCTAAGCAATGAACACATTTCTTCAACTTTGCTTGTTTCACTCCAGAAAGCAAATTTTTCTTAGACAAACTATCAATCCCTTTCTCTCTTTTTTTTTGTGGCATATAGATTAATTTGATAATCCCCCTAGCTAAAATTTTTGTTCTGAATATTTAACCTATAATGTCATAGGAAAATTAATCAAAATCCAGGAGACGTGAACAGAGACAAAAATATTCACTTCAAAGAAAGAAAATCAATATTTATTCTGATGACATATATTGAAAATAAAGAAAACTATCTCCCTTGGAATTTAACATGATAACTCATTATAGAAATATGGTTCGTCATAATGATTAGACCAATGAAATTCCGAATGAAATGATTTAAATTAATATTTGTGTTCGTTTTTCATTATGATATATCGACTTCCAACTAAATATCTGAATTTGAGTAGACCCTTCTAACAATCCTTTTTTTCATATTCAAAGCTCAACTAGGGAACCCTCTGATTAAGGTGGATGAATCATATATTTCCCTCCTCCACCAATTAATGTTGTAACTAAGAACTTACTAACACTCCTCTCTGCAGATTCTGCATATGTTGAAAATAGTTTTTGAGTTCTACCAACAAGATTGCATTGGAAAGAAGTAATATTACTGGCATCGTTAAACTGAATTGTCAAATTGAATCTTGGGTATGAGTTATCTATATTAAAAGAGGTTTCACTTCAAGTTGAAACTTTCCATATCCGAACGAATGTGTCACAATACGAATATTATAAGATTAGTCCATCACCTTTACCATCTTGTTATTAATACCCACAATCTTCTTCTTCATGAAAATGTTTTTTACTTTTATTTTTTTTATGTTCTCTACATATGACTATAGGTTTTTATATTTAATTTATTTCTTTTTCGTGCTATTATAATTTATCTTATTACAATATTGTTTTTTTCCCCCTCAAGGTGCTGTGTGTTGTCAATCCTTTAAATACTTTTATGCCTAATTTTTATTGTGGTGTCTGATGATGATTTTATGTTTTCAATAAAAAATTTGTGTTCTAAATTTATTAAATTGTTGAATGGTATCTGATTAATCGGAGTAAATTACAACCAAAATTACTAGTAAGATAGAATTCATATATCCTCATTCATGTTTTATTTTCCTTGTAAAGTTTCCTTTAAACACCACATATTGAAAGGCAAAACAATAACACATCTCAATGATCATTAAATTGACAACTTATTATAATTATTATAAAAATTAATCATCTTCAAGATACAAGAATTCCACTGGAGTTTGGAATAAATTATAAATTGGTCCTTAGTAATCAGTTTCACTCTAATTCATACATTATATGGATTCCATTTTGAGTTTGAGCTTCTGAGTGATAATCTCTTTAACAAAGATTTTCCAGCGTTGATATCCATGGCTCTCGGCTCTTCCAAATGCTGGAACCGTTGATGAAGGTGGTGGTGATGGATAGATCATATATATCCCACCATAACTCTTGTTGGTACGTATAATGACTTAATTTAATTTCTCTAAAATATTTGGAAATCTATTGGATTTATTTATTTATTTTTACCAAAAAGGATTATAAATGAGTAGAAGTTAGTATTTATTTATCCGTGACCAGAAGTGTCAAGCTTGAGTTTTGGGCATATGTTTCCTTTGAGAGGTTTACCCTCAACATGGGATTTTTCATTATCTGAATCTAAATAATTCCATAAAAAATAATCAAACATCAATTGAAAAGTATTTGCTTCTTCTTGTACGAATAAAATAAAGTTTTTTGAAAAAGAAATTGAGGGTAGACCAAAGATTGTGGTTTAGATTCATCTATTCCTCTATCTTTTTCATGATAATACTCAATGTCCTTAATAAAAATTATAGTTATTGTTTTTACTTATTTGAAATTTACATTAATGTCTTCATATTTGTTTATTTGCTATAGTTTAAATTCATAATTTGAGGATCCTTTTTTTTTAAAGAAAATGATATTTGTTAGTTACAATTTTGTGCCTAGTTTTGCTTGTGGTATATGATGATGCTGATTTTTATAGATTCAAATAAAAATCTCAATATCTTAAACTATTTAATGACAGGTAACTCAAGAAAACAAGTGTGGAGATATAGGACTTTCGAAATGTTTATTTTCTTAAATAAAAGGGTATGTTGGAAAGAAATATAGTGTGTGGATACATTTAAGCTATTTTTCTTTCTTTCTTATGTTTCGTATTCATTTTAATATCATTTACACATGATATCTTTAATTAGTGTTTACTTTCTCAAATGTACTATAATTGTACAAACCAGAGAAATCCTCAAGAGATAAAAAAACAAGGAAATTGTTTTACGAAGGATATGAATGTCAATTTATTTTCTAATAAGGCCAGAGAATGCGTATTTTAAAATACTCATATATAAGTTATGACTATACTAAGGCAATGAGATATATAAAAAAAGAACTAATATCAAGAAATGCTATTGAGATTGACTCTTTACTATTAAGGTATTTCATGCATAAAACTTGAGAGGTCTCATGGACAATAATTGAAGTGGTGAAAGAGATATGGAAGAGGATGAGTAACACAAATATCGAAATAACTCATATTATAAGGACGGAAATTGACATGCTAATCCGCGTTAGAGAATAAAACAGTAGATGAAAGGAGAAGACACTACGTAGTTTTTTTTCCTGTATCTACAATCTAGGGACATGAGCACTCTTTATGTATAAGTTAAACTGCCCTTATGTAAGGATAAAATCATGCAAGGGATGAAAATTTGCGGTGAAAAAGGGAAGGTTTTCACCGCTTATCATGAGCAAATCTCCTGATGGAGAAGAACATGATAAACAAAACTTTTAATTAATCTAGTTTCTTTTATTTCAAGTATTCATGGAAGATAAAAAACAATGAAGAAATTTTGGATCTTTATTTAAAATTTACATAAACAAATTTGATGTAATCTTTCTTCCAGACTTGGCTTAGTAAAAAAAAAGAACATAATTTATAAAACTGGTTCAATAATATGAATCATATCAGATGCTACCAATTACATAAACGCACAAATTATACAAGACTCACGAACAATAATGCCCACTAACACACCACACAACACCCATACATAATAATACTGTAAAGGAAATAGAAAATCTACAGACACAAATAAGCATGGCGACATGCAAATTAAGTCCAAGCCCTAATTTTAATTTTGCAAAGCTAGGGTTGATTGATGTGCAATGTAGGTTATTTACTCCTTTGGATGCTACCTCTATTGTACACAAATAGATCTTTTCTAGAGCAAAATGAAAAGAAATCAAAATATAATCTCACTATGGGGCACATAGTGTCAAACCAAAGAAATTTAAAGAGAAAATCTCCCTCATCATGTGACACTCAGGTTGTGGGGCTATTTTAAGAATACTATGTATTTTCATTTCACTCTTTTTGCTATATTATTTTGCTTCCTCCACATTTCTTTGGTGTGTTGGGTTATCAGTTTGACTTGTCTTGTGATAGACGAGTGTCATTCCACGTTCACATCTTGGATTGTAATATGTGTGTTCACTACATAAAAGGAATCAGATGTATGTTATTTATTTTTTTTTCCTATCCTATTACCTTTAGGTATGGCATTGTTGATAATAGACAAATATTTTTTGAAGGAATATTGTTTGTAATTTTTATCAATGTATTTTAATTAGCTTCTTCGCACTAGTGATGATGAGTTTTATTGATCCAAATAAATCTTCTCTTCTTATATATCTACTAAGGCTATTTCCCATTTTTTCTAACCAAATGACCATGGCCTAATCCAACTTTGGAAAAGAATTGAAGTTATTTCTTATTGATTTTCAATTCTATTAGGAAAGGGAAAAAAAAATTGGATTTGTAATCCTGTTGGTTTTGGCTTTGGTAAGGAAAAGTACCTCTATAAAATAGAGGATGGTCTTGAGAGAATCTTTATTGCCATTCTTATTGTCTTTATGAAAAGACATTAGAAACATAAGAGATGTTTTTGATAGAGCTTTCAAACAAGAGAAAAGAGATAAGATACGGGGTTCTTTGCTGTAGTCCTTTTCCTCACATCCAGCAACGTTCAGATCTGTTTTCCAATTCAAGAACCCTTGGGATCGGGCTGAAATTGGCTAGTTATCCCTAACATCTGTGGGGTTAATTGTAAATGGTGTGTTGGAAAGAGAAGGCACTAACAAGAATGCGCTGACAAGATAACAGGCGGAATAATCACCAGTCTATCATTTTTTTCCTTCCTCTATTTGCCCGCAAGAAGCATACAAACAACCCAAGCATATATAGTAATGCAGCAAGAATTTCAACAAACAAATATAACAAGGCATATAAACCAATCACACAAGACACCAAGATTTACGGTGGAAAAACCATTCGATGTGAAGAGTCAAAAATTCACGGGACCAAAAGCTCCACTTCCTCACCAAGAGTTAAAATATTGTTTTCTAAAAATTGCACAAAACAATTGCCAAACGACGACAACCACAAAATAAGATTGCACCAAAATCATAGAGACTTAAAGGAGAAAATCAACCAATTCGCAACTACTGTTCACGACACCAAACTAAAGCTAAAGGCACAAAATACAACTCTGGTCAGTTCCTATAAGTAAGTTGGGATTAAGATATCATGCTGTCCAAAAATCAGCTCAACGATTAATAACGAAGCGGGAAATCCGTAATTTGAAGTTGGATGTTAGGGCGAAACTGCTCTCTTTTGTGTCTTTTTGTCTGCGAAAAAACTCTCTGTCTTGTGTAAAATAAGACCTAAATAAGGCTTATATTTGCCTCATAAGAATGGGCCATGGGCAAAAATGGGTTGGTCCACATTTGGGGTTTTTTTTTAATCCACATAGGAAGTGAAAAGAAGGCCCATAACCCAACAATTCTCCTTCCTCACGACTATGTGGAGGAGACCCCGCCATCCGGCGACCATGCAACAATCTTAAAACTCCCTCTTAGAAAACTTAGTCATCATATCGGAACCATTGCCTTTGTATGAATCTTTTCCAAGCTAAGCAACTTGAAATCCACACATGTCCAATCCATGGTATCTCACATCAAGTATTTGACCGACAATGGAACGTAGAATTCTTACCAAGATGTTAAGCACTTAGCACTTTGAACTGTCCAATAAAGCACATACCTTCTCTTGAGCAACAACTAAGTTCCCCCAAGACTCCTCTTCATCGCAAAGAATTCTTTTACAAGCTTCAAACGACAGCATAAGCTCACCTTCTGTTGTAGATAGAGCAACACATTTTTGCAACCTGTATGCCCAGGACAACAGCCCCCTTAGCAAAAATAACCAAGGACAATAAGTAGACTGCGATATCAACATCACCAGCCAGTCGGAAATCAGTATAACCACCAGAAGAGGCTGAGGCGTCCTGTTCCAAAACACAATCAGACTAAATGGCCACAGAGATATCTCGATAACCCACTTCACTCATTCCAAGGTTCTCTTCCCGGAGTAAAAGAAAACGTCTAACAGAATCCAACGCCGTGAGCAATACTCCGGTCTTGTACAAACATCGCAACATAAACTACCAACAACATGAAAGCAAAGACTTTCTTCAGATCGTCCTTCTCATATCACTAGGGACACTATTTCGTGCTCCAATTTGAAGTGCATAGCTAATTGTACTTACAACCTTAGCTTTGGCAATGTTGATCTGCAAGTACTTCTGATGTACTTCTCTCCTCTGTGATAATACCATTTCTTGGGCCTTCTATCACGGACAATCTGCATGCCACGAATCTGCCGTGCTGGTCCTAAGTCTTTCATAGCAAAAGACTTACCTCCACTCTTGCTTCAACTTCGGTATCCTGCAATGTACTATGACCCACACAAGCATGTCATCAACATAAAGCAACAGACTAATAAGAGAGTCAAACCATCAGAGAATTTTGCACAAATACACAATGGCTGAAGACGTCCTCTTGAAGAAAGAACCAAACTTCCTGTAACACTTCCTGGGAGCCTTTTTCAAACACCAAGCTTCTTCCTTCAATTTGCAAACATAATTCTCTTTACCTTGACTTTCAAAAACCTTCCGGTTGCTCCATATAAATTTTCTTCTTCATCTAAGTCACCATGTAGGAATGCAGTTTTAAAACATCCATTTGGCTCCACCTAACCTAACCTCTAATCTAGACTTGGCACAAGCCAAGCTTAAACCACAACGAATGGATGACATCTTCACAACTAGAGAGAAAGATCTCATCAAAATAACTCCCCTTTTTCTATGAAATCCTTTACAACCTAATCTAGCTTTGTACCCGTGGAACTGGTTACCATCTTAATGTTTCACCCGAAAAACCCCCCTGTTTTTTCAAGCCGTTTCTGTCTTTAGGTAACTTACAACCAAATCAAAGGTATGATTATCATGCAAGGATTTAATCTCATCTTCCATAACATCAAACGAACCTTTATTTTTCTTCACTTTCCATGGTCTCATCAAGACTCTTATGTTCTCCCCTACAGTCAAGAGTACATACTCATTGGGAGAAATAAGAGATGAAGGATTCTCTCTCTACTAGAATCGTCTGAGCGAATCTCTTGATCCATCTATAATTGGTTGTTGGACAACCACATCATCTTGCACTGGAGCATCAACAACTCATGCCCGGTCATTCTGAACATGATCCCGCATCGTCCTTATCAACTGATTTTTCATCTTTCTTGAGATTTTCTTGTCAGGGTGCAATAGTCACAGGAACTTTGATCAACATCAAGCTAAGCTCTCACTACTCTGAAAATCAGCCTTGGTCCAGCTTTTGTCAAAATCTGCAATGGTTTGGCTTCAAGACACAACAATCATCACGGCTTCTAACAAGTTTCTTCTCAACAGGATCATAGAAACGATAGCCAAATTCCATCTGACCATAACCAATGCAGATACACTGCCTAGTTTTAAATTTAAACATCCACTTCGACCCTTTTCATCCTTAGGAACATGTACAAAGGCTTTACCAAGAACACAACCAAAGACCTAAGATGATCATAAGAAACATTCTTACCAGTCCAAACTCTGTAGGGACAATCACCATCAAAGTACAACAGGAGATACATTGAAACATAAGCAGCAGTATTAAGGTGCTCTTCTGCCCAAAAAGAATCTGACCGCTTAGCAATCTAAAAGCATACATCTAACCCTCTCAACTAGAGTTTCTGTTCATTCTCTCCTCCTAAACCATTTAACTGAGGAGTTTTCTTTTTTTGGGAGGAGTTTTCTGATGTCTAATATTACCCTTCTCTCTGGCACTATCTATCAAAGACCAATATACTCACCACCATGATCTGAGCCTGATGCCATTTCAATGTCTTCCATGTTTGTCTTTCAACCAAGGCCTGAAAACTCTGAACACATCACTTACTGATCCTTGGACTTTTCAAAGGGAATCCCCATTTTGCGAGAATATCATCATAAAAGTCACAAAGTAAAGGCAACCCCTGAGATCTTACCTAAAACGATCACACAAATCAGAATGTACCAACTCCAGCAATTAAGCTTTTTGAAAGAGGATGACTCTTAAAAAAAACTCTTTTCTGTTTATCGCACACCCCCCCACCCCCGGCTAGCCCAATGAACACATTCTTCAACTTTGCTTGTTTCACCACTATTTCACTCCATGAAAGCCATTTTTCTTAGACAAACTTCAATCCCTTCTTGTCGCTTCATATGACTCGCCTTCCTAGCCATAACTCTGATTAAGTATCATTCTCCACCAATTTACTGAGTCCTCCTGATCTGGAGCATGAAATACATACAAAGTAAGACACTGTCACCACGGCCAACCATCAAACCCTAGTAAGCTTCCACTGGCCACCACCAAATGTATGACAGAACCCTCATCCATCAGATTCCCACGAACTCAAATTCAGTGAACATCTGGAGCATGCTGACATATGAGAATAGTTTTTGAACCATTTTTTACTTTCCAAACAAACCGTCCGCAATGCCATCCCTTCAACTTCAATGATTTTGCCCTTTTTTCAAACGTTCCAAATACTATAGTTATAAGAAGGAAAATAATTCTTCTTGTCGTGACATGAGAAGTAGCAGCACCAAATCCACAAACCAGTCTAGACTCATCACGAACAGAGTTCATGACATTTGGCATCACAAGAAACAAGAAGATCATCAGTGCAACACAGCACCAAGATTTTTCATTTCGCCGTTCTCTCTTTTGTTTTCTCATATCTCTCTTGGGTGTAAAATATTTCTGATATCCCATTCTTGTGGCAATAGTCACAATGTATATTCCTTGTATTTAGACTTTGAACTTGATTCCTACTTTTACCTCTATCATTCTGACCTCTGGACTTTTTTCCTCCTCCCCCTCCCCCCCCCTATCTTGAGTAACCAAAAACTCGGAGTGTGAAGATGAAAAGATGAGGCTTCAATCTTCATTCTCATTTCTTCATTCAAGACAAACACCACTGTTTAGTATATTCCCATGGTTACACACCACGGGAGGCAAATGTAGTCAAAGAAACTCGAAGAGTTTCCAAGGAGTCTGACAGAGTATTAAGAAGCCAAAGTCCATGGTATCTCATCATCAAACTTTACACCCATCCCGGACAGCTGGTCAGAACACCATGAACATCATTAATATGATCATAAATAGGATGCCCTCTTTATAACCTGATATTCATTAACTTATTCATAGGAACAACTTTGTGTTGGCCAGTCTTCGAAGCATAAAGTGTCTCGAGCTGTCCCCCAAACTTTGGCATGTGTCTCATTCACAAGATTTTTCTAACATTATCGTCAACCATTGTCTAATATTCCACAACCTTCACTGCTCAATCCCATTCTTCATCATCAAATACTGAGGCGTATTAGAAGCAAACACAATAAAGTGCATCTGCTTGACAAATAGACGATCTTCCACCTTGCCTTTCCAAATATGATAGTTTACTACCATTTAAACACGTGACATTTTGCTCATATTTTCCTTCCATCATCACACCGACAATCACAATAACCAATGCTCTGATATACACTTTTGTTGGGAAAGACAAGGCCGAACAAAGAATTTCTGACATGATACAACATCGAAAGAACCCAAGCTATACTTTTCCCCTTATCGATTGAACCAAGAGAAGACAAACACCACAAAGAAATATATAGTAAGGAAGCAATACATTCAACCAAACAAATATAATAAGGCAATAATAAACCAATCACACAAGACAACCAAGATTTACTTGGAAACACCTTCGATGTGAAGAGTACAAAACCACGGTACCACAAGCTCCACTATAATCCACCAAGATTACCAATTTTTTTCGCCAATATGGCACAAACAAGTTCCAATAAACAACAATGAGCAACTTACACGAAAATAAGATCCACCAAATCTAGATAATTAAAGGAGCAAAATCACCAATTTCTCAGTCTACTGTTCACGATAGCAACTGAATCTTCAGGCCACACAAATCCAACTCTGTCATTTCCTAATCAAAGATTGAGATCAAAATAAGATTCTTTCCAAACCAGCTCAATCGGATAAGAAACGAAGCGGGAATCGCAATTTGAAATGGTTGTTAGGGCTGAAAGTTTGAACTGCGAAAAACTGCTCCCTTTCTCTCTTTTTGGCTGCTGAAAAAACTCTCTGTAATATGTGAAAATAAGACCTAAATAGCTTATCATTTGATTCATAAGATGGCCTACAGGCAAATGGGTTGTCCAAATTGGACTTTTTATTTTCCACTATGAAGGGAAAAAGGCCATAACCCAAACAGGTGAGATTAGAATTCAAATGTCAGTAAGGATCCTGTGTTAGGTCCCGAACAGAAGCTGACTTTCAGTGTGTTTCTTTTCTATTTAACTTTTGTTGATTTATCTATTGTTTGTTTTTTTTTGGGACTTGTTTGTGTAGCCATTATACAAATATTTGTAACCCT
This sequence comes from Solanum habrochaites, assembly GCA_027704765.1. NCBI lineage: Eukaryota > Viridiplantae > Streptophyta > Magnoliopsida > Solanales > Solanaceae > Solanum > Solanum habrochaites. The sequence continues at coordinate 8,580,704 of JAKWJA010002489.1, forward strand.
CTTATTGGTATAGTGAAGTAATTCGGATTCTTGGCGCCCCATAGTGTCCTTCGCTTTGAAGGGGTTGTTCTATGTTAAACTTGGTGTTTCTTTTATTTTATATTTCGTTTTTTCATCTTTTCGTCAAACAAATGGCATCAAGCTAAGATTAAGCTATGTGGAGGTAATAAGTGAGAAAGAATATAGTATGTCTAAATGGAAGAAAACTGCAGCAATATCATAAGCAAGATGAAAAGAATCTATTGTTTCATGAAGAAGATGCATCTTCTGGTTTTTTTTTTGCTCATCAACCGGAAATGTGCCCAATGAAAATTGGGACTGTTAGCACCAACAGTATGTGGATACATAATCCACTGGGGTTTGAAAGATAATGTTTCGCACCATATTTGAATGAGACCATGCTAAGAACATTTTTTGTGGAGAAGTCGGAGACGCTTTTTCCGCGTCCAAAAACTGGCAATAATAAGTTGTTCTTGTTAAAACATTGATGACCTTTAAATACAAGGGGGAAGTCTTTTATTGATCATATACTGATTTTTTCAGGGTATCCTTGAGCAGCTATCCAGGATTGGGTGTTAATTTTGTGATGAAATTAAGGACTTTGTCTTCTATACTCTAACGTATTCTTGGAAACTCTTCATGTTTCTTTACAATGTGCCACGGTGGAAAGATGACTATGAATATGCAAGGAGTGGTGGGTAGAATGACGAGGTTAGAAGAAAATACTCAAGACAACACTCTTCACATTCGATGTTCTATATGCAAACATTGAGGGAGATATAAGACAAGAAATCCGAGGTAAGTAGGAGGTAAAAGCAGAAGCAGTCAAATTCATATTCAAATATTATATGTTATCATTGTGGGAAGAAAGGACATCTTAAAGACTTCTGCTAACATTGAAGCAATATCTTAAAGAGGGAAAATAAAAAGCAAAGAATGAAAATATGTTGTTGTTATTGTCCATAGACCTTCTCTTCCTTGTATAAAGACATCATTAATTTTGCATCTCAAGATACAAGTTGGATAGAGTAATTCTTGAGCCACATCACATTGCACACCAAAAAACCTTCTTTTCATCTTATACTTCTGGTACATCGAGGTGTTAAAGATGGGTAATGCCATGAGGTTAAGGTGTTTGGTGTTGGCACTGTTTGGTTTTGAAAACACCAGGTACGGGTTCCATGTTGGTCCCTTCATAATATAAACATGCAACCAGACAATTCCGATAAATTTTATCTTTAGGACAAGTCGAATTGATTATGGCGTAGTCATAATGACTTGTGCATGACCATGGAAGATCACTAACGGCTCATGAATTTTCGCTCGAGGAAAAAAGCATTCCAAATTTATACGTTACACAAGGCATCGCTTCTTGGTGACTCTAGAAATTTGGTGGAGAGTGAGGGCTTCATCCGAATTGTGGCACAATAGTGCTAGTCAATGAGCGAGAGGGGGATCTCCTATTTGGATAAGAAGAATTTGCTTGCTGTTGTGAAAACAACAGGTGAAAAGATTTGTGTTCTGCTTACAGGGAAACAGAACAAGTTTCTTTTACAGTCATCCTCCTTCACGAAAGTCTGAGCTAATTATAGCAAGATACTCAGATTTATGTGGTCCTTTCAAGGAATTCAAAGTTGGTGCACTTTACTTTGCTATGTCTTGATGATCAATTCTCGCAAAATTTGGTATATACTTAAAATCCAAAGATCCAATTGCTGATGTGTTCAAAAGTTCCAGCCTTATCTGAGAGACAAACGGTAAAGAATGAATGTTGTCGCATTGAATATAGTGGTGGTATATTGGTCCCGCCTTGAGTAACTACTAACTACTACTCTACTTGCAAAATCGTCAAGGGATTCGTCATAAGAAACTCCCAAAAGTCTCCTCAATTAAATGGTTTTGGACAGAGAATGAACCGAACTTTAGTTGAGAGGTTAGATGTGTGTTTTCAAGGCTAAACGTTCAAAATGGTTTAAATATTGAGGATGAAGCACTTAATACGGTTGCCTTTTTTTCAATTTGTCCTCCTCCTGTTTATTGCTTTGGATGATGATGTTCCAAAAAAAACAGAAAGTTTGGTTTGTAAGTATGTTTTCTTATTATCAATTGAAGTTTTGGTGTAAAACTTGTGTGTGATGTTTCCAAAAGATGCGAGGGTCGAAATTGTATGTTTAAAACTAATCAGTGATCTTCATTGTTTATGATCAGATCAGTTTGGATATCGCTTTTATGATCCAATTGATAAGAATCTCATTAGAGTCGTGATGTTCCATTCTTTGAAGATAAAACTATTGGAGATATGGAGAAACCAGATTCTCAGATTGATGAGAGTTAGTTAATGTTGATCCAATTCCTATTATTGATACATCTTTTGCACATTAAGGAACCCAAGATGATGAAGAGATTATAGAACATATAATTGTTCCTCCTAATGATTTTGTGGTTGATAATCAACCAACTCATGTTGGGATTACCGCTTTGGATGCTCCAGAAACCTCTTGTAGAAGATCTACTAGAGAGAAGCGAAAGTCGACACGTTATTCTCATGATGAGTTTATTCTATTGACTAACATGGGAGAACCTGAAGATTATGATGAAGTCATTTTAGATACTAATATAAATAAGTGGAAAGAACTCATCGTAGACAATCATGAGTTTTGTAGAAGTGTAGCAGGCAGGAAGCATGTCAAAAGTTCTTGCACTTAAAGTCCATTTGGCCCATTGGCTTGAGGGGGAGTTTGTTGTCCCATGGCCTAATGCTACTTGGAAAAGGATTGAAGTTATTCTCTATATTTAGTTTCCAATTCTTTTAGGAAAATGATTGAAATTATAATCCTATTTGTAGTTGATTTCGGCTTTGTAAGGAAAAGCAAACTCTATAAATAGATGATGGTCTTGAGAGAATAATTTAATTTCTCATTGATATTGTCTTTGAAATACATTATAACATAAGATAGGTTTTTTAGAGAGCTTTCAACAAGAGAAAAAAGACAAGGAAAAGGGCTCTTCTGCTGCAGTCTTTTTCTCCCACCAACAACGTTCAGATCGTGTTTTCCAATTAAAAAAAATTTAAAAAAAAAAAAACACAAAAAACAAAAAAAACACAAACCAATTGGGGGATTTTCGGGCTGAAACTTGTATTGAGTGTTCTTGACATCTTGGTGGTTTATTCAAAAGGTGAAGATCAGATCCGGACGTCAGCAAGATCCTGTTTTAGGTCCCAAATAGAAGCTGGGTTAGGGTGGTGTTTTTTTCTTATTTTCTCTTTTGTTGGTGTAGCTACTGTTTGTTCTTTTTTTGGAACTTTTTTGTGTAGGCCGTTATAAAAATATTTTTAATAACCCTTTATTGGTACAAGTGAATTCCATTTCGGTCTTGTCGATCCCTTGGTGTTACCTTCGGGTTGAAGGGTTTTTCACGTTAAACTTGGTGTTCTTTATTGTTCAGTTTTTCGATTTTCCTCTTTTCTTCACACATCATGAAAAAATAATTAATTGGTAAAAGCCATATGGATAAAGGTGAGTAACCTAAAATATCTTACTAACCTATATATAAAGAACGGCTAACAAACATGCTAATATACAATAACTAATGAAGGAGAGAAAAATGTAGTATTTCTTTGATCTGGGCGTTTAAGGAAAGGATAACCATTAATAATGTATCGAAAGATTGCCCTTAATCAGGTTTAAATCATGCAAGAGATGACATTGTTTGGGGTGACAATGGAAGGAGTCTCAACTAATTATCATGACAAATCCCCTGATGGGAGGAGATATATACACAAAACTTTTAACTAGAATCTCGTTTTGTTGACTGCAAGTATTCATAAATAAAAGACCAAAATACGACAGCACTTTTGACTCTTTATTGATATCTACATAACAATTTGGCATAATCTTTCTAGGATTGGCTTAGTCTACAACACTATGGATTCAATAGATATGACTCATATCTAATGATGCCCCCACTACATAAAATCACAACCATACAAGAACCCCCCATAACAAAAAAGCCACTAACAAAATCAACAATCTCAGTATAACACAAAGAGAAATAAATAAGCTACAAGAAAAAGAACCAATACATGCAACATGGCAGATGAATTCCAAGCCCTAATTTCAAATTTTACAGCTGGATTAATTGATTTGAATGTAAATGGTATTTACACTTTAGGATGCTACTTATATTGTACATGAATGATCTTTTCCAGTGAAAAAGTAAAAGAAATGAAAATGTCAATCTCATTGTGGCCAACAGTTTCAGATTAAAACAAAGAGAAAAGATATCACTTACTATTACTATTATTATTTTAGAATAATTAAATCTTCTACTCTATGCTATTATTATTTACTTTCCACATTTCTTTCGTATTGTTGGATTTTAGGCTGACTTGTCTTGATGGGATAGACGAGTGGCATTGCATCAATTTTTGGATTACAACATTTGTGTATTCTATCAAAAAAAAAGTATCCTTCTGTATGTTATTTTTCATTTTTCTATCATATTAATTTAGATTCACTTATCCTTCTGTATGTTATTTTTCGTTTTTCTATCATATTAATTTAGATTCACTTATTGTCGATAGTGATAAATATTTTTTTGAAGAAAACAATTGTTTGTAATTTAGATTATTTTTTTACCAGGTTTCTTTTGGTAATATGATGATAATTTTTATAGATTCGAATAAAATCTTGTGTTCTTATTTTTTTAACATATAAATGCCATAGTATTGAATCAAAATCGGAGATGTGAATAGGACCAAAATATTCACTTTAAAGAAGTATATGCTATTTATTCTGATGACATATATTTGAAATTAAAAAAAACGTGTCTCAATGAAATATTAAACATGATAACTCATTATAGAAATTATGGTTCTTCGTAATAAAGGACATCCAATGAAATTCAGAATAAATTGAATATTGTAAATAATTCATTTTTCATTATACCATATTGACTCTCCGGCTAATTTGAATTCCTAGGGACACACTATTACAATATTTTTTTCATATCAAAAGCTAAAAATCAAGACTTCTGTTCAAGGCTGGATGAAATATATATGTCTCTCCACAACTACTGTTGGTACTAATAACTTAATTCACACTCTCTTGCATATTATAAAATATGTTGGAATAATAGTTACCAACAACATTTTGATGGAGAAGAAATTAATATTCCTTCATCCCTTAATAGAATGTTCACGTTCGAGTCTTGTTATAGGTTAGCTATGTTAGAAAGAGGTTACCCTCATTTGGAACTTCCCATTATCCAAGCTAATTGTGTTTGATAAGACTATCAGATTTCATTCAATAAAAAAATATGTCCTTCGTGACGAATAGGGAGAAGGAGTAAAAGGATTCAATAGGGGGGGAGGGTAACAAAAATTGTGATAAGTAAGGAAAAGATGGGAGAGGGGGGTACTAAAGGTAAGTGGAGAGGGAGTAGCAGGAAAAATGGAAGAAAAGGTGGGCAAAGGCAGCCCCACAAAAGAGCGCTCCCATGCCCCCTGGTGAGTTGGGGTGCTAGGTGAGCGGGGGTTGTAGAAAAGGGGTGGTGAGATGGGGAAGGGATAAAGTGATGGGGTGGTGGGGGGAGGTTTGGGGGTAGCAGGGGGATGGGTGGAATGATTGGAGAGCTTGGGGGGGGGGGGAGTTGGAGGGGGAGAGTCGCGGGAGGGAGGGTGGGGGGGTGAGGAGAGTTAGTGTAGGAAAGAGAGGAGATTGAGAGTAAATCAGAGAGCGGTGGGGGAGTCGGGGGTGGTGGAGGTGGAGGGGAATGTGATTGGAATGTGGTGGGAGAATTAAATCATATATTGCCTAAAAAGAATTAGAGGGTAAGCTCCAAGATTTGGATTATCTCATCAATCTCCACTCTCTTTGTGAATAACCCCCAATCTTCTTATAAATTTTTTACTTTTCATTTTTTTATTGTTCTCACTATGAAGTAATTGAATATTGTATTAATTTTATTTTATTTTTTTCTTCTGCTACTAATTTAGAGTTTTACATAATGTTTTTTTTAAGGAGATGATTCTGATTGTCAATTAAATACTTCATGCCTAACTTTTATTGTGTGTAATGTGATGACTTTATTGTTTCCAATCCAAAATTTTGTTTCTTAAATTTTTAAAGGACTGGTATTTAATTAAAATCACGACTAAATGTTACAATAGGAATTTACTAGTAAGATGAGAATTCTGTATATTTTGATGCCATATTTTTATTTTCTTATAAAGTTTCTTTTAAACACATATGGAAAGGCAAAAAATAACCCATCTCAATGAAATATTAAAATGTGACTATTTATTATAATTATTTTCACTTCATTTCAACATATTACATTGAATTCTAGGTTAATTTAGATCCTGGGTGACAATTTCTTACAAGATTTTTTTCATATCAAAGGCTAAAAACCCGAGACCTATAGTTAAGGATGGATAGATCATATACATCCAACCATAACTCTAGTTGGTATGTAAAATGACTTAATTTCCTTTCTTTACAATATTGACAATCTGTTGGATTTATTTATTTTGTTTTTACCAAGAGGATTATTGTTTAGTATAAGTTAGTAGTTTATTGTATCCTTGATCAGTACTTGTCGAAAATTTGATTTTTGGGGCAAAAGTTTCCTTGGGGAGGTTTACCCTCACTTGGGACTTTCCATCTGAATCTAATTGAGCCAATAAAAATATCATACATCATTAAAAAAAAATATTTTTCTTCTTGGTACTTATGAAACTAGACATTTTGCAAAAATAATTACGGTACTTCAAAAGATTGTGGTATTAATTCAACAAACCCGCTATCCTTTTCACTGAACAACTACCACTCCCTCTCCCACAACACCGTTACACATTTTTTTACTCTCATGAAATAAATTATTTTCCTTCATCTTCTTCTTTTCTACGTTCTATTAATTTAAATCATTTAATGTTGATAATATTTTTTTCAATTAAAATGGTTATTTGTTAGTTAGATTAATATGCCTAGTTTTTCTTATGGTATATGATGGTGGTAATTTTTAGAGCTTCACATTAAATCTCATGATCTTAAGATATTTAATGAGATGTTATTGAATCAAACAAGTGTGGAGATTATAGGCCTCTGGCTAAATAAAATATGCATATTTTAAAATAAAAAGGGTATGTTCAGTATAATAGTGTGTGATATAACTTCTCAAATGGAATAGAAGAGGGTACATCGAGAGAAAATTCCTCAAGAAATCAAGGGCTTTTGTAGTAGGGCTAATTAATGGTCAATCTATTTATTTTCTAATAATACCAAAAGAATTAGTATGTTTCCAATAAACCAATACTCATATATAATTCTTACTATAATACTATAAAAAAAAAGGGCAAATGAGATTACTAAGAAGTACTAATATCAAAATCTGATCATTGATATTGACTCTATTGTTAAGAATTTCGATTCTAAAACCTGGTAGGTATTATGACACTAATTCAGGCTGAAAGAGTATGACGAGGATGAGTAATAGAATATTCTAAACACATCATATATAAGGGAAGGAAATTGACATGCTAATCATCTCGAGAATACAACACTAAATGAAGGAGAAGAAAATACGTATTTTTTCATGGATCCAGGAGTATAAGAAAGAAAACTAATTAATAATGATAAGTTAAACTACCCTTACATAAGGATCAGATCATGCAAGAGATGAAAAATTGCGGTGAAAAGGGAAGGTCTTCACTACTTATCATGAAAAAATCTCCTGATGTAGTGAGTAACATGATAAACAAACTTTAACTAATTTTATTTTCTTTATTTCAAATATGCATGGAGGATAATTACATAGTACAAATTTTGTTAACTTTATATGATTGGCTTGGTAAAAAAAACATAATTAAACTGGTTAAATAGATATGAATCATATCAATGATTCACCCAACACATAAAAATACAATCATACAAGAACTCAACATCAAACACCAACACAACAATTACATAATAATAAGCAAAAGGAAATAACAAGAACCTATAAGAACATAATAAGCATGGTAACATGTAGATTAAATCCCAGCCCTAAGTTTAATTTTACACTGCTAGGTTTCATTGATGTGCAATGTAGGTTATTTACTTAGGATGCTACTTCTCTTGTACACAAATAGATCTTTTCGAAAGCAAAATGAAAAGAAATGAAAATATCAATCTCACTATGGGGCACAATGTCTCAGACCAAAAGAATAAAAATAAAACATAGATAAATATATTCATTTGAAAGGAAATAATTATTTAATTCGATAATTTTTTACTAGCTTTCTTTGTTGTATGCGTAGATTTTTTTAATAGATCCAAATAAATCCTATTGTTCTTACTTCTTAACTAAAAATTTCATGGTTTTGATCAAATCAGAAGTAAATATATAGTACTTAAAAAAATGCACTGGCTAAAAGCAAATTCTATTTATTCTGCTGACATATTTATATTTTATTTTCAACACTTATTGAAAGTTCAAAAATAACATATCTCAATGAAATATTAAACATGATAACTTATTGTTATTGAAATTGTGGTTCTTCATGATAAATGAGTTCTAATGGAATTAAGAAAAAATTGAAAATTGTAATTAATATTTTATTCACACGATTTTCGTTATACCATATTGACTCTCCGACTAGTTTGAATTTCGTGGGACACACTAACAATATTATTTCATATCTAAGGATCAAACTCAAGACATCTGGCTAAGGATGGATGTTGCATATACATCCTTCCATAACTATTGTTGGTTCTAATAATAACTTAATTCACCCTCTCTTCCATATTTCGCAATATGTTGGATTAGTTTTGAGTTATACCAACAATATTGTGTTGGAGAAGAAGTTCGAATATTACTAATTACTTACTACTTCATCTTAGCCAGAAGTGTCAAGTTTGACTCTTGGATATGAACTATCTCTTGTTATAAAGAGTTTTACCTTCATCTTGGAACTTTCCATTTTTTTTTTTTTTTTTTTTTTTTTCAAACCCCAACATTATCCAAAACTAATGTGTCCAAATAAGAATATTGGACACCAAGTCCAGACATTTTTTCCTTATATTTATTGAAATTAGATTTTGCTAAAAAAAATTGAATGTGCTAAAGATTGTGAGATTGGACTCATCAAATCTCCATCTTTTAGTGAATAAAAGATATCAATAATTCACCCCAACAATATAAAAAGACACAATCATAGAAGACGCAGAAATATAAATGCAAACAACCAACATAACTATAAGCAAAGGTGGAGTACAAGAATTACAGAACAAAATAAGCATCGCAACATGCAGATTAAATCCAATCCCTAATTTAATTTTACACTACTAGGTGATTTGATGTGTCAATGTAGGTGAATTTCACTTTAGGATACTACTCTATTGTACACAATAGATTCTTTTCCAGAGAAAAAATGAAAAGAAATGAAAAATCATCTCAGCCATGGGCAACAAAGTCTCTGAAAATATAATTAAAACAAAGAACCGAAAATCCACTTAATTTGTGACACTCAAGTTTTGGGGTTATTTTAGAATGATTAAATTTTTCGCTCTACTACTATTATAATTTTACTTACCACATTTCTATTGTAGTGTTGGGTTTAAGGTTGACTTGTATTTGTGGGATGGACGAGTGTCATCATGTCCAACTTTGGATTGTAATATTTGTATTCTCTATATGAATGGTATCCTTATATGTGTTGTTTTCTTTTTTTCCTATCCTATTAATTTAGATTCATTTATTGTTGATAATGATAAATATATTTTTGAAGGAAATGATCATATGTAATTTAGATTAATTTTTACTAGCTTTCTTTGCAGTATGTGATGATGATTTTTATAAATCCAAATAAAATCATGTTTTCTTATTTCTTAACCTATAAATTTGATGGTTCTGAATTAAAATCATGAGTAAATGGTAGTTAACAAAAGCCACTACTAAAAAGTAAATTCTATATATTTCGCTGATATATTTACATTTTCTTTTCAACACAAACTGAAAGTTAAAAATAACATATTGCAATAAAATATTAAATGTGATAACTCATTATTATAGAAATTGTGGTTCTTCTTAATAAATGACTTCCAAGAGTTGGCTCTCCAACTAATTTGAATATCGACGGATACACTAAAAGTATTTATCCAAATCAAGTCTCATACTCGAGACCTCTGGTTAAGAACAGATGTTACATATACATCCCTCCATAACTATTATTGGTTCTAATACTAATAATTTATTCACTCTCTCTTACGTATTTCGCAATATGTTGAATTATGTTATTGAGTTCTACCAACAATATTGTGTTGGGGAAGAATAATATTACTTCATCCTTAACCAGAAGTATCATGTTTGAGACTTGGGCATAAGTTATTTTTGTGAGAAAGATTTTACCTTCAATTTGGAACTTTCCGTTATCCAAAACTAATGGTGTCCCAATAAGAATATTGGATACTAAGTAAAAAAACCTTTTCTTATTTTAATTATGAAAAATAGATATTTGCAAAAAAAAAAATGGGGGTGAGCTCAAAGATTATGAGATTGGACTCATCAAATCTCCATCTTTTAGTAAATGAATCATGTCAATGATGCACCCAACAACTTAAAAATAAAATCATCCAAGAACTCAAGAAAAAAATTGTGAACACCAACACCAAAATTACATCATAATAAATAAAGGGAAATAAGAAGTACTACTAAGAACCAAATAAGCATGGCAACATGTAGATTAAATCCAAGGCCTAATTTTAATTTTACACTGCTAGGGTTGATTGATGTGCAATGTAGGTTATTTACTTAGGATGCTACTTCTCTTGTAAAGAAATAGATCTTTCCGGAGAAAAATGAAAAGAAATGAAAATATCAATCTTACTATAGGGGTACACAGTCTCAGACAAAAAAGAAATGAAAAATAAAAACATAAATCTCACTTATCATGTGACCTCACACTCAGGTTGTGTTAGGTTAATTTGAATGACCGTTTTTCCCCGGCTTTCTAATGTTATTAATATTCTACTTTCCACATTTTTCCATAGTGTTGGATATTAAGCTTACTTGTCTTAGTGGGATAGACGAGTGTCATCTGGTTCACCTTTGGGTTGGAACATTTGTGTTCTCTACGTAAAAGTTATTCTTATGTATGCTATTTTCTTTTTACCTATCCTATTAATATAGATACATTTTTTTGTTTGATAAGAGAAAAATATTTTGAAGGAAATGATTATTGGTAATTTAGACTATTTTTTTACTAACTTTCTTTGCATCATGTGTAGATTATTCTTATAGATCCAACTAAAATCCTATTTTCTTACTTCTTAACCTAAATATTTCATGGTTTTGAACCAAAATCAGGTTTTAATGTATAGTACTTCTACTGGTTTTCAAAAATTTATAATTTAGAAGTAATTATATTTATCTGTTGACTATTTATAGTTTCTTTTCACCACATATTGAAAGTTCAAACATAAACCTAGCTCATGAAATATTAAACTTGATAACTTATTGTTTTAGAATTGTGTTCTTCATAATAAATATTCCAACGGAATTAAGAAAAATTGATAATTGTAATTATTATTTATCACTCAGTTTCATTATAACCATGTTTGAATCCTCCACCAATTTTGAATTTGTGGACACCCAACTCTTATTTCCATATCCAAGGGCTCACTCGAGACCTTTTGGTTAATGATGGATTTGGTATACATCCTTCCATAACTATTTGTGGTTCTAATATACTTAATTCACCACTCCCTCTTGCTTTTTTCGCAGTATGCTGCGATTAAGTTATTGAGTTCTACACTAAATATTTTGTTATAGAAGAAGTTAATATTTACTTCATCCTTAACAGAATTGTCATGTTTGAGTCTTGGGCATGAGTTATCTTTGTTGGAAAGATTTTACCTTCAATTTGGAATTTTCCGTTATCTAAAATATTGGTGTCCCAATAAGAATATCGGACACCAACAAAAAGCATTTTCTTATTTTAATTATGAAAAATAGATATTTGCAAAAAAAAATAGATTGATCCCAAAGATTATGAGATTAGCCTCATCAAATATCTATCTTTTATTGAATGAATCATATAAATGATGCACCCAACTACATAAAAATAAAATCATACAAGAACTTAAGAACAAAATTGTGAACACCTACACAACAATTACATAATAATAAGCAAATGAAAATAGCAAGAACTTATAAGAAGAAAATAAGCATGGCAAAATGTAGATTAAATCCAAGGCCTAATTTTAATTTTACACTGCTAGGGATTATTGATGTGCAATGTAGGTTATTTTCTTAGGATGCTACTTCTCTTGTACACAAATAGATCTTTTCCGGAGCAAAATGAAAAGAAATGAAAATATCAATCTTACTATGAGGCATAGAGTCTCAGACCAAAAGAAATAAAAACTAAAAGCATCAATCTCACTTATCATGTGACACTGAGGTTTTTAAGTTAATTTTGAATGACTATATTTTCCGCTCTTATGTTATTATTATTCTACTTTCCACATTTCGTTCATAGTGTTTGATTTTAAGCTTACTTGTCTTAGTGGGATAGACGAGTGTCATCACGTGCACATTTGGATTGTAATATTTGTGTTCTCTACATAAAAGGTATCCTTATGTATGTTCTTTTCTTTTTACCTATCCTATTAATATAGATACATTTTTTGTTGATAATGATAAAATATCTTTTTGAAGGAAATGATTAATTGTAATTTAGATTTTTTACTAGCTTTCTTTGCGGTATGTGTAGATTATTTTTATAGATCCAAATAAAATCCTATTTTCTTACTTCTTAACTTACAAATTTCATGTTGTGAATCAAAACAGAGTAAATATCATGAGTACTAAAAAAAATTGCACCACCAGAATAAATCTTTTATTCTAATTGACATATTTATATTTTCTTTTTAACACTGGTCCCAATTCTACTGAAGTTCAAATTATAACATATCTCAATGAAATATTAAACATGATAACTCATTACTATAGAAATTGTGGTTCTTCATAATAAATGAGTTCCAATGGAATTAAGAAAAAATTGAAAATTGTAATTAATTGTTTATTCACTCAGATTTCACTATACCATATTGACTCTTCGATTAATTTAAATTTTGTGGGATACACTTATAATATTATTTCATATCCAAGACTCAAACTCGAGACCTCTGGTTAAGGATAGATATTTCATATAAATCCTCCCATAACTATTGTTGGTTCTAATAATAATTTAATTCACCCTCTCTTGCATATTTCACAATATGCTGGATTAAGTTATTGAGATCTACCAACAATATTGTGTTGGAGAAGAAGTTATTGTTACTTCATCCTTAACTAGAAGTGTCAACTTTGAGTCTTGGGCATGAGTTATCTTTGTTAGATAGATTTTACGTTCAATTTGAAACTTTCCATTATCTAAAACTAATGGTGTCTCACTAAGAATATCGGACACCATGTAAAAAATCTTTTCTTATTTTACTAATGAAAAATAGACATTTGCAAATAAAATTGGTGGTGAGTACAAAGATTATGAGATTGGACTCATCAAGTCACCATATTTTAGTGAATTAATCATATCAATGATACACCCAACAACATAAAAATACAATCATCAAAGAGCTCAAGAACAAAAGTGTTAACACCAAATTAACAATAACATAATAATAAGCAAAAGGAAATAACAAGAACTTATAAGAGCCAAATAAGCATGGAAACATGTAGATTAAATGCAAGCCCTAATTTTAATTTTACAGTGCTAGGTTTGATTGATGTGCAATGTAGGTTATTTACTTAGGATGCTACTTCTCTTGTACACAAATAGATCTTTTTTCGGAGAAAATGAAAAGAAATGAAAACATCAATCTCACTATGGGGCACAGAGTCTCAGGCTAGAAAGAATAAAATTAAAAACAAAATCTTCCTTAATTCACTGACACTCAGGTTTTTTAGGTTAATTTTGAATGACTATGTTTTCCGCTCTAATGTTATTATTATTCTACTTTCCACATTTCATTCATAGTGTTGGGTTTTAAGCTTACTTGTCTTACTGGGATAGGCGAGTGTCCTCACGTTCACATTTGGATTGTAATATTTACTTTCTCTACATAATAGGTATCCTTATGTATGTTATTTTCTTTTTTTCCTATCCTAATAATATAGATACATTCAATTGTTGATAATGTTAAATATATATTTGAAGGAAATGATTATTTGTAATTTGATTTTTTACTAGCTTTCTTTGCTGTATGTGTATATTAATTTTATAGATCCAAATAAAATCCTAATTTCTTACTTCTTAACCTAAAAATTTCATGGTTTTTAATCAAATTCAGGAGTAAATATATAGTACTTAAAAATTCACTACTAAGAAGTACATTCTATTTATTCTGCTCAAATATTTATATTTTCTTTTCAACACATGTTGAAAGTTCAAAAATAACATATTTCAATGAAATATTAGACATGATAACTTATTGTTATAGAATTTTTGGTTCTTCATGATAAATGAGTTCCAACATTATTAAGAAAAAATTGAAAATTGTAATTAATTGTTTATTCACTCGGTTTTCATTACACCATATTGACTCTCCGACTAATTTGAATTTCGTTGGACACACTAACAATATTTTTTTCATATCCAAGTCTCAAACTTGAGACCTCTGGTTAGGGATGGATGTTTCATATACATACCTCCATAACTATTTTGGTTCTAATAATAACTCAATTCACTCTCTTTTACACATTTAGCAATATGTTGGATTAAGTTATTGAGTTCTACCAACAATGTTGTGTTAAATAAGAAGTTAATATAACTTCATCCTTAACAAGAAGTGTCAAGTTTGAGTCTTAGGCATGAGTTATCTCTATTAGAAAGAGTTTCATCCTCAATTTGGAACTTTCCAGTATTCGAAACTAATGGCGTTTCAATTAGAATATCAGACACCATGTCAAAAAAAAAAATTGTTATTCTAATTATGAAAAATTGATATGTGCAAAGACAAATTGAGGGTGAGCTAAAAGATTATGAGATTGGACTCATCAAATCTCCATCATTTAGTGAATGAATCATATCAATGATTCTCCCAACAACATAAAAACAAAATCATACAAGAACTCAAAAAAAAAAATGCAAAAACCAACACAACAAACTATACATAATAATAAGCAAAGTGAAACAAGAATCTACAAGAACCAAATAAGCATGGAAACATGCAGATCAAAACCAAGCCCTAATTTGAATTCTACACTACTAGGGTTGATTGATGTGTTATTTAAACCTTAGCATGCTACTTCTATTGTACACAAATAGATCTTTTCAAGACAAAAATGAAAAGAAATGAAAATATCAATCTCATTACGGGGCACACAGTCTCACACCAAATAAATAAAAAATAAAAAGAGAAAAGCTCACTTATCATGTAGCACTCATGTTTGGGGTTACTTTAGGATGACTATGTTTTACACTCTACTATTATTATTTTTTTCCTTTCCACATTTGGTTCATAGTGTTGGGTTTTAGAGAGACTTGTCTTTGTGGGATAGACGAGTGACATTATGTCCACTTTTGAATTGTAATATTTGTGTTCTCTACATAAAAATGTCCTTATGTATGCTATTTTATTTTTCCCTGTCCT
Source organism: Solanum habrochaites (assembly GCA_027704765.1). Classification (NCBI taxonomy): domain Eukaryota; kingdom Viridiplantae; phylum Streptophyta; class Magnoliopsida; order Solanales; family Solanaceae; genus Solanum; species Solanum habrochaites. The sequence goes on from JAKWJA010002489.1 coordinate 8,596,339, forward strand.
ATTAATTTAGATTCCTTTATTGTTGATAATGATAAACATATTTTTTAGGGAAATAATTGTTTGTAATTAGATTAATATTTATTACTAGCTTTCTTTGAGGAATGTGATTATGACATTTATTGATCCAAGCAAAAATCTTGTTTTCTTATTTCTTAACCGATAAATTTCATGGTTTGAATCAAAATAAGGAGTAATAGCACTTAAAAAATCCACTACTCAGAAGTAAATTCTATTTATTTTGCTTACATATTTATTTTTTCTTTTCAAAACATATAAAAGTTCAAAAATAGCATATCTCAACGAAGTATTAAACATGATAACTTATTATTATAGAAATTTTGATTCTTATTAATAAATGAGTTCCAATGAATTCAATCCAATTGAAAATTTAATTATATTGTATCCCTGCATTTAAATTACACATATTGCACCTCTCCATCTATAATTCAAATTCTTAGGAATACAACAACATATTTTTTCTTATACAATGTTTAAACTCGAGAACCCTCTGGCTAGGATGGATGTTTTCATATAAATCCTTCCTAATATTGTTGGTTCGAATGTAATACTTCATTTACACTCTCCTTGCATATTTTGCATTACTTGACTAGTTATTGAGTTTCTACAACAATATTGTATTGGAGAAGAAGTTAAAATTACTTCATCCTTAGCTAGAAGTGTCAAGTTTGAGTCTTGGGCATGAGTTATCTTTGCTAGAAAGAGTTTTACCCTCAATTAGGAAGTTTCTATTTATCTTAATAGTTTCCAATAAGGATGTCGGACACCAAGTAAAAAACCTTTTTTATTGTAATTATGAAACATAGATGTCTGCAAAAAATAATTGAGTGGGAGCTCAAAGATTATGAGTTTGGACTCATCAAATCTCCATCTTTTAGTGAATAACACCACACAATCTTTTCATGAAAGATTTTACTTTTTTTTTTATTTTTATCTACATATAAAGTATTTATTTTATATTTATATTATTTCTTTTATGTGATATTAATTTAGATTTACTTGATGTTTTTAAGATAATTTTTTTTCTGAAGAGATGATTGATTGTGAATTAGATTAACTTTATGCCTAATTTTCATTGTGGTGTATGATGAGTGATTTTATAGCTCCAAATAAATTTGTGTTCTTAAATTATGAAATGGCATGGTATTTAGTAAAAATGAGGAGGAGTAATTAGAATTGAAATTTACTAGTAGGGTGCGAATTCTATATATTCGGATGTCATATTTATATTTTGTTATCAAGTTTCCTTTTGAACACATTTAAACCCTAGTTAATTTGAATTCAGGGACAGTCTCTAACAAGATTCTCTTCATATCCAGGGCTCAAATTCGAGACCTTTTACTTAAGATGGATGTGTAGACAATAAAATTCGCGTCGAGAAAACAATAATCAAGAATGGAAAATTATAGCAACAATCGATTTTATTATTTCCAATGCGAGTTTTTTAAATCTCTATAATTCCTCTGAAGAGTCCGCCTTTTCAAATATAAATTCAAGGATTTTAAGCTTGTTCTTGAATCTATGATGAACTTGACTTTATCTGATCTGCTTTTATTTTGAACTCAAGGGCTTTTTCGAGCTTTTTTTGTTTTCTTGAATTCGGTTGCTTGATTCTTGATCGTTCTTTGACTTGAATGCTTGAATTCTTCTTAACTTGTAGCTTTGTAGAGATTAAAATGGCGTTTGTTACCAAATAGTTTCTTATGCTTCTTGTTTATAGAATTTTTCTCTCCTCTTTTCTATTATGAGACTCCTATATATAGTTTTAGAATGAGATTTTGCGTTGGAATAGGATTCCGTTTCAGCCATCAGATTGCAGTGAACCTGGCTTTTGGGCTTTAATGGAGCGGGCTTGTCCCATATTTGACACATTCATGCTTTATTGATTTTCTCTTATTTGACTTGGCATGCCACATCATCTGCACCATCGTGGCGCCAAGATGGCTCGAATGAGATGAGATTGGGTTTACCAGAATTGGGTTCATCAATGCAACCCAATCAATTAATTTAGCCTTTAGGTTTAAATCCATTTTATTGGACCTAAATATTACTGCAATTATATCAATCCACAATATTTTTTGGATTATAATTTGATTCAATATAATCGAATTAATTTATAAATATATATTTTCCTAAATATTAATGATTACAAATGCCCCCCTGCATCAAGTCTTGTCGAGATATTTTTTTTTAGGACTAGGCTTGAAGCATTAACCGGTTCCTAAATTCACCTTAGTTAAAAATTAATTATAATTAATTAACAATTGGGTAATCTACTCAATTTCATATCCTATAGAAATCGTTTATTGCCAACCAAGGAAATCATAATCAATTAGGAATTTTAATCCTATCAATTTCACATATTCATATATGTGTTTTATTTGTCCCAGCAAAAAGCAATTGTAATTGAACAGGATTTGTAATCCGACTCAATTTCTATTCATATTTGTTTTATTGCCAAGCCAAAAAGATTGTATTGAACTAAAAGAATAATTCTATTCTTCCCCACCCTGACTCTATACATAGATACATTGTCTCCTCTCCATAATTTTTCTTTTTTTTTCTTCATTAAGGATTGTGAGCCTACGACGAAAGGCATACTAGGTAATTTTTCCTTCCCTTTTTATTTATTTCGTCACTTTTTTACAGCGTGACTGTCTGTCGTAGAAATTCATATCTCTTGTAAAAATCGAAATCATTGAACCTTTTGATTTTTCGCACGATTTTCGATCTCTAACTCCAAAAATTCAAAATTTAATACTTCAGAATCTTTCCTAGATGATTTTTTTGAGTTAGCTATAGATTCTGTCTGCTAAAATTCGTCACTTTTTACAGCCTGACGTTTCGTCGTAGAACAATTCATATCTCATTGTATAAAAATCAAAATCATGAACCGTTTTTAATTTCAAAAACTAGACTTTTCGATCTCTAACATATCCTAAATTTAAATTTATACCTTCAGAATCTTTTTGATGATTTTTCTGAAGTAGCTCTAGATTCTGTCTGTCATGCTAAAGAATTCGTCACTTTTTTACAGGCTGACATGTGCATACGTATAAAATTCATATCTCAATGTAGAAAATCAAAATCATGACGGTTGATTTTTCAGAAACTAGATTTTCGATCGCTAACATATCCAAAATTCAAATTTAAAAAACACCTTCAAAATCTTTCTAGATGATTTTTTGAAGTTACCTCTAGATTCTGCCATGCTAAAAAATTTTAGATTTGTGTGACTTACTAAAAAAAGTCTCGTGTCTTGATGTAGGAACAGCGAAATCACAATCCACTTGATTATTCCTAATCTAGACATAAAGGTCTACAACACATACCATATTCAAGATTTAATATCTTTCGAGTCTCAAACATCTTTACGGGTAACAATCTCTCATTAACTTTTTTTTTTTTTTTTTTTGTAAGATCTGCAAAGTAATTTTTATTTTTTATGGAGGCTACTAATGGAAGGATTTATATCACATAAAAATGTGTTTAATGTCCATCCTCACAAAATAAATAATAAAACTCTCAAGTTTTCCATGGCCCCATGCTTACAACTTAATGCTTTACTCGAATATCAATGATCCCAGCCTTGAAAATAACCTCAAGGTTTCCAAGGTCCCGCCATGCTTAAACAACTGAAAGCTTTTACTGATACCGTGTACGCTCCCCGCCTTGAAAGATACCCCAAGGTGTTACAGGTCCCGATGCTTACCATGAAGCTTTCTAAATACGCCATTTAACGCTAACGCTCCCGCCTTGAAAATAAATTCAGTGTTTCCAAGTTTCTCGAACTCGAATGGCTTACCAATTTGAAGCTTAATAGGATACCATGTAAAAAAACGCTCCCTCCTTGAGAGATACCTCGGGTATACAAGGTCCCTGAATGTTTGACCCTGAAGCTTACTGAGAAACCGTGTAACACTCCCGCCTTGAAAATCACTCAGGTGTTACAGGGCCCGAATGCTTGACAATGATGTTTTAATAGGATACCGTGTAACGCTCCCCCCTGACAAGCCTTGAAAGAATAACTCAAGGTGTTCAAGGTCTGATGTTTTGACATTTGAATGCTTAATAGGATACCATGTAACGCTCCCGACCATTTGAAGAAACCTCAAGGTGTTACAAGGTCCTGAATGTTTTGACCAATTGAAGCTTTAAATGGATACCATGTACGCTCCCCGCCTTGAAGATAACGTAGTGTTACAAGATCCTGATGTTTTTACCATGAAGCTTTACCAGCATACCATGTAACACTCCCGCCTTGAAAATAAACTCAAGGTGTTACAAGGTCCGCTATGCTTGACCACTATGAAAGCTTTAATAAGATCCATATCACGCTCCCCCGCCTTGAAGATAACCTCAAGGTGTACAGGTCCTAAATGCTTAACCATCTTGAGACAGGATAAACCTGAAAGACCAGTTTACGGTGCAAGGGCCAAATATTGTCCAACTTAAGGCATGGAAATTTAAAGATCCTTTGAAATAAACCCGTCGGAACTCTAATCTTAAGGTGCAAAGGGGACAAATCTTGGGTTCACCTTAAGGCATGAAAAATTAAAAGATCCTTTTAAAAGAATAAACCCGTCTGAACTCTACTTCATGTGCAAAGGAACAGTTTGCCACCTTATAGTCATAAAAATTTAAAGCTTCTTTGAAGGACAAATTCGCAACAAAGATAGATTAAGGTGCAACGGGACAAATATCGTCCCACCTTAAGGCATGAAATTTAAAGATCCTTTAATATACACCAGTGAAAGGTCAACTTAAGGTGCAAAGGGACAATATTTCTACCTTAAGCATGAAATTTAAAAAAAAGATTCTTTTAAGTTAGCATACTCCGTGAAAGACCTAGCTTAAGGTGCGAATGACAAGTTTGTCCACCTTAACATAATCATAATTCAAAAGGTCTATTGAGGGATAATCTGCAACAAAGCTAGCTTTAAGGTGCAAAGGGGACAAACCTCAGCGCACCTTTAGGCATGGAATTCAATTACCAAAAAACACGCATTTGGAAGACTTCTACGTATATTTGAGTCTACCTTCATACTAGAGTTTTTTGAATACTTCAACATGGATACTTCGAATTTGGTACTTCAATAATAAACTCGAAGAATATAAAGACCTCCCATTTGCATCTTGAACTAATTTAAAGACTTCCACGTACTAATAAGAGATTCATATTTTATAAGGGTTTGCCCTTCCATACACCATCAATACTTCGTGCAGTCTTAATTTTTATGAGCCAAAGAAAAAAATAAAATACGTATCGCTTTGACTTTCATGCAAATAGGATCAGTGGGAACATTTTTTTTGACACTCATGCACTAACTTAGAATAATGTCTAAGCGCTACGTACCTACCTCAATAAGAGGATCAGTCACAGCGTAATTCTGGGAAGTTGAGTGATTATTCTTTTTTTTATGGTTGTGCCGTACACAGTTTAACTCTTGCGGCCAGGAGTGACATGCAGTTTAGGCTCGTCCTTTCAGGGAGCATCTCTCCTTCAAGGATAGTATCTCTTTAGAAATTTGGCATTAATAGGACCGATCCTTAAGGCATCAGCATCAACAAGCTTTAGCACCTTTGAATATGCTTTTTTGTACTACATTGGTCATCCCACTTTGAGGTATTTGCCCCAAGACTTTGTGGGCGAAGTAATGATTGAGTCTTCTTAACCGCGGGAAACTTGATCTCCTACTTGAAAGCACCTCAAGCGAACCTTCTTATTAAAAAGCACAGATAGACAGCTTGATAACATTCACGGTTTTGTTGGGCTTTCTAAACCTCTTTCATCATGGGCGTCTAACTCAGCAAGACACAATCGAGCATTTTTCTTTTCTCCTCAGTAGCCCTTCTTGAATTATCAAGTCTTAAGGCGGGTAATTTGACGCTCGAGTGGCAGGGGGAGAGAACTGCTTCACTCAAAGCAGAGTGAATATAAGGGGTGGTGTTTTCTTGCAGTTTGGTGTGCGATAATTTTTTGTCCTATATGCTCAAGAGCTTCTTCCCATTCTTTATGCCAATCCCGTTTGGATTTTTAGACACTTTCTTGAGCGGTTGCATAGAGGTCTTAATTGAATGCTCTCAGCAAGACCATTAGTGGCAAGCATGGTACATAGAAGATTTACGCTCTAAGAGTCAAAAAACACAAATCCTTGTTCATGTAACTTTATCAATGGTTTGCCATTGTCTGTTATTATAATACGCGAGGGATGCCAAAGCGATAGCTAATATTTAGTCGGATAAAATTTGCAAATTTTCTTTCTTCACCTCTTTAAGAGCGACAAAGCTTCAGCCCCTTTTGAAAGTATCATTGCAACACCCAAGATGTACAAGGGTCCACAGAAGAATTTGGTATGGTACTAAAATTTCATTCCCCATGCGTCAAATGGACAAGATGCGAATGGTTGGATCCATCCTCATTCGGGTGGCGATTAATCAAATTCGCATGAAATTGACAAGCGTCGCATTTCCTGGCATAATATAAGCAATCTTTCCACCATGGTTGGCCAGTAATACCCCATCCTCTTATGTAAAAGAAGTTTTGGTCCAGCTTGATGTGATCCACATAAACTTCCTGAATGTTGCTTCTTTGCATAGCTTGAGTCGCTTCTTTCTCTCACCAAACATCGTAATAACATACCCTCAAATGATTTTCTATATACTGTATCCTTGTTTAAAGGAAACGAGGTGCAACGCACGACGTATGTCAGTTTCTTCTGCGTTGATTTTCGGGAAGTATCCCATAACATAGTAGTCAACGATGGGTTTGTCTCCAATTCTTCCTTCGCAGATTCAACAATGGTGGCGTATGAAATCAACTTATTCATATATTCTTCCTCATTTGACGGTGGTTCCCTATCCATTTTTGACAGACAGTTACTTGTGTTTGATCAGACGGGTTGCGTTGAAGCTAGAGTAGCCACTGCATCCAGCTTCTTATTCTCGTGCCCATGTTCGGCTCACATTTGAAGAGTTACATCCCCAAGCCATCTTATTCCTTTTGAGCATAATCATGATAAGGTCGCAATTTTTGATTTTTTACCTCATAACTTCCTAAGAGTCTGATTAATAACCAATTGAGAGTCACCAAGACCTGTAAAGGTAATTGTTCAATGTCAACGCCATTTCAAGTCCAATATCAGTGCGTGATATTCAGCGACATATTGGAGCTCTTTGTTTAGAGTAAAAGAGATGGTAGAATCTCTTATTGTGAAGTGATGAACACCACGCAGCACCCAGCTCCGCCGCGATGTGAGCCACCGTCGAAGTACAGTTTCCAAGGAGGTTAAGAACTCACTTACACATCCCCCCCGTACTCTGCATCAGGATACTCATCAGTTCAATCCCATCATTTGGTATAGGAGGTCTACTAAGAAATTTCGCTAGTGCTTGTCCCTTCACAACGGAATTTTTAGGGACGTACACAATCTCAAATTGTTGGAATTGGAGGTACCCAGCTTGCTGCTAGTCGCTATGCTAAGTGACGGGTTTTGACATAAGAAACCTTGATGGTTTTGCTCTAGAAATAAGGCGACACTGAGCTTGAAAATCATGCTTCATCTTTTGAATGAGAGACCAGTGCCAAGCATAACTTTTTCAATTGGCGAATAATTAGTCTCATTTGGCGTCATCATCCTACTTAAGTATAAAGAGCATTTTTTGCCTTCACTATTCTCTGAGCCTAACAGGTCTCCTAAGACCTTTCTTGTGCTGCATATGTAGTATCAATGGTTTTCCAGGTATAAGGGCTGGCGCCAAAACCGGAGGTTTAGCTAGATACATTCATACTTTTAAAGGTTTCACTACATGTTTGGTCCCAATTAAAGGAGGCACCTTTTTTCTTCATGAGATACTAAAGGGTTTGTGACCTCTCCTGTAGTTTTGAGATGAACCTTCTCAAAGTCGTGTACCTTTCCTTGGAGTACTTTTTCACTCATGAATATCTCGAGGTTTCACGCACTTTATATTGCATCGCTTTGGCTTGATCAATTTCATTCCTCGATGTCTCACAATAAAAAGCCCCCCGAAAGGAAACTTTCCAAAAGTAACTCTGAAGGCACTTTTCATGGATTCATCTTAGTTATATCTTCGGGCAACTCAACCCACCTTAATCTTTCAAATGATCGCCCCTCTTCCTCGACTTTACTACCAATCATCAACAAACTAACATTCTACATTTTTTATGGAGCAGTCTCAAAGATATTTTTGCATAGCCTTCTGAATATGGGCTCCAGCATTCTTTAAACCAAATGGCATCACTTTCTAGCAATAAAACCTTTGGCTTGCGATTGGGCATGAGTTCTCGCTTCATCTTTTGGTGATATGCGAATTGTTATATCCATAAGAACCATCCATAACGACAATGTGCCTCATAACCAGTGGTGGTCATCAATCCTTCCGCTGGAATGGGAGAGAACTCCTCAAGTAGGGCATGCATTACTTGAGATCTCTAAAGTCCCACAAACCATCGAATTTGACCATTCTTCATCCTCACAACAAGAACAATACTTGAAAATCCATGTAGGATATGTGACCTTTACCTCAACGAATAAATCGCTGCCTCAATGAGTTTGTTACTTCATTTCAATCACGAATCAGTCTGGTCTAAAACGTCTGTGAGCTTGTTTAACATGGGGAGACGAAACCATTTTTGGACTGCCAATATGGCCTCTACTCTGGATTCAATCAGACATGTTTTTTTATAACTCCAGCGAAGACTCTCTATAATTCTTTGACTATATTCATTTAAGCGACCAATTCTTCCAACATCAACTTTCTAGCAAATCAAAACTGAACAACACTCCCACAGTAAACCGTTAGCAGCCTCGGGTCTTCATCATGCCAATGTTACTTTCTTCAGGACTATGGTGATCTTTACTACTTCTTCAAGTTCTGGTGGAGCATCTTTAGATCTTCCTCTCCCACGGATCATTATCATTGACGCGATATATGACAAGATGAGGAAATATCTTCACCTCTTTCTCAAATCTTCTTTTGGCCAAAGAATCAACTCATTTGGGATTGTACCATGATTGAGGAACTACACTTTCTTCATCTTCCTCGCGCTCTTTAGTGTAAAACCACGTATGAACCTTTGCCTTGAGGTTCCTCTTTACATTAAACCACAAGTTCCACCGTCGCCTCATCCTAGGAGGATCAAACTTCTAAAATCCTTCGATATCAAATGTGAAGTAGGCCCTTGAATTTTAATACTTCTTAGGTTCTTGTATTCTTCTCAGCAGGACCTAACCTCTTCAAACACAGAAATTTTTGTTGTCAGTTCACCAAGTCGACAAAGACGGAAGTCCTTTTATGGGAGACAGTGAGTCATCTTCAAAAGTTTTATATGATTATTAACTTTACTTGCCCTTCTTATGGGAAATGCGAATTGGCGGCGTTAGAGCTATAACCTAGCCTTCACACGCTTTCTAGTGTATCTTCTGATGTATGGGGTTTCCCTAGCACTGATTGCTCGCTAGGTTGTATCTGCCTTCACATACTGTAGGCCTTGGATCAAAACCTCTCTTGTGCGTTTTGTGGGAGAGTCATATCTAGCACTTGATCTGAGCGACTGACTTTTCTGGAAACTTAGAAGACAGGTTATTGCATCAATCCGTCGAATTAAGAGTTAGCCCTCTTAATGGCATTTTCTTTCAAGGTTGATGGTTGAAGCTTGTTCTTTCTTTCTTTTTCTCGCTTTTGGAACATAGCAAATCCTATAAGTCTACTTCTTCTTTTAAGTAGGATCTTCCTTCAATTACGATGGGACAAGAGTCTTTAGTGTCCAATTTTTACCTTATTTAAGCTGCATCAATTCTTTACTACGTATTATCAATCTTGATTGATTTGGCGTCATTGTATTTGACCCTTTAACAACATAACCTTCTCATTGAATTTCGATCCGCAAGTGTGGTCTCCACTTCGTGAAGGATTATTATCTAACAAAAACTATCTTTCTTTCATTCCCCCTTAAATATATTTCAACATTGATAGTAAGAAGATGAGACAATCTATTCTTCATGTACCCATGCCTGCCAGTAAATGTTGTATGAATGCTTTGCGTCAATCACACTGCATCCATGCGCTGTGATCTCAAATCTCAACCATGTTGGCTCTCTATTTCATAGAGCTATGGCCTCTTCCCACCTGATTAAATCCTTGTATCAAACAACGACTTCACTAAGTTCCCCCCAGTCGTGATGCAAGTTCTCTTCAATGTGTGGATAGGCAAAAATGTTGACTCCGGATCCTTCATCTATTAAGAGTCTATTTTATCATCTCTCTAGCTCACATGACCACCATATACAAAGGACGATTGTGTTTTTTTTCACCATAATAGAAGATCGTTATGTAAATTTTGATTTTAAGTATCACAGACCTGTGCTTCTTTGGTAGAAAGTTCAATAGATTTTTCAGAAGATGAAAGAGACATCATTTCTTTCTTTCTGAGATTTTTCCCTTGTTTCTTTTTCTTCTTCCCAGGAGCACCTTTTTGGTGAGATTTCCTCGTGTTGTTCCTTCTTTACAGTAGGAGAACATTCATTGTTTTCCTTTATCCACATTTAAACCTGATGCCTCCAACATTGCCTTGAGTCACTTTGTAAACCGACGATCTTGCAAATTCCTCTAGAGTCCAAGACGTTCGAGGTTTTGGTAGTGATGCACTTTAACCTACCTCTGCCCTTTTTGGGAACTTTTGATTGATTTTTGGCTTCTCCTGATTTTCTTCACCATTTTTTCTCTAACCGGTTGCTCGTTATAATTTCTTTTCTTAAGCTTGACTTGTTGCGTCTTCGCCTAGTTTACAATACAAGAAATCCAACCCTCATCACCATCCATGTCAACGTCCTGGTCTACTGTCTCTTCTTCAACTTCAATGCTTTTCAAGTATATATTTGGACCGGATCCTTACCCAAACGTGATCGAGGTATGGTTAGAACTAACCTTCTCATCATCAAGATATTTTATTTTCCGTAGCCAATCTCATCACTCTATCCTTAAAGGACAAATATTTTCAAGAGGATGACTCACAAGTCCGATGATACTTGCAATAATTTGGGTCATCACTTTTTCCAGCTTCATCGGTCGCTTCATCTCTGGCAAGTCAAGAGCTTTAACTCAAGAAATTCATCAAAAATTTCAAGAAACGTCAGATCCAAGAGGGAACTTTTTTTTTTCCTTGCATCTCCCTTATAGCGTAGCGTCGACTTTTGATTTGAACGTGCTTGGAAATCGATTCTCCACTCACATTTTTTCTTACGCCCTCATTCATGGGAACTTTGCGGTGACACATTTACAACTCATGGATTCTTTTGTTGTCATTTTTGGGAAGAACCTTGCTCCACATCCACCTCTTTAGGTTTCCTTTTGTCCCTTCCTTTGCGGATTATCATGGACAATAGTCATATCTTTTCCGGCAGATGTCATCTCAACCATATCATGAGCGCGAGTAGCTAAATCCTCGAAAGATTTTGGTTTTATTCCTTGCAAGATGTAAAGAAGCTCCCAGTGCATTCCTTGAATCACTTTTGATTGCAGAAGCTTCACTAAGGCTTGTTTGCAATTTACGCTGCGTTCCTCCATCCACCGATTTATGAAATCTATGACCGTTTTCATCCTTCCTTGGAGAGTTTCCGGATTTCCTACCAAGCTCACAACCGTGCGCCTTGTGCTATAGAAGCGTTAAGAAATTCATGTTCTTTTGTTGCTCCCAACTATCATAAGAGTGAGGTTCGATATCCATTACCAATCAAAGGCATTTTCCTTTGGGCGAGTTTCGTGAGTTCTACCACGCTCACACCGTGCGCCTTGTGCTGTCGGGGTGAAGCATAAAATTCATGGGGGGGGGGGGGGGGGGTTCCTAGTTCCCCACTATCATAGAGTAGGTCGAGATCCTTGTCCAATCAAAGGCATTTCCTTTTAGAGAGGCGGACAACCTTTGCAACGATGGTCTCCATATGTTCCACATTATTACATGTCTTCCACGAAGTGAGCGACATGTTGTTTTCAAATTCCCTTTTCCTCAAATTGTGAAATTGGAGGTTGATAACCACAGGCATTTTTAAAGTTATCAATCCTAGCAGTTTATGTAATGGCTCGCATACATATAAGACTGGTGGAGACTTCATACTTATCTTTGATAGTGCTTCAATAACAACCCTTCCCTTCAAGCGATCGAGTGTGATCATTCCTTCAGAAGAAATGGCATCTCTTTAACAAACGGGGCTTTCTTATTAGGATCTTTCGATTTCTTTCTTGAACTTCAATGCCCTTTCCATGTGCATGCTCGTATATAATATCCATCTAAAAGTCCTTCTATCCTGTCCATCAACTTTGTCATTCCGAGATTCTTGGTGTCGTACATGGCTCGTCAATCCTCACAACTTCTCAATTTGCGAGTTGTTCCTCAGGAGAGGGGTGGGACGATAAGCAGTCACCGAGGATCGTTTGCATGATCACCTTGGAAGGGAAAAAAAAATTGCAAAAGGAGAGTAACTGGATTGTCGCATAAGTTAATTTTCAGTGGACTCACAATTACGCGATATACGTGGAGATGATTCACAAGTTTAATCACAGTTTCCCCTTGTGGTAGTTCTTGGAACCTAGATTCTCAAGTGAGCCAATGGATCCTTTCTTTATCTTTTAGCAACACTACTGTCCTCTTCTAGAGAATTTGTGGAGGCACTTGCTCGCTTTTGGAGTCGAGACCCCAAAACAGGAGTTTGATCAGACGACACTTCTTGAAGCGTTTGTTGCCCTAGGTGTCAACAAAATACGAGCCTGCTTCTCTAGTGCCAACTCAAAACTTCCAAAGGTAACGCCAAGGATGTCTCACCTTCAGTAGAGAACTTGGAGCTAGTAACCTTAAAAGAGGAGTTTGATTGAGAGTTGTTGTTTTCATGGAATGTCATCTTAAAATTCTTTTGACGTTTTGAAAGTTGAGATGAGAGGTAAGAGAATTGTCCCACTCTGGGCGTGCCAGAATTTGTAGACAATAAATTCGCGTCGAGAAAACATAATCAAGAACGGAAAATTATAGCACATACATCAATTTTAATTTTTCAAATGCGAGTGTTTCCAATCTCTATAATTTCTCTGAATCCGCCTTTTCAAATTAAATCAAGGGCTTTAAGCTTGGTTCCTTGAAGCATGATGAACTGAACTTTGAACTTTATCTTGAATCTTGACTTTATTTGACTCAAGGGCTTCGAGCTTGTTCTTGAATTCGGTGGTCTTGGCTTGATACGTTCTTGACACTTGAAATGCTTGAATTCTTAAACTTGTAGCTTTTTGTAGAGATAATGGCGTTTGTGACCAAATAGTTTCGGGTCTAAGCTCTTGTTTTAGAATTTGGGGTCTCTCGGGAGTCTTTTCTGAATTCTGAGGACCCTATTTATAGTTTTATAATAGAGGAATTGCGATTGGCATAAGGATTTCCGTTCAGGCCAATCGATTGAAGTGACATTGCATTTTGGCCTTTTGGAAGCTCGGGCTTGTCATATTTGCCATGACTGGGGGGGGGGGGGGGGTGGGGGGGGCCATGATTCTATTGATTTTCTTATTTTACGTTGGCATGCCACATCATGCTGCACCGTGGCGGCCCAAGATTGGCTCTAGAATAAGGGGCTGGCATGGGGACCGGTCATCCCGCCCGCCCCGCATCCGTCCCGCACCCCGGTCCCGCGCCCGTCCGGGCGGAGCGGGCGGGGGCGGCCCTCGTCCTCCCATCCCCCATGGGTTTAGAAGGGGATTAACGGGATGGGGTGGAGGGGACCGGTCGGGGGATGGGGGCCGGTTCACCCTGCGTCCCGGTCGACCCCGTCCCGGTCCCCGCCCGTTTGAACCGTGCTGCTGGTGGGTCCGCTGATCCCCCATGTGTTTTATTGGTTGTAAAGAAGAAAATTTAAAAACATGTAGCCGTTTTAAATCCGTTGGGGTAACGGCTAGTGTGCCCCCCCCAATGGATTTAATATGCCGGGTCTTTTTTGACTTCCAAAACACCCCCTACTGCGATACCGGGGGCCCCTATCACCACCCGACTCTTTTAAAAAATTCGGGGGGGTGTTTAAAAACCCCTCAAGTTTATTATAATTACATTTTAGAACGCGGGGGGGACTGGGGACGCAACCCATTTTAATACTATAAATACACCGCTACTATTTCTACAAATCATCTATTCTCTCATTTCTCTCATATATTTTCTATATTCTAATCACAACTCTCAACTCTCAATTTCAATCTTAATATCTACTTCAATTTGGTATTCTCATATTATTACATCCATATATTTCAATTTTCAATTCAAAGTTTTCATATTATAATCAATAAATTAATTAGATATTATCTCAATTTGTTATCAAGTATTGGCTTGGACTACCCCCAAATTACAAGTTACAACAAATCACACGAGCTTGCAACAATCGTTGTGGGGAAACGCGTCCTGCATTAACGCAGACGTTTGTAGCATTCGTTTCATATATTTATTATTTTGGGATTTAATTCGTCTTTACTTTTGTGTTATTATTATTTTATATTGGCTCACTTTATGAGGTGTGTGGTCTGGTAGGGGGGTAGGGTATAATTAAGTTATGAGTTCTAGCAAAAAATAGAGCGGTAAAAGGAACAGAGAAAGCCAAGATAACGAAGAAGTAGACTTTTTTAAATTCTTTAATTTTGTGTAAAAAAAAGAAGGGTAAGAAAAAGAGTAGTAAAACTTTGGTGGGGGGGGTACTTCATCAAATCAACAGTAGAGTTTAGGTATTTAGGGACATAAATGTATTTGGGGGTACTTATGTGAGATACTCCTTATAATATTGATGGGTCAATGTTGAAAACTCGTCACTAGAAAGTTTTAGAAACACGTTTATGGAATCTTAAATCTATTTGATGAAATTTTATGTGAAGGGGAAGGTCTGGGGTGGAAAGCCTGTGGATTTTGGTGGGAAGATGGGTGGTGGGTGTAGATGAAACACCGACTAGTCCGGTGCAGAAGTCCAATGAGACTATCAATGATACCGGAGCAAAATTTTGGACCTCCACCCCTTATAACCCCAAATCCCACAAGGAGAAAGGTGAAGTATCAACGCCTAAAACTTCTATTGTGTGTTCAATTTATGACTTATGATAAAGAAAATAGTGTTGCTATTTGTAATAAGTGTAAGCAAGCTTTTAAAACATAAACAGGTTGGGGTCCAGGTGGAACGGGGGGATTAACGTAGACATTTGTTATCTTGTGTTCCGATACAATATAAAGAACTAAGCATATACGCCAATAGAAAAAAGGGAATTTTCAATAATAATAGATATTACGGTGATGCATCGATAGCGGCTTCTAATGGTTCAAGGACATTGATCCTTTTAACCCCTGGTCCAATAACACAACGTAATATAATAAGGAATTAGAAGATCGGGAAAATTTTAGTAAAATGTTTCTTTTTGTGGTTATGCCTTATATTTTTTCCTTCCAATCTCCATCCCCCCGTTTTGCGAATATATTCAACAAACTTATAATCCTGATTATATAGGCTTTTCAATAAATCGTCAAAACTGATTTTTTTGGAATATCAAGTAAACATTGTCATTTCTTCGTTGTCTATTTTAGGCATATTAGATAGTAAGATGTCTTATGCTTTACTTCGGACATGGTCGTAGTGTTAATGGAAATATTATTAATAACAGTAACTTGCTCATTGGTTGATCATATTGGAATTTGCAAAAAAGATTTTGGCATGTTTTATAACTTGTATAGTGAAAAACTGGTGCATATTTAGCTACAATATTTTAAGTGTTTTAGATTATACATGATTAGAGATAAAATAATGTCCTGTCGCATTAGCTAATGCATCTATAATACAAATGCCTGGCTAACTGTTAAAAGTTAGATTATGTCCAATTGCAGTAAGTTTTTCCATGTTAGATGTGTTTGCAATATTTAAATTTAGTTTTACAAGATGGTATTTTCATTATTTGATTTGTGGTAGCGTAAAATGTTTGAATAAGCGTACCCCTGGATTTTCATACAAACAAATCTTCTGAATTAGGGAATTAATGAGCGTTGTTTCACTATGTGATGGTCACCTAGAAAAATTCCAAAACCTATTAAAACAGGTGGATTCTCTTTACGAAATGCTTTCCGTTGCTTAAATTATAGGAAGACCCATACAATGGTTTTTTAATGCTCATAATGCTAACCCTCAGATAGAATTTGTTGATGAAGATTGGAAGAAACTAAGAACGATTACATTTTGAATAAGACTTTTTTATGATGCTACTAAACATATTTTTCGGGAATTTATTATCCTAACTATTTCACATCCGTAATTAATATATTTGGCTCTTCAATTCCATTTTGTAAATTACCAATAGATCACTTTAGAGTTGGGCAATTAAGGTATGGATTGAAAAGTTTAAAAATATTTTTTTTTCCTATTCCCCAAGTTTTTTTAACGGCTACTTTACTTCATCCTGCTTATAAACTTTACAAGGTGTGAAAGGCCTTGGCGACACTTTTTATGCAACTTTAGAAATTTGTAAAACCTAAACCGGAAGAAACTCCAGATTGTGAAACTTGTTAAGTCTAAAGCATAAAAATAGAACGCAAAAATTTTTGTATGAAAAATATAGACTAGTGACAATTTTGAGGAGAAGTTGGTCAATCTCTAATGGTTGATATTGATTTGTCATTTTCCATTTCAATGTTATAATCGAGGTTTTCTTGGTCTTAATTCACTAACGTGATGATTTTGAAGAATATCTTAATAATCTTTAGAAACTGGAAATCAAAGATGGCAAGAAGAATTTATTAGGATCGTGGAGTAGACGAAGCGATGCATTTCAACTTTGAGCAAAATGGTTTCGTGTATATTCTAGCGATTCAAGCTTCATCAGTTGCATCGAGGCTTCTTTCAGTGCGGCAAGGTTTCAAATCGGTGATCATAGACATGCATTGGTGAAGACAGTTTGGAAACAACAGTTTTATTTAGACTGGTGCATGCCGAAAGGAGGAATAACAATTTGGCCAAAAGTTAAGTAAAAACCAGCACTTGGATCAAAACTTGATTGCAATGCAGTGATGGATGAATTATAGGCAACAAGAATTTCTAACAGTTTGCCACACCGGAGGATATCACACCTCGATATGCTGCGACAATTAGAATAAAGTTTAAAGGAGAAACGATATTATTAGATTTATACATTCGATACAATTGAAACAGAACCCTTCCTAGAATGGGGCTGCGTAAAATTAGTTACTCATCTACTATCTGTAACAAATATTTAGTTTACGTATGACAATTATTGAAACAGTAAGAACCCTTCTAGAAGGTGGCTGCGTAGATTAGTTTACTCCACTAATAGTGTTAATTGTAAGTTGTAACTTATAGTTCTATTGAATAAATTTTTTTTATAACATTATTGTTTTGAATTTTAATTTTATATCTACAATTAATATATATACTAAAGACTAAAACTAATTAAAATACTTAATTAAAGTTTACAATTTACATTACTTTAAAACATTTTAAATTACAATTTAACTTCTCCAAATTTGAAATTTGAAAACTTTAAAGTTGAAACCTTGAAATTTGAAAATGAATCTTAAAATTTTGAAAATTAAAACTTTCAATTAGAAATTTATTTTGATATTTGAAATCCAAAATAAATTTTAAAATTATTAGCTCAAGACCGTAACCATTTCAATAAAAATATATAAAATTAAAAAAAAAAGATCCCCCCTCCCGATCCCCCGTCCATGGCCATCCCGTCGCCGTCCCGTCATGTCCCGTACCGTCCCGTCCCCCCAAATCCCATCCATCCCATATATAATAAGTGGGGGACGATGGGACCCTTTTCGTCCCCCATCCCGTCCCGATTAAATCCCCCCTCCCGTCCCCCGTCCCGTCCCGTCCCCCTTCGTCCCTCCCCCATTGCTCCCCTCCCCGTCCCGTTGCCAATCCCACCAGCCCTAACTCTAGAATGTGCTTAGATTTGGGTTTAACAATTGGTTTCTCTGAGCCCATCACTTAATTTAGACTTTATTAAATCCATATTTATTGGACTTAATATTTACTCAATTATATCAATCCACAATATTTATTTGGATTAATATATTTATTAATTCCAATAAATCTGAATCATTTTATAAATTTTTATTTATAAATTTTAAATGCTTACAGGATGATCATATACATCCCATTTTTACTTTGTTTGTATGTAATACATAATTTTGCCTTTCTGCATAATAATTTGGTCATTTATTGGATTCTCTTGTTTTATTGCTAACCAAAAAAGATTGTTGGGTGAATAAGTTATTATCTTTCTTTAGCCTTAACATGACTGTCAGGTTTGATTCTTGGGCATAAGCTACCTGGGTTAACAAGAGGTTTACCCTCAACTTGAGACTTTTTGTTATCCAAATTATATTAAGACTCAATAAGAATATTGGACATCAATTAAACAAAATATTTTCCTCTTGTACTTATGAAAATCGGTCATTTTTTAAAAAGAATTTGAGGATAAACATAAGAGTTTGTGGGGTTAGATTCATCCTCTAACTTTTAATGAATAACCACTCAATCTCCTTAATAAAACCTTTAATTTTTTGTTTTGTACTCTCTACGAATATAGTATTTTCTTCATTTTTTTTAATGTTCTATCAATTTAGATTTATTTAATGTTGATAACAATTTTTTTAGTGAAAATTGAATTTTTGTCAGTTAGGTCAATTTTTTGCTTTGTTTTTCTTATGGTACAAGATAATGATTTTTATAGTTTCAAACAAAATCTCATGTTTCCAAAATATTAAATTACAAAGATTAAAATATTAATTTTTCAAATAAAAAGGGCATGTTGGAAAGAAAGATAATGTTTGAATAAGTCTAAGATATTTTGTAGATTGTACATCTAAAGTAAATCCTTACAAAGGATCATGGGAACTTTGTAGGAGGGTATGAATGACAATATTTTATAATAAGGCAAAAGAATTAGTATTTTACAATACACCAATAATCAAATAGAAGTTATGACTATACTAAGGCAATGAGTTATATAGAGGATAACTAATATCAACGGGTGATAAAGAGATTGACTCCTTATTTTTAAGGTATATGATGCTTAAAACTTGTGAGGTCTCGCGGACAGTAATTGAAGTGGTAAAAGAGATATGGATGAGGTTGAGTAACTAAAATATCTGAATAACTCATTTATAAAGAAAGACAACCAATATGCTAATATTTGCAACACAAGATGAAGGAGAGCAATACACAGTATTTCTTGGATCTGGAAGTTTAGGGGAGAGTACTAATTAATAATTATTAGCTAAACTGCCCTTACATAAGGATCAAACCATGCGAGAGATGAAAAGTTTGGATGAAAAATGGAAGGAGTTCAGTAATTATCATGATCAAATTCCCCTGATAAGAGGAGCATATGATAAACAAAACTTTTAACAAAATCTAGTTTTGTTAGTTTGTAGGTATTCACGAAAGACCAAAAACAACGACACACTTTCGGATCTTTATTGAATAGTACATAAACAAATTTGGTGTAATCTTTCTAGGATTGGCTTAGTAGAAAGTAAAATGGTTCAATGGATTTGACTCATGACAATGATGCACCCAACTACATAAAAGCACAACCATACAAGAACCCAAGAACAAAAACACCAATACTAACACAATAAACAATACATAATAACAACAAAGAGAAATAAGAAGAAGTTGCAAGAACCAAATAAGCATGACAACATGAAAATTAAATTCAAGCCCTAATTTTAATTATATATTGCTAGGGTTAATTGATTTTCATTGTATGCTATTTACACTTTAGGATGCTACTTCTATTACGCACAAATAGATCTTTTCCAATGAAAATTAAAAAAAAATGAAAATATGATTCTCATTGTGAACCACACAATTTAGACCAAAAATCTAAAAATAAGAGAAAATTCACTTACAACATAGACGAATTCTAGTTAAAAGGATGGGAAAGTATGAATTGGGGGATAAGCGACTAGACAACATCAAGAAACACAAGAAGAAGGCTAGATGAGCTTCAGAATAGAAAATCTGAAGTGGAACCACTAGATGAAACTTTTCAAATCCTAAATAATTTCAATAGATAAAACGCTAAAGCATTTGAAATAAAATCTTTAAAATGAGAGATTGGCCAATTCAAAATTCTGTTGAGTTTCAAAATGGAATTTTATTGATTCCATCCGTCTCAAAATGTGGAAATTGGTCTATGGGAGTTTTCGGTTTCACATTTGGAGTATTTTTGAGGATTTTAGTTGTTAAGTTGGAAATTTATGAAATTTTAGCATTTAAGTAGACTTTGTTCAACATTTGTAGTTGGGATAGTCCGATGAGAACTCTGAGAGCTTTGTTGGATTCAGGGAATAATTTCAAGTCTAGGTGAGATCATGGTTGAACTTTTAAACGTTCCGAGCTTGATGTAGCCTTTATGAGTGTTATGTTCCTTTGTTTTGACTTTTGAAAATTCTTAATAAAAAGGACCTTAAATTCATATGTTGATGGTTCCATTGAGTTCATAACGTCGATTATATTCAAATTGCATATTAGGTTTGTGTGTATGGGGTCCCAAATGAATTCTGAGGTTCCATTTGATGATTTGAGAGTTAATTGTGTTTTCTGGTTCATGTTGACCTTGCGATCACAAAAGATATTAACCTTCATAAGGGAAGTGTTATTTAGTGAAGATCACTTCACTTTCGGGAAGGGTTAAGTATTCATACCTTCGTGAAAGTGGGGGCCTTATCACAATTGTGACCTTTTTATTAGCAAAGGTGAGACATGAAAGTGAAGGCCGATTAATTTTAGGGGTTCGCATAAGCGAACATGGGTTTGGTTAAGCAACATTAGAGAGGGTTTTGGACTGCAATTTCGGGGGTTTGCCTAGTTTTACCCGTTTTCAAATTTGGAAAAACCTTGGAGGAAATTGCAAAGAGATTTATTGTGCCAAATTATTTGGTTAAACCTTTGTGATCCTAAAAATTTAATTCCTTTTTTATCATTTATGAATTTTAACATCAAAACTTGGGATTTTAATTGACAAATGACAAGGTTTTTCAAGAACATGAGTTCTAATATAAAATAGTGATTATGAACTAATTTTAAATCCTTTTTGAAATGGTTTTCACCAACGAGTTCCAAATGCCTTGATTCGTTTTCAAATAAAAACTTTTGGATTCAAATCTCATTTTATGAATTGGTTTTTTGAGTTGATATTATCCATCTTCAAAATCCAGAATCTTATTGTGATTACTTGATTGAATTAGATTATGTGACTTGGATATTGTTTGAAAAGGGAATCCCCATGTCTTGAATTGTTTTTGATTGAATTGAGACAAGTGATCTTCTAAGCCTTGTAAAACTTGTAAAAAATCTTGTATTTCCGTTCATTGTGTGTGTTGTGGAATAACAGGAATGAGGTGATGGGTTCAATTATTCCACTTGATTGATCATAATTAATAAAAATGGGATTAACGAAAAATGAAACCTGTTGATATTTGTGTTTGGTTAGTTGCCTTGTTGTGGATCCTAAATTGTTGATGGACGAAATGCTTTGATAGCATCATTGTGAACCTGACATTGCTTATATTTATCTTCTCTTCCCTATGATTTGAAATTACTTATTTGTATTGAATTCTATGCATAGTGATGAGACATGTGGTAATTGTACCAAAGGAAATGACGTTGGATGGTTATATTGATATTGATGCTATTATGGGTATTATTGATGTCGAGGTCTTAGCCAATAAATTGTATTGATATCGAGGTCATTTTTTTGTGAGTGCTATTGATGTTGAGATCATTATCTAAGAGTGTTATTGAGCTCAAGGTCATTATTAGTGATTTCATGGACTGTGGGTGCTTCTCTTTAGTCTCGATTGATATTGTGCATGATAATCTTGATATTTGCATTCAGTATACATGATTATTGTTATTGATGACAGTGATACTTGTGATTGTTATCTGTAATACTTGGGATTGATCTACTTGATAATTATGAATGACATAGTTGATACTTGTTAGTTGTTGAACTATAAAAGTTAGACTGTAATTGGTAAGCCTGGTGAGTTATGTATTATAAAATTGTTAAGTTTGACTGATTTATATGCAGATTATAGTTTTGGTAAGCCTGGTGAGTTATGTATTATAAAATTGTTAAGTTTGACTGATTTATATGCAGATTATAGTTGAGGTGCTTTGGTTGGGAGAAAAGGAGTACTCATAGCTTTGTTTTTCCTTGCTTAGTAGGTTACTTGTTGAGTACCGGGTTGTTTGATACTCACTCCTTGCTTCCACATTGTGTATGTTCCGAGCCTGGACTCATGTGATCTTTCTTCATTATCTATTTTTTAGGCTTTTTGAGATACATTGAAAGGTATTTGCTTTTCATCCCGGTGGCCGCTCTTGTTCTTTACCTCATGTTTTATTTTATTTGAGAAATAAGGGAATTGAAACTTGTATCAACTTTCATATTTTGTAATGTTATAGTAGAAGTTTGTAACAACTAGCTTTTGGGGGTTATTTTCAAAAACTAATAAGTATTTGGTTTTCTAAATAGTTCATATTGTTTTACTTTCGTATTTCTTTTGTATTCATTGGTTTTTAGGACTGACTTGTTTATGTAGGCTAAACGAGTGCCATCCACACAACTTTCTTTTGGATTGTGACAAAAGGTATCAAGCCCTAGTCATAGGTTTCACGTTTGTACTCAAGTCTAAGTATATCCGAGATCGCTACAAAAATATATGTACGTATCTTTGAGAGGCTCTAAAGATTGTTAGGAGACTTTCTTTTATTCACTTTTTCTTAACGTGCATGATTACCTTTGTTAGTGCTTAATTTTTTCCTGTTATTTTTTCAAAAATCAAGGACGCAAGCTTCTATTTCCATTGGTAGAGTGGAGGTTGTCCCCCATTCGGTTTTTGAGACCTCATACAATTTGTAAATTACACTTAAATTACAGTAAGATGAGAATTTTATATATCCTCATGCCATATTTTTATATTCTTATAAAGTTTCTTTTAAAACATATTGAAAGGCAAAATATAACACATCTCAATGAGATATTAAATATGATAACTTATTATAATTATTATAAAAATTATCATTCTTCAAGATAAATGAGTTCTAATGGAACTTCGAATAAATTATAAATTGTACTTAATATCACTTTCACTTTATTTCAATATATTATATTGAATTCCAAGTTAATTTGGATCCTGAGTAACAATCTCGAAAAAAAATTACTTCATATATAAGGCTCAAACCCGAGACCACTGGTTAAGGATGGATGGACCATATACATCTCACCATAATTCTTGTTGGTACGTATAATGACTTAATTTACATTCTCTATAATATTTGACAATATGTTGGATTTATTTATTTTGTTTTACCAAAAAGGATTATGGTTGAGTAGAAGTTAGTATTTCTTTATTCGTGACCAAAGTGGTCGGACTTGGAGTTTTGAGGGATAGTTTTCGTTTTCGAGAGGTTTAACCCTCAACCTTTGGACTTTTGACATCCGAATTTAATAATTGGATCCCAATAAAAGTAATCGACTCATTTAAAAAAAGTATTTTCTTCTTGTACTTATGAAAATAAGTTATTTTGAAGGGGGAAAATTGAGGGTAATCTCAAGAATTGTGGTATTAGATTCATAAATCCTATATCTTTCATGAATAATCACTCAATCTCATAAATAAAATATTTACTTTTTTTTTTGTTTTTTACTCTCTGAAAAAAAATTATTGTCTTCATATTTTTTAAATGTTCTACTAATTCAAATTCATTTAATGTTGATGATAAATTTTGTTATGAAAATTATTAATTGTCAGTTAGATTAATTTTATGCCTAGTTTTGCTTATGGTATATGATGATGATGATTTTATAGCATCAAATAAAATCTCATGATCTTATCTTTGAGAGGCTAGCAAAAAGGACAAATATATTTTAACTTCATAAATGACATGTGAATATCCTCTGTTATATTTTAAGGTTGTATATATCCTTACCATCATTCGTGTGCATATCCTTGAAGCTAACAGATGGACATGTGGCTTCATCTAAATGATTTGCCCAATTTTATTTCTTTATTTTTTACCCAAAAAATAAAAAATCCATCCGACCCATAACCAAAATGGATGGTGTTAAAATCCACTCTTCATTTTATTCAAAAAAAAACCATCCCTTTATTGTTCTGAACCCACCATAACCGTGGAATCAAGAACTCATCATTCAAGAAAGAAGAAGACTTGTTCACTAAAACTACACTCTTGCTGACAAAAAAAAATTCATCTTCATTTAGCATAGGAACTAGTTTGGAAAATCCCTTTCAACAATAACAAATCGATTTGAGCATGTAATTTTCTATGATTGTCAACCCACTTTAAAAGCTTGTAGCTTTGTCTATCAATAGCAATAATATTTTCTCAACCCCTTTCTTTAACAATAAATCAATTTGAATTTGATATTTTCAATTCAATTGTAGACCCATTTTAAGCGTGACGTTTTATCCATCAATTGTGTTATTGTTTCCAACCCCTTTCAGCAATAATAAATTGACTTGAACTAAAAAGGGAATTTAAATTGATTTCTTGATTTCCATTGAGATGATATGCTTTTGGATTTTTGTTTGAGAGATTTGGAGAATAGTGCTAATGAAAATAAATTGAATAACATTTTTCCTTTAGTTTAATTTTTAATGGAGATGAAAGGCGTCTTTTATATTTTCTATTTTAAATGTCATGATACTTTAATTTTCCTCATAAATACATAATAGATAAAATGATAAATATGCGTCGAACTTCATTATACTTTTGGGTATATTTGTCATTTTCCCTAAAATATATCACCCTACCCTAATTTCATTTATCTGACGCCCCACTACTTCCATCTGGCCGGCGATCGGTCAGTGAGCCACTGCATCTCTTTATCACTTCTCTCCGGTGGAAGATCGAAGCATGGAACTTCATTAGAAGACAAAACCTAAAATCAGAAATCCAGAACGACTAACCGGTGATTTCTTTTCTAATACACTAATTACTTTTGTGAATTTTTACTATTTTCATTTTTAAAGCTTTATTAGAGGTTGTAATCCATGTCTATCATTATTGTTTGAGCCACATTTGAATATTCTGTGTATAATCTATTAATACTTTATGATTAACAAGTTGCTAAAGCTTCTTTTAATTTTTACTGTTGATGCTTCAGGGTTGTTTCAAATTAAGATGTACTCACACTTTAATCATGTTCCATAAAATATTGTTCAACTTGTTTTGGTTGTAATAAGGATTAATAATCATGTTTACTCCGTTATGTGATTTGCTTGTCTACTTTCATACAATATCTACAAATTTTCTATTATATTTATGATTAACAAGTTGCCTACACCACAAAAGCTGATTTTATAAAATTTTTACCTTTAACTGTTTACGCTCGATTTGTTTCAAATCGAGATGTACTCACACTTTAATCATGTTTACTCCGTTATGTGATTTGATTGTCAACTTTCATCATATCTACAATTTCTCAATAATTAACTTGATCATTGAGAATTCCTCTCCCTTCAAATTTGATTCGCAACAGTCATATGTCTAAATTGGGCAATTAGAGATCTTTCTACTTGTCTGATTGATATTGCTTATTCGAATTATGGTATTTTCATCTTCCTTAGCCGGTCAAGATATGGTTAGTAGCATACATTATTTCACGAAAGGATTATGGAAATTGCATATATCTTTATGTTTCTCGTTTTATGCTTTTTACGAATATGTTGCTGATCGAGAGGAAAGTTTTCTTTCCATTGGCTGATCAGCCTTCTTTACTATATAATACAAAATTTTCTCATGCTCCTGATTCTCCATTACAATATAACTAGAACCTCTTCATCGGAGTACACTTCTCTTCTTGGATACACTGATAAACCGAATCATCTTTTCTCTGTTCTCTTGTTCTTTGTTGATGGTTGTGTACCAATATTGTCTATTGATGCTTGGATCTTGTTGTTTTTTCTGGATTGTTACTTCCTAACAGGTTAGTTTCTATCGAAGTACTCTTCATGCTTAATGTGGTAGTTGTATTTTTCATTCTCTTGTCGCATCAAATGTGTGTTTTGGAAACTCAAATGTTTAAGCATTCCGGGAGAAGCAAACAGAATGTCCTTTTATATTTAATGTACTTTGATAAGTTTTCAGAAACTTTGTGCATTAAAATACATGTTCATAGGATTTACTCATAATTTAACTTCAAAGCTTGTTGCTCTTTTTCTTGTTTGTTTGAAATCATGATTATCATAATATACCTTTGGGGTTCACTTCTCAGTTTACTTACCAAATAATTGTTAAATGTCGTAGCTAAGAGTATTTCTTACTGTTCTAGAAAATATGTTATGCTCTATTTTCAAAGATTGGTATGAAATATGTACTTCACTTTTTGTGGTGCTTAACAAGGCCATTATCGAAGTGGGCTTATAAGTGCTTCCCTCTCTATGCTATTGTGTGTGCTTGTGGGTGTAAAATTCTTTTGTGTGAACAGTGCATTAGTTCGATATCGGGGGCATTGAAGAGTTGTCTGGGACTTGTGAGTTTTCAAGGATCGACTAGTCAAGCCTACTCGTCTCGAATTCATTGTCTTTTCTATTTCACTTTTGGGTTTGTAATAACTTATGAACTACATTTCTTGTAACATTAAAAAATAAGTGCTTCTCTCATTTGGGTTGGAGAAACACTATGTGCTACATGTTTCTCTTCAAATTTTTATGTTCAATTGTTGGGGAAACATTATGTGCTACATGTTTTCTCTTCAAATTTTTATGTTAAATTGTTAAAGTAGTTTTCATTTTTCGTATAAAAGCTATAGTCCAACTCTTTTTTAAGTACTTGAATTAGACATGTTTCTTTTGTTTTGACGTATAGTAAATTACTATTTTCTAACCTAGTTGTGGGGAAGTAAAAGGAATTGAGAGGTTTAATTCCAAATTTTTAACCAAGCTGATGTAACCTTTGGAGTTTTGCTTACCAAAGATTTTTCTAAGTATATTTATTTGTTTGTATTTAAATCGAATCTTTCAACTATCCTTTAAATACTATTATTGTGTTCTAAGATCGATCTCAAATAAAAAAGTATTTCTAAGGTGGACCGTGGAAGAGTGTGAATAATAATATTGTGATATTATTCCTATAAGGAAACAAACATTTGAAGACTCCTTATAATCTCTTATGGATTGGTTTAAAATTTTAGTTTTTTTTAAGCTTACAAATCATTTTCCTTTGTAATTATGATTCATCTTTGTTTAGGGTAGATTTATTAACAATTTCACCTTTACAATTTTTCATATCTTTGGTGTTAGTTTTATCTGCTCACTTATTTATTTTCTTGACTAATTATTGCCTGTTATGAATATTTATTTTTAAAAAAAATATTAGCCTCACATGATTAATTTATTTAATAATAA
This sequence comes from Solanum habrochaites, assembly GCA_027704765.1. Lineage (NCBI taxonomy): Eukaryota > Viridiplantae > Streptophyta > Magnoliopsida > Solanales > Solanaceae > Solanum > Solanum habrochaites. The sequence continues at coordinate 8,623,841 of JAKWJA010002489.1, forward strand.
ATAGTTATCATTTTAATGTTTTTGTTAATTAATAATCATTTATCTTTGTTAAGTTTTAGAATTTTTTTTTTTTCCATTTTATCACATATTTTACTTTATTACCTATTGATGCCCCTTTTGGTTGCCATTATTTATACTTATCGCTTAAATAATAAACATGTCAATTTATTCAATTATCTAATCACCTAGTTTTGTATTAATTTAGATAATAATGGATTCTTGCTTAATATGTTTACTTGTTTTATGTTTTAAACTATTTGACTAGTTCAACCAACCGACCATCCTTTTGCTTTTGCTACTAATATAACCGCCTCTCATTGTTAATTTTTGTCCACGTGGGCCTCTCCTTAGAGTTCTTACGAAGACTCTGGTGGTGCATGTCTATGTTAGGCACCCATAAGCGCCAAAGATAGGTGATATTGTCATTATAAGTGTGGAAAGTTGATATTGTACTCGATGATCGAAGGATCTATTGATCTGCATTAACTTTCAGTGGCTAGTAGGGGGAACTTTAATGTAATTGTATAGTCATTCTTAGCTAAGTAAATTAATAGCCTTTTTTCTTATCATATATCACCACATAATTTATACGATTCGGTTGGGATCCACTTTTACGACCCTTGAAAGGTGTCTAACACCTTACTTTTGAGATAAATGTAAACACTAACCTGATCTCTGATTGTGTATAACCCTTTTAATTAATTATTTGCTTAGTATAGAATGATGTCCAAACACACATGTTATTTGTTAGGTAGCGAGTCTTCTGTATTCAACACCTAAAAGATTTGTCATGTCGTTGCAAAATCCGTTTTGTCAAAAATGGGTGCGACAATATAAATTGGCAAGGTAACAAATGATTGATCATGTCGATTAGTGAGCATTTGGAAGGACTTTTGCATGGTTTAAGTTGTAGAATTTAAAAGACCTAATGAAGTGTTCCCTTTGAAGTTTTTGGTTTAGAGTATGAGGTAAAATGTTATGAATTTTTGGAAAATGGATAGCATTAGTAAACGAGTTACCAAAAGGAACAATAATCTTGTATATTGAAGAGTTCAAAATATTTAGAATTGTGTCAAGGTACAATTTAAGAAATGTAATGAAATGAGACATCACGTATGAATCCTTGGTTCGACATATACTTATAAAGGGTTTATCAACGACTCTTCTAAAGAGTTGATTTTGGTTTGGTGAGAACCAGAGATGTATGGAGGATTCTGTCTTTTTATATTGGCTTGGATTGTTCAAATTATTATAGGTTACTTGTGGGTGCACTACATGAAAGACTCAAGTCTACATGGTTATGAGAATTTTGAGTTGAATTGATATAAAAAAAATACAAGTGAAACATCCGATAATCAAAATCACTACATTTGAAATCTTAGCCAACTGAACAAAATGTAGTCAACTTGAAAATGGATGTATGAAGATGAGAGACACAATAAACATAAAGAAAAAAAAGGAAGCGAAAACTTAACACGATCTAAAAAAGTGTGAATAAACACATGAATTAGGAGAAACAACAATAGAACTGCAAATACCCAAAGGCCAAGAAAAATCCAAAAGATTAGGAACTATATGACGACATATGAGGAGGAACTCCACACGATAATAAGGAATGAGTTATCCCTAGTATCTTATTGTCCTCTTCAGTTGGAAAACAAATGTTAGAAAGCGGTAGAATACAAAGAGGACAAGATAGAAAAAATCAGTTTTGGGAGTTGCAAGCGTAAATATCAACGAGACACCTCTAATGACACCATCAAAGTACTACTGCAGATCCACAAGGTTATCCCTCCCGCACAAAAGGTCAACACACACATCGGAAGGAAGATAACATAAATCAATAGGAGACAACCTCTGTGAATTAGAAGTTTGGTAAGGATGACATTCAAATAAAAGTGTTGTAATCACATCAGAAGGAAAAGAAAAGTGGAGTTGAAGAGAGCTCCATGCGACGACATTGTGGATTTGAAGAGAGCTCCATGCAACGACATACATGTTTATTTACGGACCCGGTGAATTTCTTTTCTGTTTGTTTATGTTTGGTTATGTTGGGTTGGGTGATCTCTTTTGTACAAACTTTTGAAATTGAATAAAAGGAGAACTTAACTTTGTTGTTAATTTAAGAAAAACAAGGAAAAATATATACATGTTGACAATCAAGAATACAAGTGAAATATTCAATAATCAAAATCGTTATATGTGGATTCTTAGATAATAGAACGAAATGCAGTCAACCTAGAAAAATATAAAGATGAGAGACAAGATAGGCATAAACAAGAACAAAATATAGCAAAAACTTAACAAGATATCAAAATCAAAGCTTTCAAATTCAATATACAACGAGGACGATAAGACCAACTAAGTTTGTGATCCATGTACTCCTCTTTATTGAACTTGAATGCTTTGATTTTTGTTTATTGTTTAGTTTTGACTGTCTTTTTTCTTATATATGCCTATCTTGTCTCTCGTATTATGTCTTTCTCGGTCGAATATAACAATCTTGATTATCAGATATTTCAGTTGTATTCCTGTCTGCCAGCAAATATATATCCCCCATCCTTTCTTAAACTAATAGCGGATATAAGTGCTCTTTTTATTGAATTTCAGATTTCTGTTCAAAAGAGGTCATCTGACCAAAACAAAAAAATAGAAAAGAAATCAGCTAAGTTCGTGAATGAACTTGCTCACATATATTATCAGCCCCTACGTATTAGGGTTTCCTTATTGAGCTCCTTTATTTTCTCCACAATATCATCGTAGGGAGCTCTCTTCAACTCCACTTTCCTTTTCCTTATGATATAGGTTATCATACCTTCATTTGGACTAACATCCTTATCATTTTTCTCAATTCATACAGGTGCATCTCCATTAGTTTTAGCTACCACTCCCTTCTTGATTTGTCTGCTGACCTTTTTTTTTCTTTAGGAATTAAATGTGGTGGATGTAGTGGTTACTTTGTTGGTGTAAATAGAGGTGCCTGGTCTGGTCTTTGAGTTTGCAACTCCCTATAAGTGACATTTTTCTCTCATCTCCTTTTCATATACTTTTAACACTTTCTAACTTGTTTTCTAGCGGAAGAGATAATGGATATACCAAGATGATAATGCTTTTCTTCTTTGTGAAGTTCCTACTCATCTGCCGTCCTAGAGTATCTAGAACTGTCAAAATGGACTTGGCCTATTAAGTCATCCCAATGCAACCCATGAATTTAGTAGGGTTGGGCCTAATTTTTTTTTGGTCCATTTAGGAACAAGACTTTTTGCCCAACCTCATTTGGTCCGCTAACCTTTCGTGGGCCCAATCCGCAATGCTTAGAGTCTAGCCCATCTTTTTACCTTTTTCTTAACATTTTGGGGTATTTTGTTGTTGCAGGACTATTTGTTTTTGTTTTCTATGTCATGTGTTTATTGCACCCTTTTGATTTTCGATCTGATTTTCAAATTTCTCTTTAGGATGGCTTAGAGTTGGATTTGTTGAAAATATTTGGGATCTAGAGAGTTCCGTCTAGAGGTTCCATTTGAGATTGCCTATTTTGGAGTTGATATAGACCATTCTTTTTTCTCTTGATTTTTCTTTGAAATTGATTCTCGATCTCAATTTTCAAGATTTTCTTTAGGATGCTTTAGAGTTGGATTTGTTGAAAATATTTGGGATCTAGAGAGTTACTTCTCAAGGTTTCATTTAATATTTCTTATTCTGCAGTTGATCGAGACCCATTTTTTTTCTTTTTTTTGCTTCGCAATTAATTTCTCTATCACATTTCCTTGCAACTCTTAACCTTTTTTTGGTGTTTTTTGTTGTTGTATTTCTATTTGTTTGTTTCTTCTTATTCATTTGTTTATTTCTCCATGTTGATTCCCAATCTCATTTTTCAAGCTCTTCTTTAGGTTGTTATAAAGTGGATTTGTTAAAAATATTTGTAATTTGGAGAGTTTCATTTAGAGGTTCTATTTGAAGTTGATCTAGAATCCTCTAATTTTTTCTTTATACTGGTTAGCAATTAAGTCCTCTATTCACATTTTTTCGTGCCAGCTATGATTCATTTTCGATGATGTTCTCTTTGGGATGCTTGGTAAGTGAGCTTTTCTTTTAGTTTTATTTTTTTCATCAAAAACTATGTGACACACATTGAGAATGATCTTTTCCTTCCATGTAACTTTGAACTTAAAAAGATTGATATAATAGAATTAGTATCCTTAGGTGAAAATAACATGCATTGAGCATCAACCAATCCTAACAATGTAAAATTGAAATTAGGGCTTGGATTTGATCTCGATGTTACATTGCTTAATTCGTTTTTGTAGTTGCTTCTTATTTCTCTTTGCTTGTTATTATGTAATATCTGTTGTATTGGTGTCTACATTTTGATTCTTGAGTTCTTGTATGGTTACTTTCTTATGTAGTTTGGTGGATCATTTGTATGGTTCATATCTATTTAACCTATTAAATTAAGAGGTTTTTCAATAATCCAATTCAAATAAGATTACTCCAAATTTGGTTATGTTATTCTATATGCATGCAATTTTTTTTTTGTTTTTTTTTCTTTCATGAATGTATAGTTGTAATAAAAGAAAATGGATTAGTTAAAATTTGTCATCATGTTCTCTTCCCATCATAGGATTTGTTTATAACAAGTATTGAACTACTTCCATTTTTCAACCCAATTTTTCATCTTTGGACCTTTTGGGATATTTTGATGTTGTAGTTCTATTTGTCAGTTTCTCTTGATTCATGTGTTTGTTACAACCTTTTGATTGTCGATCTTATTCTCAAGCTTTTCTTTAGGATGTTTTAGAGTTGGATATGTTGAAAATATTTGGAGTTTTGAGAGTTTCGTCTAGAGGTTCCATTTGAGATTGTTTATTCTGAAGCTAATCTAGTTTCCTTCTGTTTTTTCTTCATTCAGGTTAGCAATTAATTCCTCTACTAACATTTTCCCCTAGCTGCTACGATTCGTTGTTGATGTTGTTCTCCCCGTGATACCTGGTAAGTGAGCTTTCTCTTATGTTGCTTGTCTTTTTGGTCTAAATTGTGTGATCCAAAATGAGAATGATGTTCTTTTTTATTTAAATTTTCACTTAAAAATATTGATATATGTATACTAGAAGTAGCATCTTAAGGTGAAATGTCGTACATTGCACATCAAGAAATTTTAGCATTGTAAAATTGAAATTAACGCTTGATTTGATCTGCATGTTGATTGCTTATTTGTTTTTTGTAGTTGCTTCTTATTTGTCTTTTCTTGTTATAATGTATTGTCTGTTGTATTGATATTTGCATTTTATTCTTGAATTCTTGTATGGTCGTGTTTCTTATGTAGTTGGGTGCATAATTTGTATGATTTATATCTATTGAACCAGTCTAATAAGAGGTTTTTGGCTAAGACAATTCAAGAAAGATTATTTCATAAACTATTCTATATGAATACAAAATATGTGTTGTTTGATGTCTTCCATGTATGCATACTTGCAATAAAGTTTTGTTAATCATATTCTCCTCCCATCAGGGAATATGTGTCATTTCCACCCTAACTTTTAATATCTTCACCTTTTGGGGTATTTTGTTGTTGCACTTCTATTTGTCTGTTTCTTCCGTTTCATGTTTTTACAATACCTTTTTGACTATCAATCTCATTTTCAAGCTTTTTTATAGGACGCTTTAGAGTTGGATCTGCTGAAAATATTTGGGATCTCGAGAGTTTCGTCTAGACGTTCCATTTGATATTTCATGTTTTGTAGCTGATTTAGCCTCCTATTTTTTTTAATCTGGTTAGCAATTAATTCCTTTATTCAGATTTTTCCGTATCTTTACCTCTGATTTGTTTCCTATGTTTGTCTCACTGTGATGCCTTGTAAGTGAGCTTCCTCTTCTTTTTATTTTAAACAGTGTGACCCACAATGAGAATAATGTTTTCCTTCTTTTAATTTGCACTTAAAAGATCGATCATTGTGCAATAGATATAGCATCCCAAGGTGAAACTAAATTAAATTGCACATCCACCAATCCTAAGTGTAAAAATGAAATTAGGCCTTGGATTTTATCTGCATATTGCATTGGATTCTTGTAGCTGCTACTTATTTATCTTTGCTTGTTATTATGTATTCTCTGTTATATTGGTGTCTTTATTTTGGTTCTTGAAATCTTCTATCTATTAAACCAGTTTAATTAAGAGGTTTTTGACTAAGACAATCCAAGAAGATTACTTCAAATTTGTTTATTTACTATTCTTTCTTTATCCAAATTTGTGTTGTTATTTTTTGTCTTTTATGAATATCTACGTGTAATCAAAGAAACTAGATTAGTTAAAAGTTTTGTTTATCATGATCTCTTCTCATCAGAGGATTTTTTCATGATAAACATTGAATTCCCCCTATTTTCACCCCAACTTTTCATCTCTTGCATGATCGGATAACTAAGTAAGCCAATTAATATTAATTACCCTCCTTCCCCATACTCCTAGATCAAATAAAGTCTACATATTTACTTCTCCTTCATCTAGAGTTGTAATCTTTCGAGATGATAAACATGTCCAGTCGTTCCTTATAATATCGAGTTTTATAGTAAACTCTTACTCATCCTCATCCATATCTCTTCCACCACTTCAATTATGATCCATGAGACCTTTTAAGTTTCAAGAATGTAATTTCTTAATTATAAGAAGTCAATCTCAATTATCACCTGTTGATATTAGTTCTCTTCTATATATCTTATTGCCTTAATATAGTCATAACTTGTGTTTGAGTGTTGTGCATTGTAAAATGCTCATTTCGTTTGTCTTATTAGTAAATAGCTTGTCATTTGTCCCTCACACAAAATTCTCATGATCTTAGAATTTTCTCTAGATGTACAATATGTATTGCATTTTACCTAGTCATTATTTAGTTAACTACAACACACTTGAATCACCCTTATTTATGGGGATAAGTTTGAAGAGATTGCATCAAGGTTCTATATTTGTAGGAAGCATGTTTAAGACTTTCTCTTTCCACCTTCATAAAATGATGATAGTATGCATGATTTGGTATATTAGTTTCGCTTTAGAGTAAATGATATTAGCTAACCTAGTTTGGTCATGTCTATCTTTGTTTCTATGTGTATAAGTACAAGTAAATGTTATAACTTGGATCTATTATTTGTTTCTAATCATTTGGTGATTGATGCCAACAGTAAAAAATGAGATTCATCATTAACCTACACCACAACTAACCATATATTCAACAATCCAAACTCTATGTTCAGAGATCTATGTATGATGTCATCAATTGGAAGCTTAACTACTAGTAATGTAAACCTAGCGTAACTAGGAATCAACCAACTATTGAAGAATTTTATAGGCATCCTTTTGCTCCTGGGGAAAATTCTAAAGAGGGTGGATCGGAAGTTGTTTGGTCTTTCTCTTCCTTATATGGAAATTCCTAGCCTCTAGTTCCCTCAAATTTAATGTGGTTGAGGAGAATTTTTTGTGCCAGAAAAGTGGGAAGAAAAATAAAAGACATCATTTTATCTAGGGTCTGATTTCATCAACCCAGCTATAGCGGCCCTACAGGATCTATAGTGGCACTGCATAGCAGGAGATATCTAGATAAGGCTGGCCGATGCCAGCCCGGGTACTTTCAGATTTAATAATTCCGTGCTCGAAAATTTGATTTTGCACCAAAATAAGAAAAATTTGAGACTCCAACTGTAATGCATTAAATGACGTCAGTTTCGATAGTCGCAACATACCAAGTACTAGATTATTTGTGCTTTATTTCCTTTTATATGGTTCTATTATTTTGGATTGATTTGATATTGATAACAATAAAAACATTTAGGGGAATAATTGTTAGATAAATTTGATGTGTAGATTTTCTTAAGTATCATTATTTATTTCCAAACTGAAGGGTTTTGTTCCAATCCTATTAAATAAAATGGTGTTGAATAAGAACTAGAAGAATGAACATGACATATAACAAGTGAAGATAATTAATATTTTATTTTATAAATACAAGGTACTTGGGCTCCCGACCCACTAACTATTTTATTACGATAAATATACTTGCAATAAATAATATAAAGAAAAAGCAAAAAGTATAGTAAATTTCTTCATAAATCAAAATTGAAAAGTATCAAACTTTCAAACTCCGCTTTGTCTGCCGTTCTTCTGAACTTCATTTGGCAATTTTGACATTGTTTTGATCCATGTTATCCTCTTTGTATCTTGAATTTGAAAGCTTTGATTTTGATATCTTATTGAGATTTTTCACTCTTTTTTCTCATTTATGCCTATCTTCTCTCTCATAGTTATACGTCCATTTCTAGGTTGATTGTGTTTTGTTCGGTTAGCTTGGAATTCAGATATGGCAATCTTCATTTTCAAATGTTTCACTTGTATTCTTGACTTCCAACAAGTATATATATCCCCCCTTTTTCTTTCAATTTAAGAATATTTTTGTGGGCAATTTCTATTGTTATATTCTTTCTGATTAGTGTTTATTTCCCCTTTTTCATTGTTCCATCTCATTTGAAAATTGTCTTGTATGATTCCTTAGAGTTATATATGTTCAAAGTATTTGGATGTGGAGAGTTTCATCTAGAGGTTCCATTTGAGATTATCTATTTTGAAGTCGATCTAACCTCCTTTTATTTTTCTTGTGTTGATCAGCAGTTAATTCCTATATTTTCATTTTTTCATGCCATTAGCTATGATTCGTCCCCCAGGTTGTTGTCTTCATTGTCACATCCGGAGCCTATACCCTGGGCGTGACCGGCACTTGAAGACCATTGTTGGCCTTAAGCGTACCCTTGGTCTGGCTTACTTACTCAGTGGAAGACTTAAACACCAGAAAAGTAACTCATGAAATAGCTAAAAAAAAATAATCACTTAGCCAAAATGACAAGTCAAGTCTTAATCGTTTACAAGTGAAATGAAAAGACTAAAGAACTAATATTATCTATCTATGAAACCTCTAAAACAAAGATGGATGTTAGGACAGGACCCCCAATCATCCTAACAACTGAAATCTAGAAATAAAGTTGTAAAAATGTCCTCTTGAATGTAAGGAGGCTCACCAAATGATTTTGAGTTGCTCATTAGATTAACATTACACCGGATGTCTATCCTAGTTATGTGCGTCTGCATCAAAAGACGATGCAGGCCAACTAGCATTAATACATTTAATGTACGAGTATGCGAGTTGGAATGCTAAAATAACAACTTAAGCTTGAAAAGAGTAAGAAGGAACACTTACCTTGGCTCTGCTCAACTCAAACTCATGAATAACTTAACTCAATATAAAACAGCAAGAAACATGCAATATATATAAAGCTTGTAAAACAATGAAAACAACTTAGTTCGTTAAAAAAAAGCAATGACAATCTCAACTTTACTTTTATAATAAGTAATATAGTTTATGTGGGAGTCTCTAACCGAAAACCACCACTATGAGCCTAAGTGGTGATACAACGTCTTGCCTACGCTGCCAGAACTGTCCTATAATTTGTCATCGCATATAACTACTTAACTTTAGTGGATCCACTAGCTTAACTTATGTTATCATCTAAAAAGTATGATCCATTAATACCTATGATGACTACAACTCGCATCCCCATACCAGTGCTCAATACTACTCTCAAAATTATACTTAGATCATGTATTTTTAATACAACTTCTTTCTTTTGGTTGAGATAACTGCTCAACACTTAGCTTTAAAAACTCTCTTGAAATCAGTGTTCCCGTTTCTTGTCCAAAAATCTTTTGGAAATATTAGTTTCCTCTTGTCTTAATTATATATGCATTTATTAACTCTTTCGCAATACTTAGCTCCCTTAAAACTTTTGAGGAAATGCTATTTACTCTTTACTTATCTTGAAACTTGAGTCTTAAAACAAAATTAAAAACATGACTAAGACGCTTTGAAAAATGTAAAAATGCGCTTTGACTTGACCTTCTTAATTTAGGATTGACGCTTAAAACTTTCTTTGACTTGGTTCTTAATTTCCTTGAATTGAATTATGGGATTTGAATCATGATCTCATATTGTCCAGGGACGGCAGAGCTAGAAGGAGGCGCGGAGAACGGCGACCGAGTGCATCCAACTTCCCCTCTACGCCGATCTCTCACACCCACCATCTTTACGCTCTGCAACTTACGTTTCAACCCCTTTACACTCCGTGCAACAGCAAACCTTTTCTTACACAAGCCGCCCAATCACCCCACCCCATTCCCCCACCAATCCCGCACACTTCACCACTCGCCTCTCTCCTTCCATCATTACTCTGATCTACTTCATGCCTCCCCGCTCCATCTCGACTCTATTCCATGAATCAGAGCATCCCACGCCCCTGAAACTATCTCAGACCCACACCTCTTCCACCTTTCTCAACTTCCCCACATCCGAATCCTTTTGTACCTAGAGTTCATAATCAACTAGGAAATATAGGTACATCACTTAGGAACTAGTATAAAAAGATGGGGGGAAGAATGGGGAGAACTGGCGTCCCTGGCGCTATAAGAGGCGTGGGGCACCAATCCTCATCTTATAGAGATCAATGGGGTGTTGTGGCTGACGCAGCTCCTCAAGGGCCTACAAACAAAGTCTGTACATTGGGGATTTGAGAGGCGCAGTGCCCTAACCCCTGTACCAAGGTGTTCTCAACTTTTCTTTTTTGTTTTTCATCTCTAAACCCTCTAAACTTCCATGATTCTTTCCCCAAAACACTTAGAATCATTAATACCATAAATTCCAATAAGATTCAACCCAAAATCACACCCGGAAACATGAACCAAAACTTCAACAACACAGCTATCAAGAATTCAACGAAAAATTTAACAATATTATTAAAGAAACTCAATTCATTAAAATTCAATAGCTTGGATTCGCGAATTAAACATGATTGAGTGTGGTGAAATAACCAAAAACTTAGCGTGATCTCACATACATTTTAGGGATCACCCCTGACCAAAAAATCCACACATAAAGCTTGAGTATTCTTTGGCGATTCTGATTTCTTCATTTATTTTCTTTATCTCTTATCCAAGCCCTAGCGTGAATTCTAAATCTTTCTAAACTAATAAAGTCTTATTTTGCCCCAATAAATGAATTAATATAATTAGGTAAGGAAAAGACAATTTTTCCCTTCCCAAATACGGATTGGAATTTCATTAATTCAACAACCCAACTTTCGAAAGACATATCTTACTCATACAATATCTAAATCGCACAAACTTAAAAGCGCTGGAAAGATTATTCTAAGGGTTTTCCAACCATATCTTGATATAAACCTAACTTATCCTGATCTAGGAGTTATGGTCATTTGAAGTTGACCAAAAACTCAATTTTTACCTTACTTAAAGTTTCCAGATTTTCCTATTCTTCCAAAAATAATTATTTTCAGATTTTAAACTCTTTTCTAGTTCTTTATAGTTTCCAGATGTTACAATATCTCTCCCTTGGGAACATTCATACTCGAATGAGATTATTCTTACTAAACTTAGGGTAACCATATCAAGTTCAAACACCCATAAGCAAATGCAACCAACAACATGCTTACTCAAAATTAGGTAGTACTATGAAGGAAATTAGTACTTTGGTCTGCATTTTCTTTGGGTTCAAAGAGATGTGGATATATCTTCTTCATGTCCTCCTTATCTTCCAAAGTAGCTTCTTCAACAAATTGGTTCCTCTAAAGGACCTTGACTGATGCTACCTCTTTTGTTCTCAACTTGCGAACTTGGCGATCTAAAATTTGGACCAGAATCTTTCATAAAAAACAAATCACCTTTAGTCCCAATATTTAGTTAGAAGTCAATGAAGGTCACCATGAACTCCTTATACATGGAGACAGAAATACCGATGATGAAACGCTGCTAAACTCTTTGTTGTACCTCCCAACATCATACGCTACATTGCAATGATCTTGGAATAATATAAGGGCCAATGTACCAGGGACTAAGTTCCTTCCTTACCAACCTCATAAACACCCTTCAGGGTGAACTTTAAGTAAACCAATAATCTCCTAGGACCCATTTTCAACCACTCTTGAATCACAACTTTCACTCTCTCCATAAGCTTTATGACTATATTTTGGCTCCTATCAACCCTGTCTTCACCAACCTCCAAAACATTGCAATAGGAAATCTGAATCTTCCATCATAAGAGCGTTATAAGGGCCCATTGGATGCTTTAGAGTGGTAACTGTTTGTTGTAATGTAAGCAAATTCAAGAGAGGGTAGGGTAACATTCTCAATTTATTTTGAAGTCAATCAGTTAAGTCCCAATGATGTCTTATAAATAAGGTCTAAAAGTACGCCTCCTGCTGATCGTCAGTCTGAGAGATTGAAAGGAATACGGTTAAAGTTGACTTTGCTCAATTCTTTCTGAAAAGATTTTCAAAACTTTGCGGTATATTATGCACCTCTATCTGAAATGATGGAGACCAGAACTTTATGAAGTCTTTCAACCTCTTGAATGTATAACTTATCACAATCTCCTACCAAATGGGTAGTCTTTACTGGAAAAAAGTGGATTGACTTTTTCATTATGTGGACAATCACTGAAATAAAATCATGCTTCCTGCGAGACCTTAGTAATCTTGTGATGAAGTCTATATTAATCATCTTTCACTTTCATTTTGGAAGTTCTATATTCTGAGCCAAAACCCCTGGCTTTTGGTTCTCTACTTTAACTTGTTGATAATTCGGGCACTTGGCATCAAATTCAAAAATGTTCTTCTTCATACCTTCCCACCAATGTACTTCTCTAAAATCGCGGTACATCTTTGTGGAACCCGAATAAATGAAATATCTAGAGCTATGATCTTTCTCCATGATCCTCTCTTGGAGTCCATCCACTATTGGTACACACAATCTACCTTGATATCTCAAAGCACCATCTCCCCTTTGTTCAAAAGCTAATACTCTTTATTTATGAAAATGTGCCTTCAATTCAAGCAAAATGGGATCTTGGTCTTGTTTCTCTTTCACTTATGACCCTGAAAAATGACTCAATCCATTTGTCACTACTATTTGTCCTTCTGTGAAAATCCATAGTATAGACTCCTAAGCATGCAAGTCTATGCACATGTTTCGCTAGTTCTTTCTTCTCTTCTTCAAGATGGGTGGTACTACCCATAGAAAACCTACTTAAGGCATCATCAACCACATTAGCCTTACTTGGGTGGTAAAAAAATGCTCATGTCATAATCCTTGAGCAATTCTAACCATCTTCTGTGTTTGAGATTAAACTCTTTATGAGTGAACACATATTGTAGGCTCTTGTAATCAGTGAATATATCTACATGAACACCATACAAATAATGACACCATATTTTCAAGGCAAAAACTACAGCAGCCAATTCTAATTCATTTGGGTTGGGTAATTCTTCTCATAGACTTTCAAATGTCTGGAAGCATATGCTATGACCTGGCCATTCTGTATTAGGACACAACCCAAACCAACTCTAGATGCATCATAATACACTACAAAGCCTTGCGTACCTTCAGGTAAAGTCAAAATCGAGGCAGTAGCCATCCTATTTTTCAATTCCTAAAATCTTTTATCACAAGCTTCAGACCATTGAAACTTAACTGTCTATTGAGTCAAATTGGTCAAAGAAGATGAAATAGAAGAAAACCTCTAAACAAACCATTATATAGTATCAAACCAAACACAAGAAACTTTTAATGTCAGTTAGAGATGTGAGTCTAGGCCAACACTAAACTGCTTCTATCTTTTGGGTTAATTCCATCACCGAAAACTATGTAGCCCAAGAATGCCAAAGTCTCAAGCCAAAACTCACACTTACAGAACTTGACATATAACTCTTTATGTTTCAAAGTCTGAAAGATATCCTAAGGTTGACTAGCATGTCTTCTCATTCTTGAAAGATTAGTTATGTCAAAAAAATGAAGATGATTAACAAAAATATGAGATGAGGTGTGATAAACTCTATTCATCAGACCATTGAATGTTGCAGGCGCATTGGTCAATCATAGGACATGACCAAAAACTCATAATGCCCATATTTGGTTCTGAATGCTATATTTGGAATATCACATTCCCTAGCGATGGTAGCCTGATCTTAGACTAATTTTCAAGAAATAGGAAGCACCTTGAAGCTGGCCGAAAAGATCATTTATCCTTGAAAGAGGTTATTTATTATTGATGGTTACCTTGTTCAATTGGTGGTAATTTATACACATCTTAAGGGAACCATCCTTTTTTTTCACAAACAAGACCAGAGTCCCCCAAAGATAGACTTTGGCATAGAAATCATTTTGGATACTCGTCCGATATCTATTCCTCTATATAGAATGGCACCAATAGAGTTGAAAGAGTTGAAAGAATAGTTGAAAGATCCGGTCTTGTTGGTGAAAAAAAAGGATGGTTCCCTTAAGATGTGTATAAATTACCACCAATTGAACAAGGTTACCATCAAGAATAAATATCCTCTTTCAAGGATTGATGATCTTTTCGGACTTGACTTCAAAGGTGCTTTTCTATTCTCGAAATTAATCTAAGATCAGGCTCCATCGGTAGGGAATGTAATATTTCAAATATAAAGTTACATTTAGAACCAAAAATATGGTCTTTATGAGTAATTTACTCATGTCGTTTGTTTAAACCATGAACACCAACAACTTTTATTGACCATATGAAACAATCGTCTTCAAATCTATTCTATATTTTATTATCGTCTCATTGATGAATACTAATCGTTTCAAGGATAAAGAGTGACCCTGCTAAGTCTTCTTGAATAGTTTTACGAACTTGGAGGAATAGAGGAGTGTATTGCAAAATCTCTAAATGGAGTTTGACAGACTCTGCTGGAAATCTTAAGCCATATTGGAGAAGAAATAAAGGGTACTCAGAAAAAATTGAGGCAGTGAACAGAAAGAGAATTGGCCTAGACCCAATCTCCCACTTATATTAGGACTTTGTTAGGTTTGGTTGGATAATATAAGAGATTTGTAGAGGGTTTCTTGTCCATTTTTCTCCTTTGAGATGTGACAGTCAAAAAACACGCAAAGTTTCAATGTTATGAAGCTTGTGTGAGGAAAAAGCTTTCAGGAATTGAAAGAGAAGTTGACTATACTTACCCCATTTTTAACATTACCAGAAAGGTATTCAAGTTTTGTGGTTGTTGTAATTGTTGATGCATATAAAGTTGGTTAGGATGTGTCTTAAATGTATAATGAAAGGTATAGCTTATGCCTAGACACTTAAAGTCATAGAGAAGAAATTACAAACCCATGGACATAGAATTGGCTGCTTTAGTTTTTGCTTAAAGATATGACAAAACTACTGGTATGGTGTTCAGTTAATATATTAACTGATCACAAGATCTTACAATATGGTTCAACCTATAAAAAAAACTGATCTGACATATAAGGGGTTAGATACTAAATGATTATGACAAGAGTATTCTTTACAACAAGGTAAGGATAATGTGGTTGTTGAGCTTGACGCAGGTTTCATGGGGGGTAGCCCATTGTGAGGAAGAAAGACGTAGTTAGCCAGAATTATGCATAGACTTGCAGGCTTGAGTATGAATTAGGATTCCAGAAAAGGAGAAGGAATAGTGGTGACAAACGGGATGAATCATCACTAGGTAGAGGTGAAAGAAAATAGACCAGACATCATTTTTTCTTGATTTGAAGGAAAAAGTTCATAAGCAAGCTATTAGCTTTTGAACAAGGGGAATATGGTGTGTGAAGTATCAGGGTTAGGTTGTTGTAGATGGTGGATTGGGCTCAAGAGAGGATCATGGAGGAAAATAAGCTCCAAATATTCCATTCATTCGGATTCCACAAAGATGTACAACGATTTGATAGAGATATATTGGTGGAATGGTATGAAGAAGGGTTTTGCTGAATTTGTTGTCAAGTGTCTGAATTGCCACCAAGTGAAAGTTGAACACCAAAATTTGGAGGCTTAGCTCAAAATATAGAACTTTAAGAATGGAAGTGGAAGGTCATTAATATGGACTTCATCACAGGGTTACCAAGGTCTCACAACCAACATAATTATATTTGGGTGATTGTCGATATTATGACAAAATATAAGTCACTTTGGCCGGTAAACAGACTACCTACGACCAAAGATATGATGCTAAATATACATTCAAGAGGGGTGGTAAGACTTCATGGAGTTTGTTCGCCATATTTCAATAAAGGCCACAATTTACGCACATTTCTGGAAAATCTTTCAGAAAGGTTGGGTTTCAAAGTAAACTTAAAGTACTACTTTTATCCTCAGACAGAGGGAAAGCATTTAGCGCACTCGTTAAGGACCTAAAAGAAGATATGTTGACGGGCTTTTGTGCAATGATTGTAAAGGTGAATTAGGATGATCACCTACCTCTCGTTGAGTTCTCGTACAATAACAACTATCATTTTAGCATCTAGACGGCTCCATATGAAGCTCTTTATGGGAGGAGATGCAGATCTCATATTGGATGGTTTGGAGTTTGTGAAGCAAGGTTGGTAGGACCAAATCTTGTTCACCAATCTATGGGAAGGTGAATGTGATTCAAGAAAGGTTGAAAATGGCACAGAGTCACCAAAAATCCTAAACAAATATTACGAGAAGGCCTTTGGAGTTTGAAGTGAATGATTGGGTATACTTGAATGTTTCACCCATGAAGGGTGTTACGAGGTTTAGATATAACTGGAATTTTAGTCACCAATATATTGGAGCTTATCGTAATTAAAAATGGATTGCTGTACTTTGAGTTTCAAGCTACCACACGAGTAGCAAATAAACTCATCTGCTGTTTCACATCTCTATGTTAAATAAATGCATGGGAAATCCTTCATTTATTGTACCAGTTGAAATGTTGGAATTAAGTAAAGCTTATCTTATAAGGATATTTCGGTCCAGATTCTAGATCGCCAAGTTCACAAGTTGAGAACAAAGGAGGTCGAATCAGTCAATCTCCTTTGGAGTAACTAATTTGTTTAAGAATCTTCTTGAGAATCTAGATAGGATATTAAGAAGATATATCCACACCTCTTTTACTGGAGAAAATGTAGATCAAGGTACTAGTTCACTTTTTAGTACTATCTAAACTTTGAGTAAGCATGTTGTTTGGTTACATTTGCTTATGGGTGTTTGAAGTTAATGTTCCTACCCTAAGTCTAGTAAGAGTAACCTAATTTGAGGAAAAATGTTCCTAAGGGGAAGATATTATGACATCTCGCAGCTAGAAAGAACTAAAAAAGAGTTTAAAAATCTGAGAACACTTATTTTTTTAAAGAATAAGAAAATCTAGAAAATTTATATAAGTTAAAAAGTGAGTTTTTGGTTAACTTCAAACCACCATAACTCGTATCTCGGTATGAGTTAGGTGTAGTTCTAGATTTGATTAGAAATCCCTTGGAATAGTCTTTTCAATGCAGCTGAGTTTGCGCGATTCCAAGTTCATATGAGTGAGTTATGTCTTTCGAAAGTTGGGTTATTAGATTGAGGAAAGTCCAAATCCAGATTTAAGGAATGACAACTAGTCTTTTCTCTTATAAATTTCCTAATTCATTTTTGGGTTTTATTAAGGGTGAAAAGTAAATTTAGTTCAATTTGGAAATATTGGAATTGCGCTTACAACTTGGAGAAGAGAGATAACAAAGTGGATTTTTTTCATTAATACCAATTACATGAAAATACATCAAATAAGAAGCTTACACACACATAGACCAGTCACACAACTAAACACAACATTACAAAGTGAGAAATTGAAGCATTAAAGAGTATTAGTGATACATACAGACACAACAAAGACACTTAGCATATGAGTAAGAGCTCTACTAAATAAATAAAAAAAAACAGTATTGTGCATCTAAAAACACTTATTTTAAACTTTCTTAAACTCCAAAGAGTCGACTGACTCTAAGTTGTTTCCGCCGCAGATGCGGAAGGCCATCTTAGAAATAAGGTCTTCCCTGTCTCGGGAAAGGGTCCTCTCTTTTTCTTCTAGGGTTTGAATTTGGTTAAGGAGCTGTTGAATGCGTTGTTCCAGCAACTCCGGAAAAACAGCAGACACATGCTCTAAAAAATCATGAAGCATTTGCGGATGTTCTTCCCTTTCATTTTCAACATTTAGAATTCTTTGATTAATTTGAGAAACTCTTTTAGTGGTAGTTGGATCAATATATCCCTTTGCTTTGCCAAATAGAGAATTCAGCTTCTATTTATAGGTGTTGGAGGCCCTAACCCTTTCTTACTATTAGTAAGATATGTTGTCTTGGTTCTGTAACATGTTTAAACCTGGATTTTCATGAATATGAAACTCCATCCACTAGATTTAAGTGTGTTGAATAATCGTTCTTTACCCATACACATTTGAGTGCTCAAGGCCCCCTTTCTTTTGGTGGGAATCGTCATGTGGATTAATCTCTGATCACTCCTTAAGGAATAGGACACAATAACATAACACACATTAGAGAAGAGAGTACCCCCTTTATTATAAGATAGCCCCTCCCCCTATCCCCTCGTCTTTTCTTAAGAGTGAAAGAAATCGTCACTCGAAAGCTTAAAACTGCAAAGTGCAAAAACATGTAATTTGTCCTCGTTTACGCACCCCACTGGCACTAGCCTAATGCCCTGCCTACTTGTCTTTAATTGACTTATTTGTACCCAGCTACATGATGCAAGTCCCCTTGGCCAATCGTCACTCGACAACTCAAAGATGACCAGTACAACCCGCATGCTTGCCTAACCATCTTTCACAGGTCTATTTTGTACCCAACTACAGTTTCTTCCCTTATAAAATAAAAAGGGCCCTCGGCCAATACTCAATTGGGAGCAACTACGTCCTAACGAAGTTAATTCTCTGCCCCTATCGCTTAATTGATCATATTAGACACTTACTCTTTCTTCTTTTATCGAAGAAAAAAATAAAACGGAAGTTCTCTCCCTGTATTATAACTACAATCTCTTAATCCTAGAAAATGAATTTGATAAGAAATTCTCTAGAATCTTTATTGAACATAGTGATCATCCAACCTTTCGAGATAAGTGAGAATCCCTTAGACATAAAATTATTTTAATTATCCTTTAGAGATAGTATTTATGTATGTTGTAGTGTAATATTTTTTAACGGTTGGACGTTTTAGGTGGTTTAGGAATCATGTTGATTTCAAGATTGAGATCAAGCGATCGGGTATGATGTTGTAGAATTTGAGGGTTCGTGATACCGTTTATGTATGTCTTTATATGTTATGTATGTATTCTATATTATATATATATATATCTATCTATAATGTATATATATATAATATTATATTCTATACTATCCTATATGTATATACATAGATCTACTAATCTCTCTATATCTGTATATCCTCTATCAATACTTATTATTCTCTCTATCTCTCTACTATCTATCTCTCCGCATTGTTTTCCTCCTATCTTGTACTTACCCATATAGAATAAATAACCTAACACTATGTTATATTATTATATACTATAAAATACTTAATACTCATATATCTGGTACTTTATCAATATAAAATTAATACCTAACAATACATATTATCATATACTTTATCTAAGGTTCAAATGAGTCTTAGTGGTAGCAGCTTGAAACACTTTATGCTAACTATATATCCCCGATACCCTAATCACTTATTCCTCTACTCTTATCTTTCTTAGCCAGGAAGCTATTTTACCCATTTCTTCTCATCCTTTGTCTGACTTTCTTTAGGTAACTTTATCTAATTTTCTCTATTTCTTCTCACTCGTACTGTATACATTTTCTTGTTCAAAATGTATCCATGTTGCTGAGTTGGAATATAAATACCTAATATCATATGAGTCTTACTATATCAAGAATTAACACCTAACAAGATATAGTTTTCATATACTATGAAATACCTAATAACCTATTATGATTACTTGCAAGCAAATGGAATAAATAATAGTAACAATTTGATATGTACTACAACACTTATTTTCATTTATCATTTTATGTGTTATTCCGGATCATACCGCCCAAATAAATTAAAATGATAAATTCAAAGTATATGATTTATACACACAATATAATAATTTGCTTGTGAAGGGTGATTAGTTAAACACCTTTCTCAAAGGAACCGGGCGTGACACTCTCACGTCATACGGATTCGTCCCGTAAATCAAGACCTTAACATTTCCTTTGACCATCGGTTCCTCAAACCATAATCTTCCTAGGAGTTCATGTGAGACCCTGGCATTTCTTTCGCAGTATCATCACCGTACCTCCAGTACCCCCTATCTTTCAAAAATACGTTTAGACTTTCCAAAAGTAGGGGCTTTGGTGTCTCTATGTTTGGATACTCTTGAGGATTGCCGGCCATCTTTCCCCCAGCACCCAGCCCCCCCCCCCACCCCCCCCCCCCCGTCTCTCTCCTCCATTGCTGTCGTGAGGCGCTCCTCTTAAAATCCCCAGAATGCGTGCGTGAAGTTCGCGGTGAATCTCTTGAATCACCGCGGCAACCTCCTTGTGATTTTGAAGAAGCCGCTCCTAATTTTCTAGAGACATATGTTCATCAGTATGATTTTGTATAAAGGTTGGTGAAAGTGGGGATTTGAGGCTAGGGAGGTGCTTCTTACCAAATGTATCATAAGATCGAGGATTTCTAAGCCTTAAGGCAGATACCTAATCACTCTTAGATGACTTTAAAGAAGAGGTCGGAGGTTAGATCCTTAACTTCAAATGGTATTTATCTAAAGTCGTGAAAGTAACACTTTCAAGAGTAGAAGTGAAACAAGTAGTTTCCAAGGGGCAGAAGCCTTTCTTCTAATTACTTCGAAAACATAGGAAGATTTGTTATCTAATTCAATTCATCCTACCAAGTTCACATCACTTCCTTCCAGCGAGTGAGAGAAGATTTCTTGTGCCAAGCCTTAGAGGCTTAGAACGATACCTCCCTTCGACAATCATTATTCCCCCCAATCACTAATTCTCTAGCATTGTCGTCTTCCTAGGCTAAAATACCTTCCTCCTCCTACACCTAAAGTGATGGAATTTTCAATCTATCCTAAAAGAATTGACTTACCTTCCATCTTTCATTAGGACTTTCCTTCTCTAAAGAGATTTTCGCTTCAATTAGCACTTCCGGAGAGGAAATAGCAAAGATATCAATCTTATTGTGGGCCACATAGTTCCAGACAAAAAAAATACAAAGAAGAAAAAATCTCATTTACCATGTGACAAATAGGTTCTGGGGTCATTTTAGAATAACTAAATTTTCTGCTCTAATATTATTAGTATTTTACTTTCCACATTTCTTTCGTGTTGTTGAATTTTAGGCTGACTTCTCTTAGTGGGAGAGACGAGTGTGATCACAATAATTTTGGAATTGTAACATTTGTGTTCTCTACAAAAAAAAAGGTATCCTTATGTATGTTATTTTTGTTTTTCTATCATATTCATTTAGATTCATATATTTTTTATAATGACAAATATTTTTTGAGGGAAATGATTGTTTCTAATTTAGATTAACTTTTTACCATCTTTTTTTTGTGGTATATGATGATGATTTTTATAGATCCAGCTAAAATTTTGTGTTCTAGTTTTTAACCTATAAATGTCATAGTATTAAATTCAAATCAGGAGAAGTGAAACAGAACCAAAATAATCCTTCAAAGAAGAAATTAATATTTATTCTGATGACATATATTTAAATAAAAAACAATCTCAATGACCTATTAAAACATGAGTGTAACTCATTATAGAAATTATGGGGGTTCGTATGTGCAGGTAATGAATGAGGTCAAAGAATTCCAGATAAATTTTAATATTGGAAATTAATATTTTGTTTGTTTTCATTATAATCATATTCGACTTCAACTAACTGAATTTCGAGAGACTCATTCGAACAGATTTTGTTTTCATATTCAGCAAACTCAAACTAGGGGACCTCTGAAGTAAGGTGGAGGAATCATATATGTCCCTGGGCCACATTAATGTGGGGACTGACTACCGTAATTCCACTCTCGTGTGGCATATCTGGCAATGAGTGTTGGGGGAAGAAGGGTTTTGGAGTTCTACCAACAAGAGTGCCTTGGAAAAGAAGTAAATATTACTGGTCAGCCTTAACCTGAATTGGTCCCATGGGAGTTGAGTCTGGGGTATGAGTTATCTATGGCGGGTAGAAGAGGTGGCCCTTCAATGTGGACGCGTTTCCATGAGCCGAATTTAAGTGGTTGTCAGCAGGAAGAATATGAGTGAGATTAGTCTCAGCAACGGGCCAGCTTTGGTTATGAATAACCCACGAGCGTCTGCATGAAGTGGGGGGTGAGCTGGGGGTTTAGGTTGGGAGGGGGGGGGGGCGCTACATAGAAGAATTTAGTTTATATGGACGGGGATTTCGGTTGTGGGGGGCGTAATGGAGATGTATTATACAACATTTGTTTTTTCTCAAGGTGATGATTGATTGTCAATTAAATACTTTCATGCCTAATTTTCATTGTGGAGTATGATGATGATTTTATAGATTCAAATAAAAATCTCAATATCTTAAACTATTTAATGACAGGTAACTCAAGCAAACAAGTGTGAAGATATATGACTTTCGAATAGAATAAAATGTTTATTTTCTTAAATAAAAAGGGTATGTTGGAAAGAAATATAGTGTGCGGATACATTTAAGCTATTTTTTCTTTCTTTCTTATGTTCGATATTCATTTATTCATATATCAATTATATCTTAAATTAAAATTACTTTATCAAAATGTACTATAGATGGTACAACCGAGAAAATACTCAAGAGGATCAAAGGAATTTTGTAACGAAGGATAATGAATACATTTATTTCTAATAAGCAGAGAATGAAAAAAAAAAAAAAGTATTTTCCAATCTCATATATAGTTTATGACGATACTCTAGGCAATTAGATTCTAAAAAAAAAGAACTAATATCAACAAATGCTATTGAGATTGACTCTTTATTATTAAGGTATTTCATGCATAAAACTTGAGAGGTCTCTTGGACAATAGTTGAAGTGATGAAAGAGATATGGAAGAGGATGAGTAACACAAATATCGAAATAACTCATATTATAAGGGAAGGAAATCGATATGCTAATCATCTTGAGAATAAAACAGTAGATGAAGGAGAAGAAAATACGTAGTGTTTCATGGATCTAGAAATATAGGAAAGGAGACTAATTAATAGTGATAAGTTAAACTGCCCTTATGTAAGGATCAAATCATGCAAGGATGAAAATTTGCGGTGAAAAAGGGAAGGTGTTCACCGCTTATCATGAGCAAATCTCCTGATGGATAAGAACATGATAAACAAAACTTTTAGTTAATCTAGTTTCTTTAATTTCAAGTATTCATGGAAGATAAAAATACAATGAAGAAATTTTGGATCTTTATTGAAAAGTACATAAACAAATTTGATGTAATGTATTACAACATTTGTGTATTCTACCAAAAGAAAAAGTATCCTTCTGTATGTTATTTTTCGTTTTTCTATCATATTAATTTAGATTCACTTATCCTTCTGTATGTTATTTTTCGTTTTTCTATCATATTAATTTAGATTCACTTATTGTTGATAATGATAAATATTTTTTTGAAGAAAACAATGGTTGTGGAATTTAGATTGAATTTTGTGGTGTTACCCGGTTTCTTGTGGTATTAATGAGTAATTTTATATATTCGAATAGTGGGAGTGGCTTTTGTTCCTTATTTTTTTAACATAGGGAATAAATTCCATCGTATTGATCAGCAATCGTGGAGATGTGAATAGGAATAAAATATCACTTCAAAGAAGTTATGCTATTTATTCTATTACATAATATTTGGGGGGAACTACGCGCTCGAAATGGTATCTCATGAATATTTACTTATTAACTCATGTGAGTAGAACGTTATGGTTTTCATAATAAATGCCCATCCACGGAATTCAGATAAATTGATATTGTAAATAATTCATTTTTCATTATACCATATTGACTCTCCGGCTAATTTGAATTCCTAGGGACACACTATTACAATATTTTTTTCATATCAAAAGCTCAAAATCAAGACTTCTGGTCAAGGCTGGATGAAATATATATGTCTCTCCACAACTACTGTTGGTACTAATAACTTAATTCACACTCTCTTGCATATTCTAAAATATGTTGGAATAAGAGTTACCAACAACATTTTGTTGGAGAAGAAATTAATATTCCTTCATCCTTAATTAGAAGTGTCAAGTTCAAGTCTTGGTTATGGGTTATCTATGTTAGAAAGAGGTTTACCCTCAATTTGGAACTTCCCATTATCCGAAGCTAATTGTGTTTAATAAGAATATCATATATCAAGTAAAAAAAATATGTCCTTCGTGTACTAATGTAAATCATATATTTGCTAAAAAGAATTAGAGGGTAAGCTCAAAGATTATGAGATTAGTCTCATCAAATCTCCATCTCTTTGTAAATAACCACAATCTTCTTAATGAAATTTTTTACTTTTCAATTTTTTACTGTTCTCCACATATGAAGTATTGATATTGTATAAATTTTATTTATTTTTTCTGCTACTAATTTAGATTTATTACAATAATATTTTTTTAAGGAGATGATTGATTTTCAATTAAATAATTTATGCCTAATTTTTATTGTGGTGTATGATGATGATTTTATTGATCCAAATAAAAAATTGTGTTCTTAAATTTTTAAAGAACATGGTATTTGATTAAAATCACGACTAAATTACAACAGAAATTTACTAGTAAGATGAGAATTCTATATATTTTGATGCCATATTTTTATTTTCTTATGAAGTTTATTTTAAACACATATTGAAAGGCAAAAAATAACCCATCTCAATGAAATATTAAAATGTGACAATTTATTATAATTATTTTCACTTCATTTCAATATATTACATTGAATTCCAGGTTAATTTGGATCCTGGGTGACAATTTCTAACAAGATTTTTTTCGTATCCAAGGCTTAAACCCGAGACCTATAGTTAAGGATGGATAGATCATATACATCCAACCATAACTCTAGTTGGTATGTAAAATGACTTAATTTACTTTCTCTACAATATTTGACAATCTGTTGGATTTGTTTATTTGGTTTTACCAACAAGGATTATGATTGAGGAGAAGTTAGTAGTTATTTATCCTTGATCGAAAGTGTCGAATTTGAGTTTTGGGCATAAGTTTCCTTGGGGAGGTTTACCCTCAACTTGGGACTTTCCGTCTGAATCTAATTGATCCCAATAGAAATATCAGACATCATTAAAAAATATTTTCTTTTTGTACTTATGAAAATAAGACATTTTGCAAAAAATATTTGACGGTAAACTCAAAGATTGTGGTATTAGATTCACAAATCCTCTATCTTTTCATGAACAACCACTCATCTCTCACATAAAACATTCACAATTTTTTAACTCTCTGAAAATAAATTATTTTCTTCATCTTCTTCTTTTCTATGTTCTATTAATTTAAATTAATTTAATGTTGATAATATTTTGTGTAATAAAAATGGTTATCTGTTAGTTAGATTAATTTTATGCCTAGTTTTTCCTATGATATATGATGGTGGTGATTTTTAGAGCTTCACATTAAATCTCATGATCTTAAGCTATTTAATGAGATGGTACTGAATGAAACAAGTGTGGAGATATAGGACTCTTGAATAGAATAAAATATGCATATTATTAAAATAAAAAGGGTATGTTCGCAAGAAATATAGTATGTGGATATTACTTTTTAAATGTAATAGAGATGGTACATCTAGAGAAAATCCTCAAGATAATCAAGGTGATTTTTTAGGAGGGATATGAATGTCAATCTATTTTCTAATAAGCCAAAAGAATGAGTATGTTACAATACACCAATACTCAGATATAAGTTATTACTATACTAAGGCAATGAGATATATAAAGAAGTACTAATATCAACAGCTGATAATTGAGATTGACTCTTTATTGTTAAGGAATTTCATTCTTAAAACATGGTAGATCTGATGGACAATAATTCAAGTGATGAAAGAGATATAGACGAGGATGAGTAATAGAATATCTAAACAAATCATATAATAAGGGAAGGAAATTGACATGCTAATTATCTCGAGAATACAACACTAAATAAGGAGAAGAGAATACGTAGTTTTTCATGGATCTAGGAGTATAAGAAAGAAGACTAATTAATAATGATAAGTTAAACTACCCTTACATAAGGATCAGATCATGCAAGAGTCTGAAAATTGCGTGAAAATGAGGTCCTTCATTCTGCTGTATCATGAAAAAATCTCCTGATGGGAGGAGTACATGATAAACAAAACTTTTAACTAATTTATTTTCTTTTATTTCAAATATTCATGGAAGATAAAAGTACATAAAAAAATTATGTGTTAACTTTCTATGATTGGCTTGGTAAAAAACATAATTAAACTGGTTAAATAGATATGAATCATATTAATGATGCACCCAACACATAAAAATACAATCATACAAGAACTCAACATCAAACACCAACACAACAATTACATAATAATAAGAAAAGGGAAATAACAAGAACCTATAAGAACATAATAAGCATGGTAACATGTAGATTAAATTCAAGCCCTAAGTTTAATTTTACACTGCTAGGGTTGATTGATGTCCAATGTAGGTTATTTACTTAGGATGCTACTTCTCATGTACACAAATAGATCTTTTCGGAAGCAAAATGAAAAGAAATGAAAATATCAATCTCACTATGGGGCACAATGTCTCTGACCAAAAGAAATAAAAAGTAAAAACATAATGATAAATATATTTTTGAAGGAAATGATTATTTTAACTTAGATTATTTTTTTACTAGCTTTCTTTGTTGTATGTGTAGATTATTTTTATAGATCCAAATAAAATCCTATTTTCTTACTTCTTAACCTAAAAATTTCATGGTTTTGAATCAAAATAAGAAGTAAATATATAGTACTTAAAAAATTCACTACTAAGAAGTAAATTCTATTTATTCTGCTGACATATTTATATTTTCTTTTCAACACATATTGAAAGTTCAAAAATAACATATCTCAATGAAATATTAAAGATGATAACTTATTGTTATTGAAATTGTGGTTCTTCATAATAAATGAGTTCTGATGGAATTAAGAAAAATTTGAAAATTGTAATTAATATTTTATTCACACGGTTTTCATTATACCATACTGACTCTCCGCTAGTTTGAATTTCGTGGGACACACTAACAATATTATTTCATATCTAAGGCTCAAACTCGAGAACTCTGGCTAAGGATGGATGTTTCATATACATCATTCCATAACTATTGTTGGTTCTAATAATAACTTAATTCACCCTCTCTTCCATATTTCGCAATATGTTGGATTAAGTTATTCAGTTCTACCAACAATATTGTGTTGGAGAAGAAGTTAATATTAATTCATCTTAGCCAGAAGTGTCAAGTTTGAGTCTTGGGCATGACTTATCTTTGTTAGAAAGAGTTTTACCTTCAATTTGGAACTTTCCATTATCCAAAACTAATGGTGTCCAAATAAGAATATTGGACACCAAGTAAAAGACATTTTCTTATTTAATTATGAAAAATAGATTATGCATTAAAAAAATGAGGATGAGCTAAAAGATTGAGAGATTAGACTCATCAAATCTCCATCTTTTAGTTAATAAAAGATATCAATAATGCACCCAACAATCATAAAAACACAATCATAGAAGAACTCAAGAACATAAATGCAAACACCAACATAACAATAAGCAAAGGGGAGTAACAAGAATCTACAAGAACCAAATAAGCATCGCAACATGCAGATTAAATCCAAGCCCTAATTTTAATTCTACACTACCAGGGTTGATTGATGTGTAATATAGGTTATTTACACTTTAGGATGCTACTTCTATTGTACACAAATAGATATTTTCCAGAGAAAAAATGAAACGAAATGAAAAGATCAATCTCACCATGGGGCACAAAGTCTCTGAAAATAATTTTAAAAAAAAGAACAGAAAATTCCACCTATTGTGTGACACTCAAGTTTTGGGGTTATTTTAGAATGATTAAATTTTTCGCTCTAGCTACTATTATAATTTTACCTACCACATTTCTATTATAGTGTTGGGTTTTAGGTTGACTTATATTTGTGGGATAGACGAGTGTCATCATGTCCAACTTTGGATTGTAATATTTGTATTCTCTATATAAATGGTATCCTTATATGTGTTGTTTTCTTTTTTCCTATCCTATTAATTTAGATTCATTTATTGTTGATAATGATAAATATATTTTTGAAGGAAATGATGGTATGCAATTTAGATTAATTTTTACTAGCTTTCTTTGCAGTATGTGATGATGATTTTTATAAATCCAAATAAAATCATGTTTTCTTGTTTCATAACCTATAAATTTCATGGTTCTGAATTAAAATCATGAGTAAATAGTACGAAGAAAAATCACTACTAAGAAGTAAATTCTATAAGTCTAAGATATTTTATAGATTGTACATCTAAAGTAAATCCTTACAAAGGATCATGGGAACTTTGTAGAAGGATATGAATGACAATATTTTGTAATAAGGCAAAAGAATGAGTATTTTTACATACAACCCCAATAACTCCAACTAGAAGTTTATTACATACAAGGCAATGAGTTATATAGAGGATAATTAATATCAACGGGTGATAAAGAGATTGACTCCTTATTTTTAAGGTATATGATGCTTAAAACTTGTGAAGTCTCGCGGACAGTAATTGAAGTGGTAAAAGAGATCTGGATGAGGTTGAGTAACTAAAATATTTGAATAACTCATTTATAAAGAAAGACAACCAACATGCTAATATTTGCAACACTAGATGAAGGAG
Source organism: Solanum habrochaites (assembly GCA_027704765.1). NCBI lineage: Eukaryota > Viridiplantae > Streptophyta > Magnoliopsida > Solanales > Solanaceae > Solanum > Solanum habrochaites. Next base: position 8,652,631 of record JAKWJA010002489.1, read on the forward strand.
AAGCAAATACGCAGTATTTATTGGATCTGGGAGTTTAGGGGAGAATACTAATCAATTAATCCTAGCAATGTAAAATTGAAATTAGGGCTTGGATTTAATCTGCATGTTGCCATGCTTATTTGGTTCTTGTGGCTTCTTCTTATTTCTCGTTGTATGTTATTATGTATTGTTTATTTTTGTTAGTGTGCTTTTTTGTTATTGGGTTCTTGTATGGTTGTGATTTTATGTAGTTGGGTGCATCATTAGTATGAGTCATATCTATTGAATCCAATTAAGTTGTTTTTGACTAAGCCAATCCTAGAAAGATTACGCCAAATTTGTTTATGTACTACTCAATAAAGATTCAAAAGTGTGTCGTTATTTTTGGTCTTTTAGTGCATTCAACAAAACTAGATTTAGTTAAAAGTTTTGTGTATCATATTCTCCTCCCATCAGGGGATTTGTTCATGATAATTAGTGAACTCCTTCCATTTTCACCCAAACATTTCATCTCTTGCATGATTTAAACCTTATGTAAGGGCAATTTCACTAATCATTATTAATTAGTATCCTTCCCTAAACTCCCAGATCAAAGAAATACTACATATTTTCTTCTCCTTCATTTAGTATTGTATTCATTAGCATGTTTGTTAGATTTCTTTATAATATAGGTTATTAAGATATTTTAGTTACTCAACCTTATCCATATCTCTTTTACCACTCCAAATATTTTTTCATGATGTTGTGACGAAAAGATGAAAACGAAAATCAAACAATAAAGAACACCAAGTTTAACGTGGAAAAATCCTTCAAATAGCTACACCAATAAAAGATAAATAGAAAAAAACACCACCCCAACCCAGCTTCTGTTTTGGGACCTAAAACAGGATCTTGCTGATGTTCGAATCTGATATTCACCGTTCGAATAAACCACCAAGATGTCAAGAACACTCAATCCAAATTTCAGCCCGATAAAATGATTATTTAATTGGAAAACACGATCTGAACGTTGTTGGTCGGAGAAAAAGAGTGCAGCAAAAGAACCCTTTTCCTTCTCTCTTTTCTCTTGTTGAAAGCTCTCTAAAAAACCTATCTTAAGTTCTAATGTATTTCAAAGAAAATATGAATGAGCAATTAAATTATTCTTTCAAGACCATCATCTATTTATAGAGTTGTGCTTTTCCTTACAAAGCCGAAACCAACTACAAATAGGATTACAATTTTAATCCTTTTCCTAAAAGTTTTCAATGTATGGTATTTACACTTTAGGATGCTACTTCTATTGCACACAAATAGATCTTTTCCTGTGCAAAATCAAAAGAAATGAAAATATGATTCTCATTTTGAACCACACAATTTAGACCAAAAATATAAAAATAAGAGAAACTACACTCACCATGTATCACTTAGAGAACAACAATATAGACGAATTCTAGTTAAAAGGATAGGAAAGTATGAATAGGGGAATAAGCGCCTAGACAACATCAAGAAACACAAAAAGATGGCTAGATGAGCTTCAGAATAGAAAATCTCAAGTGGAACCACTAGATGAAACTTTTCAGATCCTAAATAATTTCAATAGATAAAACGCTAAAGCATTCCAAAGAAAATCTTGTAAATGAGAGATTTGCCAATTCAAAATTCTGTTGAGTTTCAAAATGGAATTTTATTGATTCCATCCGTCTCAAAATGTGGAAATTGATCTATGGGAGTTTTCGGTTTCAGATTTGGAGTATTTTTTAGGATTTTGGTTGTTAAGTTGGAAATTTATGAAATTTTAGCATTTAAGTTGACTTAGTTCAACATTTGGAATTGGGATAGTCCGATGAGAACTCTAAGAGCTTTGTTGGATTCAGGGAATAATTTCAAGCCTAGGTGAGATCATGGTTGAACTTTTAAAGGATCCGATCTTGATGTAGCCTTTATGAGTGCTATGTTCCTTTCTTTTGACTTTCGAAAATGCTGAATCAAAGGACCTTAGATTCATATGTTGATGGTTCCATTGAGTTCATAACGTCGAGTATATTCAAATTGCATATTAGGTTTGTGTGTATGGGGTCCCAAATGAATTCTGAGGTTCCATTTGATGATTTGAGAGTTAATTGTGTTTTCTGGTTCATGTTGACCTTGCGATCAAAAAAGATATTAACCTTCATGAGGGAAGTGTTAGTTAGTGAAGATCAGTTCACTTTCGGGAAGGGTTAAGTGTTCATACCTTCGTAAAAGTGGGGGCTTATCACAATTGTGACCTTGTTATTAGCAAATGTGATACATGAAAGAAAAGGCCGATTAATTTTAGGGGTTCTCTTAAGCGAACATGGGTTTGGTTAAGCAACATTAGAGAGGGTTTTGGACTGCAATTTCGGGGGTTTGCCTAGTTTTCCCCATTTTTGAAATTTCGGAAAACCTTGGAGGAAATTGCAAAGAGATTTCTTGTGCCAAATTATTTTGTTAAACATTTGTGATCCTAAAACTTTAATTCCTTTTTATCATTTATGGATTTAACATCAAAACTTGGGATTTTGATTGATAAATGACAAGGTTTTTCAAGAACTTGAGTTCTAATATAAAATAGTGATTATGAACTAATTTTACATCCTTTTTGAAATGGTTTTCACCAACGAGTTCCAAATGCCTTAATTAATGTTTCAAATAAAAACTTTTGGATTCAAATCTCATTTGATGAATTGGTTTTTTGAGTTGATTTGATCAATTTTCAAAATCAATGATTTGATTGTTGTTATTTCCATAATCTTATTGTGATTACTTGATTGAATTAGATTATGTGACTTTGGATATTGTTCGAAAAGGGAATCCTCATGTCTTGAATTGTCTTTTGATTGAATTGAGACAAGTGATCTTCTAAGCCTTGTAAAACTTGTAAAAAATCTTGTATTCCCGTCATTGTCTGTGTTGTGGAATAACAGGAATGAGGTGATGAGTTCAATTATTCCCCTTGATTGATCATAATTAATAAAAATGGGATTAATGAAAAATGAAACATGTTGATATTTCTGTTTTGTTAATTGCCTTGTTGTGGATCCTAAATTGTTGATGGACGAAATGCTTTGATGGCATCATTGTGAACCTGAAATTGCTTATATTTATCTTCTCTTCCTTATGATTTGAAATTACTTATTTGTATTGAATTCTATGCATAGTGCTGAGACATGTGGTAATTGTGCCAAAGGAAATGACGTTGGATGGTTATATTGATATTGATGTTATTATGGGTATTATTGATGTCGAGGTCTTTGCCAATAAATATTATTGATATCGAGGTCATTTTTTGTGAGTGTTATTGATGTTGAGATCATTATCTAAGAGTGTTATTGAGCTCAAGGTCATTATCAGTGATTTCATGGTCTGAGGGTGCTTCTCTTTAGTCTCGATTGATATTGTGCATGATAATCTTGATATTTGCATTCAGTATACATGATTATTGTTATTGATGACCGTGATACTTGTGATTTTTATCTGTAATACTTGGGATTGATCTACTTGATAATTATGAATGACATAGTTGATACTTGTTAGTTGTTGAACTGTGAAAGTTAGACTGTAATTGGTAAGCCTGGTGAGTTATGTATTATAAAATTGTTAAGTTGAACTGATTTATATGCAGGTTATAGTTGAGGTGCTTTGGTTGGGAGAAAAGGAGTACTCATAGCTTGGTTTTTCCTTTCTTAGTAGGTTACTTGTTGAGTACCGTGTTGTTTGATACTCACTCCTTGCTTCCAGACTGTGTAGGTTTCGAGCCTGGACTCATGTGATCTTTCTTCTTTATCTATTTTTTAAGCTTTCTGAGATACATTGAAAGGTATTTTCTTGTCATCCCGGTGGCCGCTCTTGTTTTTTACCTCATGTTTTGTTTTATTTGAGAAATAAGGGAATTGAAACTTGTATCATCTTTCATATTTTGTAATGTTATACTAGAGGTTTGTAACAACTAGGTTTTGGGGTTATTTTAAACTAAGATTTTTTTTCTAAATAGTTGATATTATTTTACTTTTCGTATTTCTTTTGTATTATTAGTTTTAGGACTGACTTGTTTTGGTAGGCTAAACGAGTGCCATCACAACTTCTTTTGGATTGTGACAAAAGGTATCAGAGCCCTAGGTTCATAGGTTTCACGTTTGTACAATGCAAGTCTAAGTAAGATATCGAGGATCGATACAAAAATGTATGTACTTATCTTTGAGAGGCTCTAAAGACTGTTAGGAGACTTTCTTTTATTCACTTTTTCTTATCGTGCATGATTACCTTTGTTAGTTCTTAATTTTTGCCTGTTATTTTTGCAAATATCAAGGACGCAAGTTCTATTTCCATTGCAGAGTGGAGGTTGTCCTCCATTCAGTTTTTGAGACCTCATACAATTATAGGGGTAGGTCTTGAGCTAGAGGTCGTGCACATGGAGTAGCACCAGCTAGAGGTCATGTCTGTTGAGCGACATTAGCTAGATCTGAATTAGAAAGATCCCACTGAGCCATATATGAGGCAGTTAAGGACTAGATTTCTCTTGAGTTTACAACTCTTTTGTTCAAGATACCTTTTGAAAGATATTGGGTGTGTTATATAACTTCTCTAAGGGTTGTATGCCCAGTACACCATAAGGTTCTCATACGAGAGTAGGGGCGCAGACCCCACATCACCAATAGAGATGGTTATTTATGCTCAGATGGGTTAGCCATTAGCGGTTGTTGCACCGATTGTTGGTGCACATATTGCTCTTAAGGTAATTTTGACAATTGATGAAAAATGGTGTTAGAAGAGGTTTCAAAATATGAAACCACCCTAGGGTGGTAAGAGCTAGGATTTTCATGAGCTCTTAACTTTGTGCCACCAGATGTTAGAGACAGTGGATATAGTTGATGCACATGGTGTTTGTTTTATTTCACATTAGCTCTATGCACCTACAAGGGAGTAGTGGAGGACTTATATGACGTCTAGACAAATTGGATCTCTTCTGATAGAGTGGGATGTGTAATATAGTTCTTTTTCAGGACATTCATTCTTTAGGAGCATGAGGGAGGAGAGATCTTTGAGATTTGAGGAATGGAGAAAGCGTTGCTGGTTATTAAAAAGTAAGAAACCCGTTTTCATGAGCTATTTAGGCATGATATTACTATTGTTTTGGATGAGGCACAGAGAGTTCATAGGTTCGTGAGAGGATTAAATTTCACCATCATGCCTTATGTGTTTAGAGTATCCAAAAAGGGGCTTCCTTCCAATCCATTGAAAGTACCTACAAGGAGGCAGAGTTGATGGTTAGAGAGAAGTTTAGGAACCCCAAGAGTGGACAAAGCATTTGAGGGTCCTATGGTTTTGGCCGAGGTGGCCAGGGCAGCTCATCTGGTTCACCACAGTATTCATCCACATTGAGGTCTTATTTTTGATATGGAGATCCAGGTCATATGATTCGACAGTGTCATTAAAAATTCACTCAGGACCCCATCATACTTATTTAATTACTCTAACAAAATTCAGAGTTCAGTTCGGTAAAGGTAGCAGGGAATCTAGTAGGGGTGTTAATGCTCAGCAGGGTGGAGGTCGAGGCACTACTCTAATTGGAGGTGGTCGAGAGGTACAAGTGTTATATTTTTTCAGGGAGGCAAAAGGATGAGATTTCTAACAATGTGATTACAAATATCTTCTTAGTTTTCCGTCTGTATTGTTAGATACGAGGTATTCTTTCTCGCACGTGTCTACATACTTTGTGTTTCTATTTGATATAATGTACGATAGTGCACTTATTCCTATTTATATTTATTCATGGGTGGGTGAGTCTTTAGTGGTCCATCGAGTGTATCGATCTTTTTTTGTTTCTTTGGTTGGGTATGATACTTGAGTAGACTTCATCATTCCAAAAATGATGGACTTTGATATTATTTTTGATATTGATTGTCTCTTCTCACATCATGTCATTCTTGTTGTTTGTTTAAGACTATCACAATAGTGATGCTAAATTTTAGTGGTTCTTATCCAAGAAAATTTATCTCTTTCATTTGAGCTTAGATATTAGTTGATAGATGGTAATTGTTTTATTAGGCCTTTATTCAGAATACTATCATGGAGCCACCTCCTATGGATTTTGTTCCTGTGGTTTGAGAGTTCTTGGAAGATTTCCTTCTGATATTCCAGATGTTTCTATGGGTAAGGATGTTGATTTGGATATTGAATTGGAGTTAAGAACTAAGCACATCTCTATCCCTCATTGTCGTATGTTTCCACAAGAGTTGAAACAGTTGAAGGATTGATTGTAGAACTTGTTGAGCAAAAGGTTTATTTGACTAGTGTATCTCCATAAGGTACTCTTATCTTGTTTGTGAATAAGAAATATGGAACCACGAGGATGTGCACTGACTACCGATAGTTGACCAAAGTGATTTTGTGAAGAACAAATGCCCTTTTCCTCGTATCAATGACTTATTTTACAAACTTTAGGGATCATCTTTTTTTTCTAAGATTGATTTAAGGTCAGGCTATCCTCAGTCATAGAATAGGGCATCAAATATCCCTAAGATATCTTTCAGGACTCGATATGGGCAATATGAGTTTCTTGTGATATCTTTAAGTTTAATTTATTCCCTGTACCATTCATGGACTTAATGAATAGGGTGTTCCGATAATATTTGGATTTATATCATAGTCTTTATTGATGGCCTCTTTGTGTACTCCAAAACTAAGGGGGACCATGATCGACATTTGACTCCAGCGGTTGAGAGAAAGAGAAGTTATATTCCAAGTTCTCAAAGTGCGAGTTTTGGCTTAATTCTATTGTATTTCAAGGATACGGGGTGTCTAAAGGGGTATTCGGGTGGATCCAGGCAAAGATTAAGAGTTTTATGGGACTACCAGGATATTATTAGTGATTTGTCTTGAGATTCTCAACTACTAAATCTCGTTTTGACCAGATTGACTTGACACTAGACAGAGTGTAAAATTCTAGTGGTCTAATGAGTGTGAGGAGAGATTTCAAAAGCTCAAAACTTTATGGAATTCGTCTGATGTGTTTACTTTACACGAGTAGGGCGTGGACATTATTAATTATTAAATGAAAAAAAAAAATGATTATAGAGTCAAAACCTGGGGGCTGTTCTGATACAAGAAAGGGCCAGGTCCATCGCTATTCTTCTAACAGTTTGAAGACCATGAGAATAAATACCCTACTCATGATTTAAATTTGACAATTATGGTAATCCTACTTAAGCTATGGCATCATTATGGTGGCATTATTTATATGGGGTGTATTGTGATTTCTTCACTAACTACCAGAGTTTTATATACAGTTTCTATCAGAGGGATCAAAACTTGAGGAAAAGCATATGGCTTGAGTTACTAGAGGATTATGATATCACCATATAGTATCATCTAGGGAAGTCCAATATGGTGGATGATGTTTTGAGTAGGAAAACTTCTAGCATAGAGAGTCTTGCTGCTATTTGTGTTAAGGAGAAATCATACGCTAGAGATGCTCAGAGGTTAGCCAACGGTCTTGTTCAGTTGTAGATTTCTAAAGAGACTAGTGGTTTGATTGCTTTCATAGAAGCCCAATATTCCTCAGTTTAACAGATCCTAGAGCATCAATTTGACGATCATAAGTTGTGTTTCATTCAAGACAAAGTGTTGAGAGGGGAAGCCAAAGAGGTTGTCCTCGATTTTGATAGTATCTTAAGGATCGGAAGAAGGATTTTTGTAACCAAGGTGGGCAAGATAATTATACTGATTCCTTAGGAGGCTCATTTTTCTTGGTATTCCATTCATCTAGGAGAAACAAAGATGTATCATGATTCGAATCAGATTATAGGTGGTGTGGCATGTATAGGGATATTGCAGTTTGTATATCTCTATGTTTTACTTATCAACAGGTCAGAGGTGTTTATTAGAGGATGTGTATTCCTACATTGAAAGTCAAGTGTATTACTAAGTATTTTGTTGTGGGTTACCTATCACTGTTGGTGGTTATGGATAAATATGAGTGGTTGTAGAGAGGTTGATCAAGTCCACCTATTTCATCCCTTCTTCGGTGAAATATACAACTGAAAAGTTAGCCCATCTTTATATTAGACAAATTTTTCCGCTTCATAGAGTCTTTGCTTACTTTGTTTTCAATCGAGGTTTATTGTTCACTTATTATTTATGAAAGGATTTACCACACAGTTTGGGTACTCATATACACATATGAGTACGAACTTTCATCCTCTGATTGATGGGCAATCATAGTGGATGATTTAGGTGTTGGAGATATGCTTCGAGCATGTGTTATCGAATTAGTCACTATATGTGAAAAAAAATTCCCTTAGTACAGTTTGCCTACAACAACATTTATCACTCTAGTATTCAGATGGACCCATTTGAGGCATTAAATTGAAGTTAGTGTATCTATGCGGATCAGACCATGACACAGACTCACCACAGACCGTAACCTATCCTCTTTGATCACTGACTAAGGTACCAATTTTTCGGTATTGCAACTAGTGTCCTCACTTCAAAACAACATCCTCATTTTTCACACAATGATTTCAGTTTGAGTATAAGAATTTTTTTTCAACACTCGCTCTCAAAAAAACTTCACACCTTATTTATACTTATTGCCATAGGCTTGACCTTATTTTCACTGCTTCAAGTTCACCATAATAGACTCTTAGGATCACTATAGGACTTTCTTAGCTTGTAACTTAGGCTCGGGGGTTAGGTAGGATACATTTAGATGTATTTTAGTGACTTATCCTTCCATGACATAACGACTAAGCGTCCTACCTTTTCATCATTTTTCTTCCGCCCTATTTTTTAATTTTCTTGTATTCTTTTACCTTGCTATTCTCCTTCCTCTCTCTTTTACTGTAAGTGACTCTTATATTTTCTTACTTGAATTTTCAAATTTTCAATTTTTTCACTTTGGTTTAAACTTTTCTTGAGTCACTTTTCTCTTGTTCTTTCTCTATCTTTATTCTTTCAACCCCACTTTCTGGAACATTCCTCATAATAGCCACCCTCAACTCATGGCTTTGCTATGAGTTAAGGTACACAATACCCAAGGTTGGGTCAGGGCCACGACAAGTTTTATCTTTTTTATTTTTTATTGTTGCTATAGCCACCCTCAACTTATACTTTTGGCATAAGCTAAGGTGCACATGTCCAAGGAGGACCAGGTTCAACACATTGTTCCCAAAAAAGATCAGTTAGGGTGAAAAAGAAGGTCTATTTTAGGCTCAAATCATTAGGATCAAGAAGGGATTAATTTCATTCAGTTTTTAGTTTTCTAGGCTAAAGATTGGCTATCTTTAACAAGGGAATATGATCCTTTCCTAATTGTCTATCACAACATACTTTTAGTAGGACTAACCAGAAAAGTTCGAGCTCAGTACTAATGGTGGACTATTAAAATTTTTCCTCACACTCACTTACAATCTCATCTCTAACCGATTATCAGACACCTATGTTAGAGTTTTTGATTTAGGGTCAATGTCCGATGTTGTCATATCTATCACCAGAACCTTGACGCAACACTTCATCAGTTTCTATGCCTTAGTCATAGCAACATTTTCTTAAAATCAGATATTATTTTGTTGTAGCCATCATGCTTCAGATTCCATTTCTATACTATGTACAAAAAATACCAACATGCCGGTTCAACAATAAAATAACCAGTCTCTTGGGGAAAAAGAACACAGTCAAGAAAACCCTGAGAGAGGATCTTGAGTTGGGCTACTCAAACTTCACCCCAGCACTCACTTTCCACTTACCCCACCCCCAACAAAAATACATGCAATTGTCCCCAATGCGTAAAAATATATAAAATAGGGGTATAGGTGAAGCAAACCTGAGGCGCAAAGCGTCGACAATCAACATGCTGACGGGTTCGGTTTCTCGAAACCTGCTCCCTCTATAGTAGGAACACCATCAGTGGTGTCCTCAGCAATAACAACACCATCAGTAATGCTCCTCTCAGCCTCAACAACTCTGGAGCTAGACGCCCCAGTATCCACTTCTAGAACCCTCAACTGGCGAGCCTCCTCATCAATCAGCGAGGCTCTCCTCGCAGCCTCCAACTCAGTGCGCTCTTTATTTTTGTGCTCGAGACGCATCCTCATCTCTAACTTGGTGCCTCTCTAAACGATCTCGTGGAGAGGTGGTGGCACAATAGTGGTGGAGAAAAGGGCCGCCAACACCGTGTCCTCAGCAAGATCTGCAGAAGGGGCCTCAGACTCAGGCACCCGAGTCTCTCATATAGTATCCAAGTCTGCTCTCGTATTCTCCACATCAACCTGTAGAATCGTCACATCCAGTGTAGGGGATGGACGGGCGAGAACCCGCAACTCAAATTCATCCAAGTACTGGTGGACCTCCATGATCTGCCGCTCAGTATGTTGGGCCATCTTCCTCTCTATCCCGATCTTCTGCCTCAGCAATGGACCTCTGCATCCAAGGATGGATGTGATACAGAATTGTGGCCATTTGGGATTAATTTTTGTACCCTAGTAAGTGGGACCAGTGTAGCAGAAGGAGTCAAGCGGGAGGAGCTTGGAGCGGTGCTAGACCCGGGATAGACTCCACCGAGATGGTGTCCGTATGCTTGGATGTAGCTGGATTAGCCGCTTGGGCTTGCTCTAACGTGGCCGCTAGGTTCTCACTGAGCGGCTGCACCTCTGGATGGGGCCCTCTGTGGGGAGCCTACATATTGGGCTCATCCCGAATGAGGCCAATATCAACTGTTCCGGGCGTGGTCTTGATAATATCAATGTGCCACACGGGCACTCCTGCAGACCTTCACAACTCAAAGATCATGCACGGGAAGTGATAAGTAGTAGTGGCCTTAAAGGCCCTCTCATGTATCACCGCCTGCAATAGCCATGTGAAGTCTACCTCGAACCCCACAACCATGGCCGTCTGCCATCAGCACTACACGATCCCAAGTGACTATGTTATCTGTAACTGTGGAGGAATCCAATAGCCATAAGAACTTGGTTGTGAAAGTGAGGTTGACCTTTTTGATACTTCCCTTGGGCTCCAGCACCCAATCGACAACCTAACCATCTACGGAGAGGTTCTGTGCAATCCACCGCTTGGTGCTTTCTGTCACATCTGGCCCACGCTGGAATTGGCCATCTTTGATCAACTTCCACTGATAATTAAACTCGGTAATAAGAGGGGTTCGGGTGGCATCTACATCCGCGCCATAGAGGAACCTGTGAATGGCCTGCAAGGAAATATCAACCCGCTTGCTGCGGACTCGTACGTACTGCAACGGTGCGTGTTTGGCGGGGGCTGCCCGCCTGTCCAGCTGAGATCAGAGAATCTCCACATATGAGACATAAATCTCTTGGACCATCTCCTCGCTATAGCGGCCTACATCTCGAGCCTTCTTCCTCAGCCAATGTCTAGTGAATAACTCATGAATGGACGACATGGTGGGAAGACTCCCCGTGAGAACCCACCGCTCAAGTTTTAGGGTCTGGGTCATGACACCCTTGTCATTGGGCATCTTGGCATTAATGTAGAATTGTTATTGCCCCTCGACACACCACCAGTTAGTCTGATCAAAATTCGGAGCGGGGACGCCAGTCTGTGGTGCTGGAGTAGAGTCATCACTATCAGCCTCATCAGACGAGGCAGAAGCAGAAGTATCCTCAGACCCGGAAGCCTCCACAGATCTGGAATATTTCTTAGAACCGCATGCCTCCACAGAGGGAGATGCTCCCTTGGAATGTGTAGCCGACCCAGAAGGTGTACCGGTCAGTATGCGCTCCTCTTCAAACTGGGAGGCAGTGACTCCGTCGGGCGAGACCTAGGTGAGCGTGGCTCTAGTGGTACGGTCATCACGGGTAGGAGTAAGGGTGCCTAGTGGCACATACTCTGGGTCACACTCATCGTCTGAGCCTATGACCAGCCGGTTAGATAGAGCAATGGACTTGGAACGCCCACGTGAGTAGACACGGTCGTGTTTAGGTGCCATTTGTACCTACAAAGAGAAGTAGTTAGTACTAGTGTAAGCCTGCAAGACATGCAAAAGCAGAAACACAGAGCCACACAGAAAAGGAATGTCGTGCAGACATACATATTGTAGACATATCCCTTGATTGTCCTTCCAATGTAAACGCCAGTCTTCATGGCGGTCCATCGAAGGAACGACGGTCCGTCATGGCGGTCCGTTGAGGGACACTTAGAATTAATTTTAAAAATATCAGAAACAAAGGTTCTGACAGTGGCGACGGTTATGCACAAGGGACAGTCGAGGTCAAGATGATCCATCATGGGGGTCCGTCGAGGAGTACTTAGAATAAATTTTAAAAATGTCAGAAACAAAGGTTTTTTAAACAGTGTACGGTTTTTGTCCAGATCTCCATCGAAATGACGCGGATCCTTTCGCTGGGTCCGTCGATGGACACATTCCCCTTATTACCTTTATAGAAATTAGAAGCAAAGATTCTGACAAAAACCTCTACTTTTTTGCAGATGGACCGTCGCCCCTTTCGCGGTCCCGTCAAATTGGTCAGTCGAGTGAACACTTAGACGTAACAGGGAAGTGGGGGTTGACGGACACCAATGACGGTGTCCGTCTAGGACCGACGTCCCATCGCGGGGTCTCGTACTGTCCTTCAAGGACAGAGTGTTGTAGCCAATTTGGTTCCCTTATCTTACTAATTCAAAGTATCCTTATAAGCCTATGTTTCCCAAACATTTACCCAACATCCCATGATTCGTCGGGCATGAATTTTCCTAGTTTTAACATGCGTTTTTGGTATCCAATCAAACCCTAGGTCAGGTTCACAATCATGCAAACATACGCCAATTATTAACAATTCACCCCCATCCCTTTCAATTGTAGTTGTTCCAAGGGACATGGACTTTTGGGTGTAAGTTTTAGCATTCAAAAAGGTCCGAAATTCAGTACCCACACAGTTAGACATCAAGGTAATCAGGAAAATAAATGATAATTAATCTTAGAAGATCAGAACAACATACCTGACAACTTTAGTAGAGGAATAAGAGTATGAACAACTAGTAGTTGAACAGCAACAACAACCACCACGAACACCAACCGACAAGGAGACTGAGAAGATGGAAGATTGATGGAGAGAATGGATTTTGTGGAAGTGGGGGAATTTTGGGAATCTAATGATGGAATGGGAGTTAATGGGTGAGGAAGTAGGGAAAATGAGAGGAAATAGGGAGGGAAACGGTTATGAGGGTTATATGAAGAGGTGGATAGCTGAAAAGCTTAAAAACTTTTAATATGTAGACGGACGGGTTGGGTCGGGTTGGTGGGTGAGGGATCGATGATTCCCGTCGATGGACCGTAAGTCGGTCGACGATCCGTCGACTCCTCTGTCGAAAGTGCCCTAACTTAGAAAAATTTAAAGAAAATACCTGGGCACGACGGGTCCTACCGACGGTCCGTCGAACGGACGACGGTCCGTCGAACGGACGACGGTCCGTCAATGGGTGCACCAGAGCAATTTTTTGCAGATTTCTGGTGATTTGGTCCCTGCACATTTAACACCCATTAAGCTAATCTTTTTGTGTTTTCTGGACACTTTTTGGACACAGACCCTACTTTACGCTCTAGCCAACACTTCTAAAAAAATAAAGAACATTCTACTGACCTAAAGTTACTTAAAACAAAAATAATGCATTATGCTGAACATCATGAAAACCTAGAGTTGACTAGAAGATCCATATTGGGTTGCCCTCCTATCAGCGCTTGATTTAACGTCGCAGCACGACGGAGGAACTATCTTGAATTCCATACTTCATCAAGATGGGTATGCCTCGATCAAGCTGATTCGTTCGCCGTTTCAGAATTCCCTAGATAGATTTTGATTAGCTGGCGGGTCACCTTCAACCTCACACCCGCCTTGCTCTCCAACTCAAATGCACACAGAGTGACCTGTTGGGTGATCAAATAGAGACCAACAGACCAACAAACAAAAACAACACGAAACACACAGAAAACAAACCAACACCACAAGTCCATTTGAGAGCTTGAGTTTGCTTGGAAACACAAGCGCAACCTATAATTGATCCAAAGCACCAATCCTTAACAAAAAATCGCGCTTCTTAATCTTTTGGGGTCATGGTACTACTTTCTTCATCTTTTCTTTGCAGAGGGCTCAACTTTCATTATGCCTTCAAGCAAAATTCATCATATCATCATATCCTCCGTTTACCTCTGTTCCGCAGCCTCACTCCAATCCATTTTCAACGTCCTTCATTCTGCCCACTGGCTTTTATGCTCTAATTCAACGGGTAATTGCCAAAGTCTTCCCATATACAAGTTGGTATGGGGACTACCTGTGTGAGTCTTTAAATGCTCGTCTGGAGCCCAAAAGATCAGCATGCCTCCTTGACCAATCCGTTCTACTATCATTCACCTTTTTTTGCCAAAATCTGCTTATCTCCCTCTTTGACCTACCTCAACTCTCCACTAGTTTTGAGGATGGTAGAAGAGTGCCACATTATGGTGCCATCAGAAAGAGTTTGATAAGCTCAATTTACTTCTTTAAAAGAAATATATAGAGGTCGTATCAAGTCAAGACCCAACTATGATGGTGGGGTCGATCCCCCGGGAAAATGTTTAGACTAAACTTAAACTACTAACTATTACCGTCTATTGTAGTCAAGCCTTTCCGAAAAAAGTAACAAAAAGGGGGTTTGTGAAGTCACGAATGTAATTAGCTATGTCTAAGTAACCAAGTGCCAAATTCAAAGATATTGTATTTTTATCAAGTATTAAGTACCTAGGGCTTAAGTTTCTCCACAAGTTTCATCAACGGCGTTATTATAGCCTATAAGTCCTTTGCTATTATCTTGCATTCAAGTGGTATGTTTATGTATCCCTAATTCCTTGGTCTTGGCAACTAGGACATTTCACGCCCACCTTGGTCCGGCTACGTGTTGTGCTTTACTAAGTCTTACCTTTACTCATATTAAGGCATCATAATCGATGTAATGGCTTGTAGTGTGACTCGCACCAAGCTACACTAGCCTATTAGATAGTATATACAAATCTAACGTTGATTAATTATTTTCTTTTATATGCCTCCTTGGTCCGGCAAGTAGAACAAGGCCGCGTTCTAAGGCGTGGCACTCACTAAAAATACTTCTAAACGAAAGAATTATCATACAGTGCAAGACAACATTCTATAATTGTTATTTTAACTAGTTTTACCTTGTTAATACCCAGGGTCCCACAACCCTAGCTATGAATTAGTTACGCCTGTAATAATCACCATAATTCATATTAGTTTGATAAGAATTCATGTACTTATTTTGATGAGATTGAATAAAATCCAGAAAATTGATTGAATTAATCAATACTCTTGCAACAAACGATTTTCAAAAATAGAATGATTCTCTAAATCACAAGTTCAACAACTAAAACAATAAAACTGAAAAATACCCAAGAGTCTAACCTCCGTTTTTACCAGTATTTATAATAAAGAAGTCCTAACATAAAAAGGAAATCTATTTAAGGAAAATCTACCCAAAAAAACGCGTCTGAGTCGACGAACGGACCGACGGACCGTTGTGGCTACGACGAACCGTCGAGGGTCCCCATCGTTCCACAGTTAGAATCTTTTCAAGTCGGGTACTGGAGATACTTTCTGTTAACAATGACGGATGTGCATGACGGTTTGTCGTGGAGGTGACAGTCCGTCGAGAGCCTACGTATCCCCACGCTTGGTCAGAATTCCCCGATCTTCCTTCAACAACATTTTCTTCATACGGCGGTGGTCACCTACGGACTGTCGAGGGCTGTATGGACCGTCGATGGCTCCGTAGGTCATCACTTCTGCAATTTTAGCATAATTCTTCCACGTTTTTATCCTGGACAGTTTTCCTGCAAACAAAGAGAAAAATACATTTAAACTAAAACAAAAAGGCCTTAGACACACACTATACTTAAGGAAAAAACATTGAAAGTTCCATGAAACCACAGTACATCAATAATGTAGAATTTGAAGGATAATACAAGTCTCTATGCATTTGTTTCTCGAATAGAACAAGAAATAATGTAAGGAACAAAATAGTCCTCTGGGATGACAAGTAGATACCTCTCAATCTATCTTAACAATGCATAGAAAATAGATGAAGAAGAAAGATCACATGGGCTGGGTTCAGAACATACACAAGTGTAGGAGCAAAGAGTGAGTAACAAAAACATGATACTCAACAAGAAACCTACTAAACTATGCAAAACTATGCTAGAATACGAGTACTTCTTTCATCCCAAGGCATTTGAAACTCGTTGAAGAAAACTATTTTGAAAAAGGAATGAAATTGAATTCATTATCACCATTTTACTTTAGAACTCGTGTTCATTAAAACCTTGCAATATGTCGATCAAAATCCTAGGTTTTGATGTTAAAATCCATAAATAATAAAAAACAGATTTGAAGTTTTACGTCACAAAGGTTTAGCCAAAGGATTTAGCATAAGAAATATCATTGAAATTCCTTTCATGGATTTTCTAATTCCTTTCAAGAAGGTCAAAATCCTCTTTGATGCCACTTAAGCGAACCCCGATAGATACTCAACCTTCACTTTGCGAGCTGACCTTCACTAATGCGAAGCTAGTGATCTTCAACAAACCTTCACTTTCTGGCCACTTGATCCTTTACAATATCAAATCGTTCTTTGCTGACGCGACCTTCATGATAGCAAAGATCTTTCGCGCTCGTGAGGTCAATAGAGACCAAAAAACACAACCAACTTCCAGATAATCAAATAAATCCTTAGATTCATTTGAAACCCTGTAAATACAACCAAATATGCAATTTAATTATACTTGACATTCCAAATTCAATGGAACTATCGAACACAAATATAAGGTCTCATTAATTGACATTTGTGAAAATCACAAGAAAGGAACATAACACACAAAAAGGCTAAATAAAGCTTAGGCCTCTTAAAATTTAACAAAGAACTCACTTAATCCTAAAATCATTGCTTGTATCCAATGGAACTCTCAAAATTCTAATATGAGCATCCAAACTCCAAATGTTGACATAAGTCACCCAAAGGCTAAAAGTTTACATTTTTTCATTTTAGGACCTCAAATCCTCAAAAATATTGAATTTGAAAACGGAAACTCTTGTAGACCACTTTCCACATTTGGGGACTAATGGAATCGACCTAATTCTATTCCAACACTCACAACTCCAAAATCCACCAAAATCTATTTTTAAGAACTTTAGCCTTTCAAAACCCAAAACATACATAATTCATAAATTTTTACTCAAATATTGAAAAAACTTTAAAATGTAGCCTAGGTTAAATATAGAGATGGTTAAAATAGTCATTTTTACAAAATTCCCAAGAATGACTAATTGGGTCATTTCATTATCCACCACCGAAAACCATGTTCATTTTTTATCATAAATAAAATAAAGTACATGGAGCCTCAAAAGTTAAGGATATCTTGCATACATGTAAATTCTGACTCCTAAGTCACCTCACCAACTGAATTGTGCTTCCAGTGCCCCTTCACGGAGCAATCTCCTTGGTCCTAAGCTTTCATACCCTCCCATCCAAGATGGCTATAAGATCCTTCCCAAATGACAAGTCATGACCTAAAACTATTGAATCAAGTGAAAAGATGTGGGAATTATCTGGCACGTACTTTCGGAGCATGGAGATATGAAACATAGGATGCATAACTAATAATATATAGATCAAAATCTTAAAAGGGCCAATGAACCTAGGGCTAACCACTTCCTTCTTTTAAAACATGATCACACCCTTCATGTGTAACACTTGGAGCCAAAACATGATCACTCCCCATTAATAGTAGGGATCAAATTCATTGGTATACATAACTTGTCAATCGACTCTAGGCTATCAAAAATCTAGTATGAATCATATGAACATGCTCCATAGCCTCTCTAAGTAAGACGATATCTTAACATTCCATCTGAGCCAAATCAAACCAACTGATTAGAGAAAGCGAGCCTAATAGTGATAGCATTCATAAACATAATAAAAATAATCGAAATTGATAACCAGATGATTGCGAAAGCTAAAATAAGTATACTCTTGTACAAATATTTTGTAGTGACTTATAGTGCGTCGTTTGAGGACAAACAACGAATATAAGTTGAGGGTGTTGACGTTCCGTGGTTTCACGGTACTTTCAATGCTTTTTCCTTTAAGTTTAGTGTGTGTCTAAGGCATTTTTGTTTTAGTTTTAATGAATTTTTCTCTTTGTTTGCAGGAAATATCTCTAGGATGAAAACATGGAAGAATTGTGCTAAAATTACAGAAGTGACAACCTACGGAGCCATCGACGGTTCGTCGACCCCTCGACGGTTCGTATGTGGCCACCGTCATATGATGAAAATGTTGTTGAAGGAAGATCGAAGAATTCTGACCAAGTGTGGGGGTACGAAGGCTCTCGACGGACCGTCACCTCCACGACGGACCGTCCTGCACATCCGTCATCGTTAACAGAAAGTAGATCCAGTACCCGACTTTAAAAGATTCTAAGTGTGGAACGACGGGGAGCCTCGACGGTCCGTCGATCCGGTCGTTGACTTAGACGCATTTTTTTGGGCAAATTTTTCTTAAATAGATTTTCTTTTTATGTTAGGACTTCTTTATTATAAATACTGGTAAAAACCTCATTTTTGGAGGTTAGACTCTTGGGTATTTTTATTTTTATTGTTTTAGTTAGTTGAACTTGTGATATTGAGAAATTATTCTATTTTTCGAAAATCGTTGTTGCAAGAGTATTTGATTAATTCAAGCAATTTTCGAATTTTATTCAATCTCATCAAAGTAGTACATGAATTCTTATCAACTCAATATGAATTGTTGATTATTAACATGGGTAACTAAATCCATAGCTAGGGTTGTGGAACCATGGGTATTAACAAGGTAAAACCTAGCTAAAATAACAATTCTAACTAGTGTCCTTCAAGTATGATAATTTCTTTCGTTAGAAGTCTTTTAACGAGTGCGGACGGCATTAGAAACTCGCCTTGTTTGCTACTTGTCTGGACCAAGTAGGTATATCATAAACATAATTATCAAATGTTACATTTAGTATAACTATCTAATAGGCTAGTGTCGTTGGGTACGAAGTAACTCCAAGCCTACATCGATTGTGAGCTTAATATGAGGTAAAGTAAGGTTTAGTAAAGCACACACACGTACAGGACCCAAGGTGCAAGTGAAATTCCCTATTGCAACCAAGGATTAGGGTCATAACTTATCATTTTGCATTCAAGTCTAGGAAAGGATTGCATAGCTAGAATTACGCGTTATTAACCTGTTGGGAACACTTAAGGCCCTAGTTACTTTCAATTACTTGATAAAAATCAAATCTTTGATTTGGTCACTTGTTTTTACTTAGAAATAGCTAATTACATTCGTTTCTTAAAACCGTCCTTTTTTGTTACTTGTTTTCGGAAAGGACTTGACTAAATAAAGGTAATAGTAGGTTAAAGTTAAGTATAAAATATTCTCCTCTTGGGATCGACCCCAACCCCATAGTTGGGTTCTTTACTTGATACGACCGCTTATATTTCTTTTCGAGAAGTAAATTTGAGTGTATCAATTAATATACTAGTGGCTTGTACACGCGACAACCAATTTTGAGGTTATTGTAGAATGACTAATTTTTTCGCTCTATTGCTATTATTATTTTACTTTCCGTCTTTCTTTCATATTGCTGGGTTTGAGGCTGACTTGCTATTAATTTAAATTCATTTATTGTTGATAATGATAAAAATAAAAAGGGAAATGATTGTATGTAATTAAATTGATTTTGTACTAGCTTTATTTACGGTATATGATTATAATTCTTATCGCTCCAAATAAAATTTTGTGGTCTAACTAATAAATGTCATGTTAGGAGGAGTAAATAATAACAAAAAAATAACTACTAAGAAGTAAATTTTATTTATTGTGATAACATTTAAAAAAAATAAAAAACGCATATTGAAAGTTCAACAATAACATATTACAGAAACTATTATTAAACATGATAACTCATTATTACAGAAAATATCATTCTTCATAATAATCAACACTCAATGAAATTCAGAAATCATTAAAAATGGTGGACTCGTACTTGTGTTACATCAGTTTTCATTATATCGTATTGAATCTCTAACTAATTCGGATTCTTAGGGACACTCTCTTACAAAAAAAAATTCATATTTAAGGCTCAAACTCAAGACCTCTGGTTAAGGATGGACGGATCATATACATCCCATCACAACTATTCTTGGTACTAATAATAACTTATTCAATTTCTCAATGACATTAAGTTGTTGAGTTCTACCAACAATATTGTGTTGGAATAGAAGTTAATATTCCTTCATCCTTAACTAGTGGTGTCAAGTTAGAGTCTTGGGCATGAGTTACCTTTGTTAGAAAGAGGTTTACCCTTAATTTGAAACGTTAGCATTATACAAATCTAATTGAGGCTTAATAAGAATATTTGACACCTAAGTAAAAAAACATTTTCTTCTTGTACTAATGAATATCAGACATTTGTGGAAAAAATATTGAGGGTGTACTCACAGATTATGAAATTAGTCTCATCAAATCTCCGTCATCTGGTGAATAACTCCACAATCTCCTTAATGAAATATTTATTTTCTATGTGTTTTGTGTTCTCTACATATAAAGTATCATTTTTATATTTTCCTGAGCTATTAGTTTAGATTCATTATGTTTATTACGATAATTTTTTTGTAAAGGAGATGATTGTTCGTCCAATTAGATTAATCTTATGCCTAGTTTTCTTTGTGGTGTGGTATGATGGCTTTATAGGTCCAATTAAAAATTTTGTGTTCTTAAATTATTAAATGACGGTATTTAATCAAAATCAGGAGGAGTAAATTACAATAGAAATTCACTAGTAATATGTGAATTTTATATATTCTGATGTCATTATATTCTCTTTAAAGTTTATTTTAATCACATACTGAAAGGCAAAAAAATAATAGATCTCAATGAAATATCAAACGTGACAACTTATTATTAATATTATAGAAATTATCATTCTTCTAGATAAACGAGTTCCAATAGAATTCGGAATAAATTATAAATTATAATTAGTATTATTTTCACTTGATTTCAATATGTCATTTTGAATCCCCAATTAATTTGACTTTAGAGAGACACTCTCTTACAAGATTTTCTTCATATTCAAGGCTCAAACTCGAGACCTCTTGTTAAGGATAGATGGATCATATACAACCCACCACAACTTTTATGGTACTACTAATGACTTGATTTACTTTCTCTTAAATATATGACAATATGTTGGATTTATTTGTTGTATTCTACCAACAAATATTTTGATTGAGTGAAAGTTAGTATTTATTTATCCTTAGCCAGAAGTGTCAGGTTCGAATCTTAGACATGAGTTACCTAGGTGAAAAAGAGGTTTACCCTATATTTGGGACTTTTTGTTATTCAAATCCTATTGGGTCATAGGTGTGGAAATGTGTTAGAAAATAAAGAGGTTATTGAAAAGAACATATGGTGGGAATCAAAGAGGGGTACTGTTAGCATTTGGTATGATAATTGGATTAATCTTGGTCCTTTATATCTCCAAACTTATGAATTTCTGGGCTGTCATTTTCTGGCAGATGAAGATGTTTTCTTGAAAGAGGATGGTTAAGACTTGTGTATTATGCAAGACATCTAGCCTAATAACCTTGTTGAGTATGTTAGGTTAAATATTAGTTATTGTAGGCAATATGTTTAAGTAGATAAACCATGGTGGATTAAGTCTCGTAGTGAGAAATTCACTATCAAAACTACTTGGTACATCCTCATAAATAGATCTCACTGTAGTGATGACTTGAAGAAGTCATGGGTGAATGAGATTCCTTAAAAGGTTTCCTTTTTCGGATGTACGGTATGGACACAAAGAGTTCCTGTGACTGATATGGTATCTTCTTGGGATCCTAATGTTTCTAATTTATGTCATTATTGTAGATCTTATTTGAGGGAAATATTAGAAGATTTATTCTTATCGGGAGAAATAACTAATTTTATTTGGAATAACTATGCTAGGGTTGCTAGATTACAGGTCCTAGGTTATAAGTTAAACAAGCTATGAAGAAATGGTGGTAGTTTCAAAGTAATTGTAGAGTGAAGATGATTTGTCAACCAATTCCTAATATTATTCTTTGGTTTCTATGGAAGAGAAGGAATAAAATTTTACATGGTGGTTCTTATTCTAGTGACGAAGTTATATGAGATATCAATGCTGCCATTCATAAGTTTGTTAGGTTAAATTTCAACTTCTTAAGGTTCCCTAATAATTGGCCTCAGATGTGGTTTAAATGTAATATTGATGGAGCTTTTAGTTTAGGTTCAAGTGATGTTGTGTTCTATTTGAGAAATCATGACGTCAATCTAGTAGGAGCTAAATTCATAAAAATTGATGATTCAGCTAACTTAGTGGTTGAGGCTAAGGAAATAAGTGAAGGTCTTCAATGCTGTTTTGATAAAGGATTCTCCGATATTATCGTGGAATCAGATTAACTATCTATGGTTAACATTATTAGTGGAACCTAGGAGGTTCTTTGGAGTGTTTCAATGGAAGTCAACGATATAAATAGGATCACAAGTGTCATTTCAGTGAGAGTACAACCCACCTTAATGGAGGAAAATACTCTAACATAATTTATAGTTCTATTGATACATATGAATTCAAATTATTTTAAGAAGTTTCAAGTAAAGGGAAGAGAATTGTCAATCTTGATATAGATAGTACTCTAATCATTAGAATTAAGCACCTGAGTTGAACTAATAGTTATAATTAAAAGTTACAAGGTTTGCTATCTTTCGTACAAGTCACACTATTGAGTTACAAGCGAGGCTACAAAAGATTTTTTGGATCGATGTCTAGTTAAGTTTGAAATATTTTTGATTGGTTGATAATATTTTGCACCCGGTGAGACATTTGAGGTGTTCATTTGATACTAAATAAGGATTTAAAAGTATTACTCATTAACTTCAGATAAGTCGAACTTAATTTAACTCAATCACAATTTTCTATTGTAACATATTTGAAATAGTAGTCCAATTCAGTATATAGACTTTTTATGGTGGTATTACTTCATATTGAGGGATTAATTCCATTTAAGGATAGGTTATGAATGAGACAAATATTTCAAGTAAAGTTTGACTACATGATAGAAGTACTAGAGTTGAGTTGGCTGCTTAAGCACTAATATTGCTGGCTACTAACCCCTGTAGTTTGTGACCTTGTTAGAAAGAAACTGAATTCCCCACATAATATGATGGTAATTATCCACCACCAAAAAAAGGAGTGAAGTTTTGAGATATCAGATCTAGGTTCTTGAAAATTTTTCAAAAATTAGAAAATAATTCAAAGTGGTAGAAACTTATCTGACATCACCATTTCAGATTCATCTAGACTTGATCCCAGATCTAGCTCAAAAAAGTGGTAAAACTAGGCTAGCCGTTGGAGGGGAGGAGACTTTAGCAAATGAATTATTCTTGGTTTAATATCTTCAGTCAACTTGTGAGATATTAGATCGAAATCCTTGATGAATTGAGTCTGAAATTGGAAAATAACTCAAAGTGGTAAAGATTTACCTAGTATATCATTTCACATTTTCCCAGATTGGGACCAAAATCTAGATCACAGAAGTTTTACCACCAATGCTAGATATTGGCGGGGTGGAAACTTCATTCGATGAAATTATCCCTGGTTTAATCTCTTCAAGTGAACTTGTAAGATATCATATATAAATTCTTGATGAATTGAGTTTGAAATGGTAAAATAACTCAAAGTGGTAGATACTTACCTAATATCATCATTTTAGTTTCATCCCAGGCTGAGATCTAGATCTAGCTCACGGAAGTGGTAATAATCGTGCCAAGTGTTGGCGTCAGGAAGCTTCTTCCAATGAAATTATCCTTAGTTTAATCAATTCAAGTGAAATTGTGAGATATCACATCAAGATCCTTGACGAATTGAGTCTGAAATAGGAAAACATCTCAAAGTGGTAGAGACTTACCTGATAGCATCATTTCAGATTCGTCACGGGTAGAGATATAGATCTAGCTCACATAAGTGTTAACACTAGTGATAGTCGTCGGTAGGGAGAATCTCTTCAAGTGAAGTTGTGAGATATCATATCTAAATTCTTGATGAATTGAGTCTAAAGTTGAAAAATTACTCAAAGTGGTAAAGACTACCTAATATCATCATTTAAGATTCTTCTAGACTTGAGTTCCGATCTAGTTCACAGAAGTGGTAACACCGGTCTCAGCCATTGGCCGGAAGGATATTTCATTCAACGAAATTATCCTTTGTTTAATCTATTCTAGTGAAGTTATGAGATATCAAATCTAAATCATTGATGAATCGAGTCTGAAATTTGAAAATAACTCAATATGGTAGAGACTTACCTCATATCTTCATTTCAAATTTCAAGTTGAGATCCTATCGAAACTATCGAATTTGGGCACAATAGTGTCTGTATAATCTATTATCTGTGTGTGTGTGGTGTGTGTGTGTGTGTGGTGTGTGTGTGTGTGGTGGTGTGTAATCGGAAAAGGGCCTAAAATACCCTTGAATATTGAAAAATGGTACAAAATAACCCTTCTCCACCTATTGGCCTCAAATGCCCTTTTCATCCACCTAGTGGGTTCCCAAATACCTGTCATCCACCTATTGGGTCCAAAATAACCTTGTCATCCACCTTTGGGTTCAAATCCCCACTTCTTTTGATTGTTTTAAAATTAAATTCTTTAAAAACTTTTTCAAATACTTGCCGTTCAACTTTTTGGTTATATTTAATATTTATTAATATAATTTATAACTAAACCCACTACCCACGCATTACTAACTCAAACACCCCAACCAAGTATATCCAACTATATATAAAAATTCATCAGAAACCGACTAAGCACAATCGAATTATATATTCCTGAAAATGACATCTAAATTAATTCGAGTCCGAATCGAAGTCAATTAAATTTAGATGAGCTTCTTATTTAGGAGGACACTTTCAATTGATTGATTGAATTAAGAAATTTATGATTTAAGGTAAAAGTAATACATACCGAATTTTCATGCACTTCTTTTTTAAATATAATTTTATAAATACTTGTGATTTGTTTAAAATCTTTTAATATAATAAGTTTTGAAAAAAGTTAGCCTATGAAGTACATCACATAATTGAGACGTAAGAATAATTAATCATGAACATAGTCTGACTTTAAGGTTATCGATAATTATGGATTTAGACACTTGAAATGTACGATAATTTACTCTGAGATCATTTTCGCTCAAATTTTTTAAAAACACTCAATGCAGTAGATTTCGTTTTGTTGCCATTAATAATGTGACGGGTTTATTAATTTGGAGGGGCTTAATTAGGTTTTTGGGGCTCGTTTGTAGGAGTAACACTCCACCCAAGTGTCTGCGTCGCTCTCTGTCTGTGTCTCTTTCCCTTCCTGTCTTCGTCTGGCGCCCTTCGCGGTCTCCTGTACGCGCTCTGGTGTGTCGTGCGTCTCGTCCTTTGCGGTCCCCTCGTGTGTGTGTCTGCTCTCGCGTACACCACTCTCTCTGTCGTGTGTCTCTCTGCCTCCTCCTCCGCCCCTGCGGTGTCCCTGGTCAAATCTCAGCGTGCAGTGTGTGGTAGCAGGCGTGCTCACTGCCAGCCCACGGGGGGCTTAAACATGACAGTATGCCCTCTCTTGCTCGGCTGCTGTGCTGGACGTGTGCTCTGCTGCGTTCCGTTCCGTGCTCTCCCGTCCTCGCGTCGTTCTTACGGTCGTCGTGTAATACTGCTCTCCCCCCCTTCGGCTGAGGGTGCGGGTGTCGGTGGGGCCTCCCTTCCGCCTTCGTGTTCTCTGGACAGTAAGGTGGGTGAAATATATATAATATATATATAATAATATATATATATCGCGTGAGGGGGGGGGGTGAGGGGGGTCGTCTGGCGCCTTATATAACTCATATATATTATGATACTATTTTCATTCCCACGACCCAGACTAACCGCCGATGGGAGACCATAATACCTTAGTTTCCAGTTCCAACCAACCGAATCATAATACGAAAGAATTTAGTTTGAAGCAAATTAAGCTAAATAACCAAAGTTCTATAACTTCCGAAGATCTAAAAACTAAATATTGTGGAAATACACCTAGAACTAAAAGTCAATGCACCAAAACATCGAATAATGAACTAAAAAGTCAACACGTTAAGGTAGTGGATCCTGATTACTATATATAATTGTTTCACGGTTTAACATATTTATTCTCTATTTACCGCTTTCCTATTTATCCCCATATTTTAAGGCTTTAACCTATTTATTCGCTGTACCAAAAATCTCTGATTTATTAATATAATATACCTACCATTACCGCGTGGAAGTTTACTTATCGGGTGTTTACCATGGATACTGGGTTTTTCTCTTTTCTCTCTCTAGATCTCTCTCTCTTTCTCTCTCTAGATCACTGTATCCAGGCTAAGGAGATTCAACACGATCCACTGAATTATGAATATTCAAGCTTGGATCGAGAAGTTTGATGGACCAATTTCAGTTTTTTGGAAGAGGCAGATCGCAGATTACTGTACTAGAAAGATCTTACGAACCGCTGAGCGGGGTGAAGCCGAAATCCATGACGGAGGAGAAGTGGAAACTCAGATCTCCAGGCCTCTAGGGTTGATCCGTGTGACTTGTCAGAACCTTGGCGTTCAAACCTGTTGAAGGAAGACTATACGGCCGGTCTGTGAAGGGCACTGTCAAACATATATAAAAACCATCGGCTATGACACGGTATATTTGATGCCGTATATGTTCAATTTACAGATGTCTGAGAATGGCTGTGTTTCGATCATATAAACAGTTCAATAATGATTGTGAGTCAACTCAATTCTGTTGATATTAATTGCGAAATGAATTAAAGGCGTTGATTTTGATATCATCTCTCCTGAGGTCTTTGGGATAGACTCGTTGTTGGTTTGCGATTAGCTGTTCCCGTGATTGAGAAACTTGAAGTTTGATGACATCTGTGGTGGATGTTTTTCTTAGCGAAAGTTTCGCAAACGAAGTGGAAGATTCATCGGGCGTGCCTCTCAGCGGTGATCGAAGGGGGAGAAGTAAGACGAAGGACACAATCAACACGGTTCGACAAAATAAAGAATCCGAGGAAAATCCCTGAACAGATCAACTGACTTGTTGGAAACTGATTGAGAAAAAGGGCACTTTCGGATGGACTGTACAAGCCAACGAAGAAACAGATCAAAAATTTTGGAGATAACACTGATTCTGTAAATTCAGCAGAGGACATTGGGGAATCTCTAAGCCTTAGTGTGAACAGCCAGTTGAACTTGGATTTGGATTCTGGTGCATCTTTCCATTCGTCATCAAGCAAGGAGTTGTTCCAAAATTTCAAATTGGAAATTTTTTAAAGTATATCTTGCTGACAATAGAGCCTTAGAGATTGGAAGGAAAGGGGGATGGTTGCAAAAGACCACCCCTCCGGGAAACCGTGGACACTGAGAGGATGAACAAACATTGAAGATTGTCAATGAGTAATGAGGATACACTGTGGGCTATAACCCAAACACTTTGGGGCGATGCTTTTGAGCACAGTTGCATACGTGAATCAACAGGGGACCATCAAGTTCCTTTAGGTTCAAGATTCCAGAGGAGGTTGTGACCGGAAAAGAAAACTCCAGTACCAACTCGACACTTGAGGACTTTTGTTTGCACTGCTTATGTTTAGGTTATTCTAGAAAAGAGAGACAAGCTTGATGCCAAGGCGTGAAGTGTTACTTCAATAGTCTATTGTTCTGATTTTGTTTGGATTACAAGGTTTTGGGATGACAAGAACGAAAGAATCCTGAGACCTTGTGGACTGACGATTGATTATATCCTTTACAGGACAGAGAGCAGAAGTTCTAGAGATTTCAAAAGCAAAGTGGGGGGGAATTTGAGGTGAGTGGAGAAGAGTAACCCCAGAGATGTTCGAAGAAATACTCAACCAACTCCTAATGAAAGAATCTGCAGTGGAGCAAGTTACACCTGAGCAGGTGTTAAGGAGATTATCCATATCCATCAAGGGCCACAAGACATTTGGTATTCCCCTTCATTACACTATCTATTGCTGACTGATGAGGGGGAACTACCAGAGTCTTTTTGATTAGGGCCCTACAGGTGGAGGATTCGATCAAGTGGGACAAGCCATGGATGAAATAATTTAAGGTCACGGGAAAAGAACGACCATTGTGTTGAACTGTACCCCCTGCAAGGACGAGAGCTTTACTGAACAAGGGTTGTTCAGAATCAAAACTGAACCAGATGGCAAAAGAACATGTTCAAGGCTCTTTAGTGGTTAAAAATAATATTCACAAAGAAAGGTATTGATTATGAATAAATAGTCTCTCCGGTTTGTGAGTTAACCTCTATTCGAATTCTGTTGAGTGTTGTTGCAGCACATCGGATAATTTGCATCTAGAGCACATGGATGTACAACCTGTGTTTTTACATGGAGAATCTTGACAAAGAGAATCTCTTATGCAGCAACGAAAAGATGTGTGTTTCTCCAGGCAAGGACCCTGGTGTGCAAGCTCACCGGAGCTTGTATGGACTAAAGCAAGCACCAAGGCAGTGGTACAAGAAGTTTATCCTCCTTCATGACCAAGAGTGGATTCTGTAAACTGAAAAGGATCCTTGTTGTTACTTTCAAGAAATATCCTGATTCATATGTCTTTCTACTCTTGTATGTAGATGATCTTTGATTGCATGATCTAGTATGATGGATACATCAATCTGAAGACAAGGTTGTCTGCAGCGTTTGAGATGAAGATTTTTGGGTCCAGCAGGAAGCAGATTTTTGGGGATTAAGATTTCTCGGGTAAGATCTGTTGGCACTTTTAAATCTAAATCTCCTTTCCCGGTCCCGCTTGGCAACTCATGCAGTTGATAACAAGTGTGACCTGAAGGCGAGCAAGCTGGCCTATCGGCGTCTGTGTACTGTCTAGCCACGCCTCGCCTGCCTGTGAATCTATACTCTCCTTCACTCTCATTGCGCCGTCTCCTGAGGTCTCCGCGATGCACTGTTTACACATATAGGGGGGGGGGGGGGGCGGAGCAGTCACGTCGCAAGTCTGATTGCTGCTCTCCTGGGCTCTCTTTGTGGGACCGTGGCGCTCGGTCTTCCTTCATCATCTGCACTTGGTATTCATAAATGCTATAAGCAGTTTTTGGTAGGGTTTGATGTTGCTATGGTCTGCACTAACCTGAATATAGCACCTTAAGTGGGAGTTGTTAGCAGGTAATGCGACACTGTGAAAGGCATTGGAAGTTGTTAAGTGGCTTCCTGATATATCTGAGAGGTATAACATCCAGTACTTCACTTGTTATGGCAAGGCAATGTGACTCTACAGGGTTTTGGTGGATGTTTTGATGTTGGTGGGGATGTTGACTCGAGGCAAGAGTATATCGGTACATTTAACCATATGTGGAACAGCATTGGAATTGATGTCAAGGGCTTCAAGAAGGTTGGTTTCTCTTTTCATCTACTGAAGCTGAGTATGGGCAATAGCGAAGTTGTGAAAATATATTATATGGCTGGCAGATTCTCTTGAGGACTTGTGGCAGAAGCCGAGCGAGAGATTCTTTACTCAGATAGCTCAGAGTGCTCATATAATTGGTAAAAATCTAATCTATCATTCGAAGAACAAAGCAATCAGAAGGCGATACCATTTCACTGCAGGGCATTGGATGATGGTGATATGGGCTGGGAAATAGAGGGTGCAAAAGACCCGGCAGACATGTTGACGAAATGTGTTGATTTGTGGGAAACTGAGGTGGATGTAAAACCTCGGTTGTTGGTCTCTGTAGTTGTTTACTACAAGATCTTGGCGGTGCATAAGATGTTGATATGAAAAATTTTTTTTTTGAGAAGTATTTTTTGGAATACTGAGAGTCATCTCCAAGTGGGAGAATTCTTAGGTGTGATCCTGATTAATATATCTAACTGTTTAACGTTTAACCTAAGTTATTTCTCTGTTTTTAAGAGTCTTTCCTATTTAGTCTCTATTTTAGGCCCTTTTCCAATTTATTCCTCTGTAACCAACAAATACTCCTGATTTCTTAAATATAAATTACCTTCACCTCACCACCTCACCTCCTTGGAATTTACTTACGGGGTGTTTACCAACCACACGAAAATATGTATTTTCTCTTTCTCTCTCTAATCTCTCATCTCCTCTTGCCTGAAATTCGTGTGGTTTTTCTCAGCTAGTGTGTGTGCGTGATTCGATCCTCACAAAACAGGAAGGTATACCACCCCAACTAATGATTAAGTACAACTAGAAAAGCCTAAGTCTAAAATATGGACATAAACGAAAGGAGAACTCATGACAACCCGGAAGAACTAGTCCACCCTTGAATTCAATCGACAATCAATGATCTTCTAAACGAGGTACGTCAATAGCCTCCTGAAGATGCCATGTACTAAACAAAGAAAGAGCAAGTGGAGCATCAGTACACTCTCACAATGTACTTGTAGGATCATGCATCTATCCAACTAAGTGCAACATATATAACTTATTACAACAATAAAATCACATACATATATGAAACATATACAATATTATTAACATTTACAAAGAAGGTGACAAATTTACATTTCTCAAGATACACAATTATAACAAATCATTGGTCTTCTCATGAAACCAAAACCTAAACAATAATCATATCAGAATGTGGTATTCGATCAAATGTTTATGCCAGAACGTGGAAACCGATCCCATATTTATTCCGACATGTGGAAACCGATCCAAGTTAGTGTGTTAGAACACAACACCCGATCCATTCAAGAAGCCACAATAACAAACATAAGTATATTCTTAAATCATACAATTAAGTCACGATACAAGGAATTCATCATTCATCTATCTCATTTACAATAAGTGTGATCAATAATGTAACATTTGCATAACATTTGCATACATACACGTATCACAATGAAGCAAAAATAAACATATATCACACAATCATGATATCACAATCATCACATACCTCGAAACAAGCTTGAAAGCCTTAAGAAAATTTGATTCTTTCCTTTCCGGATTCGTTTCACTTGTTCTTGGTCTACAAACAATCATAACAATACGGAAATCAATAGAATCATAACAATAATAAAATTATTGGTAATTACCCAGATTACCAATAATTCTATCAACCCCAGATCATACTCATGATCCCCATACCCAGATTAGGGTTTTCTTCACCATAATTTCCACATCAAAACCCTTCCTCATCGATAATTACTAATAAGATTACATTTGACGGATTGAAAAATGGATTTGGGGAGTTGAAATCTTACCTTTCGTCTCAAGAATGGTCAAAAACTATTAAGAAAACCCATTGGTTCGTTCTTTATCTCTCAAGTTCGAAAATTACAGAATAAAACGTTTTTGAGGTTTATTTATATGACTTTAAGTTGCGTTTGTCCCAACATGGTAGCACCCACCTCGCTGCAGCAGACCCACCCTGACGGCAAAAATACTGCCTCTGCGACTCACACGGAAATAGTGATCTATTTTATAAATTTCCAAGACTTTGTTTCACAAACCCTTTAAACTAACGATACTGAGAAACTACTCCTTCACTGTAAGATCAATTTTTGGAGTTTTACTCGTCCAAATTTAATTCTGTAAAGTCGTACGAGTTCCTTATCGACTTACGTATCTATTCATGTGATCAAATACACAATTAGATCTCCAAAATTCTACCAGATTTCCCTATACCTCATAGACTCCAATTTCATCCCCATCTAGACTAGGTTGGGAAATCTCAAGTTAATACGGAAAAAAAATTCGATCCAAAATTTTCCCTGTTGGATTTTCTAAAATGAACCTGGTCGCTAAAATAGATACAATTTACCCATCACTCGTTCTCTAGTGACAAACTTAGGAAAACATGCTAAAGAAGGAAATGAGTAGTACTTGAATCGACGTACAATTTGGGATACTTGTTGTCACGCCCCTTTTTTTTCTCTCAATATTTTTTGATTTTTTATTTGATTTTGAAGAAAAAGGTTTTTTTCCAATTAAGTGAATTTTTGAAAACAGGATCATTTATTATGTCGAGGCGCCACTTGAAATTGGAGTTTTGGTGTTTCCAAGTCACCTTATTTATCCCTAATCCAAAAGGAAATTTTGAACTCTATTTTTTATTGGTCCCTCGAACTAGAATCCGGTAAGGATTTCCGTTGACCGAGGGAACGGTGTTAGGCACTCCCTCATGTCCCGTGTTCTAGCCACGGTCGCTTCTTGACGATGATAATTACTAAACTTAATTTTGAATATTAATTAATTTTTAACAACTTAGTAATAAATGTTTTTTTTCATTTTATTCTCCTCATTTATTTTAAACCTTTTTAAAATCGTTTTAGTTTATTTTTAAATCTATTGAAATTTTTTATTATTTTTGGTGTGGTGTCCATTAATTACAAAATTTGGAAACATCATATTTAGTTAGATATTTTATCTATTTTCCATTTTTTATTTATTTTGCTTTTTACATTTTTTTTTTATATTTTTTTTTATGTTATATGGGGATAATTTATATAGGTAGTTTAATAGTTAGAAAAAAATTTGAGTTCAATACTTTAGGATTTCTATTTATTTTTTTAATTTAAAAATAGAAAGAGAAATTTATGAGATTTGAAATATTTTAAAAATCACAAAAATTCCTAAATCTATTAGGACTAATATTAATTCAGAAAGGTTTTAACTTTTTTTTATGTAACAATTTTTAACATTTTGTCTCTGTCTCTTTTTTTAAAAAATAATTTATTTAAATTTTAGATCATCTTTGTTTACGTTTGTTATCTTTTTTCTTTTTGATATTATATTTATATATATATATAAATTAGATATATATATTTATATAATATATTATATCTATATATAATATCATATATATACTTTAACGTTCCTTCACTAAAAATAAATAAATTTTATGCTACATTGTACGCTCAAATCTACTTCTCAAAACGAAGTACAGCGTATCGCGTCAATTAATAACGCCAACTAATGAGGTTGGTATCGTTCCCACTAGGAAAATATCTAAACTTAACTTTATCCTTTGTTATTACTATTGTTCGGTTGATACTTTCTTTAGAAAGTAAACATAAAATTGGGGGGTTTTTGTAATTATCCTAATGAGTAAAAAATAACTAGAATGAATTTAAAGCGACACTTAACGTTTTTGAAGTTTTAGGTTTTTAATCAATTAATCAACGGTAACTAGGGTTTCGCTGTTCCCCACAGGTTCATAACTTGATAATTTCTAACTTATAGACAATTCTTTCCTAATAATCTTTCCATGTAAAGCCAAGTGAGAAGTAATGCTATTTCTAATCCTTGTCCGGCATCTTGCGAAAATCTCACTCCCGCCAACCCTTGGTCCGGCTTAACGGTGTGGCTTTCCTACCCTATTTGTTTACCACTCATCTTAAGCATCGTATTCATATTTGGACTAAGTTATTAAACCTCGATACCAACATCAATACTAACCCGTTAGATAGTTTACACTAAATCTATGTTATAATTTTTTCTTTCCTATTTCTACCCTCCTTGGTCCAGCACGTACATTAAGGTGAGTTCTAAAACGCTGATCATTTCGTTAAAAAAGACTTCTAAGCGAAAGAATTATTACTACATGCAAGACATCTTTTCTAGAAGTGTTATTTAACTAGGGTTTAATTCAATTATATGCCTATACACATAACGAATTCATGACGTACTTCAATAGAAAATAGTAAAGTCCGAAAATTGCTTATTAATCACCAAAAATCACTTGTAAGAATCTCCAAAAAATCCTCCCAACACTAATAACGTCTAATAATATGATTTCTAATCTAGCATGTCTAACCTCAAAAATGAGGTTTTTGAACGATTCTATACAAAATAAAAAAACCAAAATAAAATTTACCTAAGAATTCTAATTGGTTGAAAATCCTCCAACACCGGCTAGGGTCGACGGACCACGCGACGGACCGTCTGGTCAGACGGACCGTCGTGGACTTCCTGTCGCCCATACTTGGTGGCAATTTCGTCTGCTGCTTTCTTCATGTCCCCCCTCGACGGTAAGTCATGACGGACCGTCATATGCACAACGTCGTCCGCGGGCTCGTTTCAAATACTTCAACTCTTGATCTTTGTCTTGGGAATCCACTTCTCTGATCTTCACGACGACCTGCAGGACGGAACCGTCATCGCATGACGGACCCGTCACAAGCTTCGTAATCCACACTTGGTCAGCCTTCCCTCTTCCTTCCCAGCTTCTCACGCTTGCCACCTACGGACCGTCACAGCACGCGGACCTTCATAAGCTCCGTAGGTGTCTCTTCTGCATTTTTCGCTCAAAATCTCCGCATTCAAGCTTTGGACAGATTCCCTGAAAACAACGAGAAACTTATATCAAAGTTAGACAAAAAGGCTTTCGGACACACTACACTTAAGGAAAGTATTCATTCATACCCGTGAAATCACGGTATATCACACCCTCACTTAAAATAAAATTCGTTGTTTGTCTCAGCGACGCAACTATGACTCACTACACAAATCTTTGGACCATGATATTCATCGTTTTTTATCCTTTGCAATCATTTGGCTATTCAATCCCGCTTTGAATCTCATCAAATCTATGCATGCTATCACTATTAGGCTTGAAATTTGTGGATTCGAACAGGACACAGACTTACCATGCACTAACACCCTATCCCTTCAATGTCTCACCCGAGGTGCTAACACTTCCGCCATTGCAACTAAGTGTCCTCACTTTAGAAATAAAATCCTCATTTTTCACACATGATTTCAGTTGAGGTATCAGGATTACATTTCCAACCCTCGCTCTCAGAACAAAGTCCCACTCATTCATCTATTGCATAGCTTGCCCTTATTTTCACTCCTTAAGTTTCACTATTCAACCCTTAGAATCACGATAGACTTTTTAGCTTGTAACGTAGGCTCAGAGTCAGGTAGGTAAGTTTTTATATTTAGGTATATTTTAAGTGACTTTTTTGCCTACTTGACACATCGTCTAAACCTTCCACTTCTATTTCTTTCTTTAGCTCGCCCATTTCTCCTATTCTCTCACCTTTGCTCGTTTTCCCTTCTTTCTCAGTTGTTAAGTAACTCTTTTCTTTTCTTGTTTTGTAATTCTTGTATTTCTCTTTTTCTTCCTTTTCTTTCAAAAACGATTTCTTGAACTCACTTTACTTTTGTTCTTTCCTCTCTCTTTTTTCTTTCAAAACCCACTTTCCAGACATTCCTCATCATCGCCCACCCGCATCATGCTTTGCCCTGAGTCAAAGGTACACATACCAAAGTGGTCAGGGGCCAAAACGAAGGTTGTTATACATTAGCCACCACTCAACTTATGCCACTTTTGCATAAGCTAGGTGCACATGTCCAAGAGGAACCGGCCAACTATTGTTTTCCCAGAAAAGATTCAAGTTGGGGGTGAAAAAAGAAAGGTCTAATTTTAATTGCTCAAATTATGTGGATCCAAGAAGGATAAACCCCCTTTCATTTGGGTTTTCTTTTATTTGGCTAGAAATGGCCTATATGAATAAGGCCTATTATCCTTTCCTAATTGTCTGTTACAGTTACTTAGCAGGACTACCAGGCCAGTTCTAAGCTCAGTCCCAGATAGTGGACTATTCCACTTTCCCCACCCTCACTTGATAATCTCATCACTATACCAGATTATCAGACACCTCGTTTGACTTGAAAGATTTAGGATATGCAAGGTGTAACTCTATTCATGTTTAGAGCCACACAATTATAGTTACTAACAGCCTAGTCATCGCAACATTTTGCCGTTTTTTCGGGATTCATTTTAAGCCATCATGCTTTTAGAGTTAACTATGTACAACAGATATTACGTGCCGGTTCAACAGAAAAAGTAATCAGTCTTTTGGATAAAAAGAACACAGGCAATACAACCCCAAAAGAGGATCTGAGTTGTGGGCACTCGACTTCACCCTACACTCACTTTCCATTTACCCCACCCCAACAAAAAAGCAATGCAATTTTCCCCAATTCATAAAAATCTAAAGATTTAGAGGGTAGGTTAGAAAACCTGTGGCGCATAGCGCCGTCTATCAGCAAGCTGGTGTTCCGGTTTTCCAGAACCCACATCCTCTGCAATCTGGACACCCTCAGTGGTGTCCTCAGCAATCGGACATCCCTCAGTGATGTCCTCAGCAACCACCGCACATCAGTAGTGCTCCTCCTGCTGTCTCTACAGTGCGGATCTAGACGCCCCCCCGCTAATCTGCGATCCTCTGATTTGGTGTGCTCCCGCCTCAGCAAGTTAGGCTCGCACTCCGGCCGCCACTCTCGGCGCTCCTTCTTCCTTTCTCGCGCTCAGTCCTCTGATCGACTCCCCTACGCCTCTTGGAACGCCTCCTCGAGGGGAAGGTGGGTTAATGTCTGACGTAGCAAACAAGGCCGCCAATACAGTGTCCTCAACAGGCTCGACACTCTCCGTCACTCTCACCTCTAGGATCGTGTGATGTCTGCACGAAGACTGTCGACTACAACTACATCCTAGAGTCTCGACACTCTACCGGAGTGGCTGGGCGGCCTAACACTCTCAACTCAAATGCATCTATGCCTAGGGTGAACCTCAGCATCTTCCGCGCTGCTCCTTCCTCTCCATAAGCGCGCTTCAAGACTACATTTTTATTAGACTTCTGCATCCTCCATCCACGGCGGATATGAATGCAGAAGAGTGGCCATTTGTCCCCCAGTTTTTTGGACCCTAGCAAGCGGGGCCGGTAACGTAGAGGGGCCCTGTTCGAGAATAGCTCGGGTGGGCTTACTACCCGGGAAGACTCGACCGGGTAGGTGTAAGTGACGCCTGTGTAGCGGTGCGGGCCTGGGCCCCGTATCCGCAGATCATCATTAAGTGGTGGCAAAACAGCTCTGGACGTGGCCCTCGATGTGGGGCCACTCATTGGCTCGTCTCTGATGAAGGCCCGACGTCAAAACTGTGCCCGCGGGGCTTCAACGGATCTATGTGCCATAGGGCACACCTTCGGGTCCCTGCAAAGGGAAAAAAATCATAAACTTCCAGGGGTAGGTAGTAGTGACCTGAATGCCCTCTCGTGCATGACTGCCTGGAGTAGCCATGCGAAGTCGCCATCGACTTCCGGCTATCATCGCCGCTACAACTTTGCTCGATCCAAGTGACGATGTTACAGCAGCTGTTGGGGAAAGGCAGTGACGGACGAGCACCACAAGAACAGAACTTCGCGACGACGTGAGGTTTGCCTTCTTGATGTCCTCCCCTTCCGGCTCAGTGACCCAATCTGCAACCCTCGCCGTCGACTGATAGGTTTGCACGCCCTCCACCTCTTGTGGTCTCCCTCAGTGCCCTGCTCGCGCAGAACTGGCCATCCTTCAATATCTGCCAGCGGTAGTCAGACTTCGGCAAGTGTGGGAGTCCGGTAGATCCTGCACTCTCATCATATAGGAAACGGCGGATAGCTGGCAGGGGAAATGTTCAACCTGCAAACCCCGCCGTGAACCTTCTCCTGGGGGGGCCTGTTTTTAGCGGGAGCAGCCCGCCTATCGATCGGTGATCGGAGAGTCGCTAGGTAGGATGCATGAACTCTCGTACCACTTCCTCGCTGTAAATGTCCCAACGGACGGGCTGTCCACTCTAAGCGATGCCTGGTGCATAGGGTGTGGATCCTTTGCCCCCCCCCTCCGGCATCATGGGAGACCTCCCTGTAAGTTAACCCGCCGCTCGCTCCATAGGTTGAGTGGTCCGAGTCATGTACTATTACTCCGTTATCAGTCAGCAATTGGCATGGAGTAAACTTGAAACTGGCCTTTCGGATGCACCACCGTTTGGCTGGTCAAAGGCTGGGGTGGGACTCTGAACTGTGTGCCAGATGTAGATTCTGAACTGTATCCTCATCATACGAGCCACGCTTTGCATCATGGCTGGTGCGGAAACCTCAGCATGATCCTGAAGCTTCCTCGGACCGGATACTCCTAAGGAGCCAGACGCCTCCTTCCTCTCATTTGTGCGTTTAACCAGAGGGTGTGCCGGTCAGTGTCGCGCTCCTCCTCAGCTTTGGGAGGCAGTGAACTAACGCCTGTACCCAACCCCTCTTCTTGGGTGTTGCTCTGGGTGCACGTGCAGCAACGGAGGGGCTGGAGGTGCCTGTGGGCATGTCTCAGGTCCCCGCCTCGTCAGGCCGAATGACCATGCGGGCAACGGGTCCGACAGACTTAGAATCCCCTCGTGCATAGGTGAGGCCTGCTTAGGTTCCCTAGTCGATAAGTACCTGTAAAGGAGTAATATTAGTATGAAGTAGTACAAGGCAAGACAGGTAGCTCATATGACATGAACCTCTTGACATCGTGTGTTAGTATATTGAACTTGTATCAACATATCACAACGACGGACCGATGACGGCTCGTCGTGGGCTATGATGGACCGTCAACGAGGTCCGTCATGTTTGTACTTGGTCTATGTATATATAAGAACCCTGAAGGAGGGGTCCTCGACCATCATGACGGTCCCGAGCAGGACGGAACCATGTGAGTACGACGTCGAGCAGGACGGACCGTCGTGAGTACGACGTCCGTCGTAAGAGCCGTCGGAGGACACTTAAAAATGTTTGGATACCCTTACAGTGGGTCTCTGACCATCATGACGGTCCAAGCAGGATGGACCGTCCGTTATTACGACTGTCCGTCGTAAGAATTCCCGTCGTAGGAACTTAGAAAATGTTGGCAGACCCCTTAATCTAGGGTTTCTCTGCCCATCAATGACGGTCGTGCCAGGACGGACCGTCGTGGGTATACGGTCCCTCGTAAGAGTCCGTCCGTAGGACACTTAGAAATGTTTGGGAGACCCTTATCTGAGGGGTCCCTCTGACCATCATACGGTCGTTGCATCGGACCCACGTGGGGTTGACGGTCCCGGCGTAGGACAACTGGAAATGTTTGGGAGACCTTATCAGAAGGGGTCTCTGACCATCATGACGGTCCCGTGCAGGAACGACTTGTCGTAGGTCTTCCGGTCCGCGTAGAGTCCGTCGTAGGAACATCTTAGCAAATGTTTGGGAGACCCCTTCTCAGAGGGGTCCTCTGACCATCATGACACGGTCGGTGGCAGGACGGACCGTCTGAATAACGACGGTCCTTCACACATGCCGTTGGGGCAGGGTGACTAGGGCTTTTGGAATGAGACCCTACACGTCTGTCGTGTGTGCGACGGTCCCGTCATCAAGGTAGTTCTCGTTCTGATGACAATGGCAGCCCTACAGGTACCCTAACAACCCCGATGAATCCACATGGTCTTGTAGTGTCTGTGGACCTATATTTCTATCCCCTACCTATTAAACTACCAATTTCAAAATCACATATGCCTAGGGATCGACCTGGAAAATTCTACATTTTGAGCCTAGGTGTAGACTAATCACTCAAGAAACAAACGGAGAATATTCATTTGTCCGTAGACACCTACAGCAGAAGCCCGACTAGTGGTGATTAAGAATAAGGCTTAGGAGGATTTTGGGAGCAAATGTCAGTAGGGAAACTGTGGACGTTGAAAAGAGCTGGGCATGAGAGGACATTTGGCCGTAATGGGGTGCCATATGGCGGGGTGGGGAGTATAACCGTCAATTTTGAAAAGGGTCCATCCGGGTCGGGTCGGGTAGAATTCCTTATCCCGGCGACGGTTCCCTGACGACGGTCCCGTCGCATATGTGACCGACCCGTTCGTAGGTTCCGTCGTGTGCCCTACTAGTATTCCAAGAATGACAGAAATCCGTACTGGTGTGAACGGATGCTACGACGGGTCCGTTCATGTGCAACGGTCCGTCGTTGTATCCGTCAGTGGCTACTGCGGAGTAGTTTTCTGCAGAATTTCCTGGTGGATGTGCCTTGCAAATTTTAAAAACCCATAATAGAAAAAATGCTACCATTATGAAAAAGACGATAGTTCATGGGTTGCCTCCCACCAGCCGCCTGATTAATGTTAATGTCGCGCAAGATTTGGGGCCACTTGATTACTCGACTTCATCAAGATATACCCTCGATCACTTCATTCGCCGATTCAGCCATGCCCAAATAGATTTTATGCCGCGTCCATTCACCTTGCACCGCACACCCTCCTTAGTTTCCAACTCAACTTCTCCATGAGGGAATATTTGGGTAACCGTTAAGGACCGTCCCATTTGGAACTTGATTTGCTGGAAAACAAACGCATCTGGAATTGAATAAAAGCCACCAAATCCCCGACCCATAAAACCTCTCCCGTTTTTCAATTTTTGTTGTCATGGTACTTTCTTCATCTTTGCTTTGTTAGGGCTGAGCTTTCATAGGATTTCAAGGCGAAATTCCATCAATTCATTCAACACCATTTAACCGTTGCTCTGCAAGCTTCGCTCCAATCCATTTTTAACTTCTTCATAGCCCAACATGCCCTTTAATGCTCTAAGTCACCGGAAGATGACAAGCTTCCCATATCAAGTGGGTATGGGACATACCAATGGGATCTTATTTTGTTGTCCGGTAGGCCCAAAGAGCTCACAAGCCTCTTGACCAATCCGTTCTACTAGCGTTCACTGTTTTGGACAATATCTGTTGTCTCTCTATCGCACTTCACTTGCCCACTAGTTTTGAGGGTGGTAAGGAGTGGCCACATTATTGCCGAACCCCACCATATTTCTCCAATAACCCCTTGAATAATCTATTGCAGAAGTGGAGCCCCCATCCCTAATAATGGCCCTTGGGGGTTCAATCCGGGAGACGATATTCTTTTTCAAGAATGCAGTGACCCTTCTTCCCTTCATTGTTTGCGAGGGCTAATGGCTTCGCCCCATTTAGATACATAATCAACTGCTATAGAATGTACTTCATCCCATGAGAACAATCACAAAAGGGCCCAATAAAGTCAATACCCCAAACATCACATAACTCATCACAAGATGGGGTTTTTAGAGGGAGCTCTTGCTTGCTTGAATCCCCCTCTCGTTGGCAGCTGTCACTGCTTAGCATATCCATGAGCATCTTGAGGAAGAGTTGGCCCATATAACCCACATTGTAATCTCTTATGAGCGTTTCGGATACCACTGTGATGTCCACCCAACGGGTAGGGAATGCATGCCTCCAACACACTCAACATCTCACATTCCTGGCAACATAACGCCGAATTACTCCGTCGGCAACAACTAAGACTGGGCAACGAAACGGGGACGTCAGTACCGTTCCGGTTCCGTCCCATTTCGGTTGCCTACGGGAACGGGCCGGTATAATCTAAACCGGTACAAACACGTAAACGGGACGGACCCTTAGTATTCGTACCGGGTACCGGTTTCATCCCGGTTCATTCCATCCCGGTCCTGTCCAGTCCGTTCTGGTTTTCGGTCCGGTTTATTTAATATATATTATTTCTTTATATTTTATATTTATATAATTTATATTTATAATTTATATTTATATGTTTTATAAATTATATTTTAAAATTAAATTTTTTTCAATTTCCCTCCCTTCCGCCCGCCCTGGCCCGCCCCCCCTGCCTCATGCATAAAGCTGCAGTGCGGCAGCCCCCCCCCCCCGCCCCTACCCTTTTCCCGAGACCACTCCTTACCAACACTTTAAAAGTTTAACACGAAAAAATTTATAAAAGGCTAGTTTTTTGTTGTATAAATTAGAGTTGTGTGTCAAAATTTTATAGAAAATTACAAGTTTATACAATCTTTACAAAATAATAAGTCTGAGTATTTGAGAGAATATATATTTCCAAATTACATTCATATTTATCAACTTATATCATTGGTCATTTGGTGTCTTTGCGGGGGAGATCTTTCTTCAAATTTCAAGTTTCGACATCAATATGTTTTTAATTTTCATTATAATCGCTTGTTCTTACCCAAAACGTTTGTACGTCGTTCCCCCTCTAAGCTTATATTTATTTTTTGTATTTATAGGTAACACATGTAAGTTTTTCTTGTTATATTATTGTTCTTGTTAAGTTCTATTTTATAATTTATATTTTTATATCATGGAGTCTTCTAAAAAAAGTGAAGTAAAAAAGGTCAGTAGATCAGTAAAAAATTAGTTAAAAAAACTAACAAAGGTTGCTAGTTTCGTCTAATCGAAAATTCCTCTTGTTAGAACAATACAGATGAATTACCCGTGAATGAACTAGTTTTTCCCGTCCCGGTCCTATAATTTTATTCAGATAGTCCCGACTTCCCCCATGAATCTATGAAACATTATGGTATTAATCAAGAAATGAAGAAGTGGAACGGATGAACAATTAATTTAGATGAAGAAGTAGATTTAGATGATACCTGACTAAAGCCCCGCCGCACGGACCTCAATCACAACATCAAATATATACGGTATTGAGCTCCACGCTCCGGTGGAACTACTCGTCCCCCTATTATCCAGTAGAGGTAAGACCAAGTTACAACGTTCTTTAAAATCACATTTGTGGAAATTTTGTTATTGAATGAAGAAAAACTTTTTTATTTTAAATCTTTTGTAACAACATTTTAAATAATACATCTGTGGGATTGGGAGGTTTCACGAGGGATTAAAAAAAAATATTTGATTAACAAGCCTAGTAAAGATGGTTTTGCATATATGTCTTCTCTTGAAGTGTTTTGAATAATTGTAATGTTGAAGAATCGTTAGAGGATCAAAATATGGTTCAAAAGTGATAAATAAATACTACTTCGAACCCAAGTGGTCCCTCTTACACATCGAACCTATAAACAAGGATCGTGATCGTGAAAACTTGCTTTAAAATGTTGTTGGTTTGTGGTTTAACCTTTTAGTTTGGAGAACATCCGGTTTTTGTTGCTTATATTCTGTGACATATAATCCTCAGTTTTCGGTTTACTCAAGACGCACTGGGAAAAAGAGATATTTTCGAATTTCAAGAAAACAATTGTCAATCTTTACGTGCCTATTTTTAACTAATGGATTGGAGATTTGT
Source organism: Solanum habrochaites (assembly GCA_027704765.1). Taxonomy (NCBI): domain Eukaryota; kingdom Viridiplantae; phylum Streptophyta; class Magnoliopsida; order Solanales; family Solanaceae; genus Solanum; species Solanum habrochaites. The sequence continues at coordinate 8,695,623 of JAKWJA010002489.1, forward strand.
TTATTACCACTGATATGGGTCGTCTGTCCTAATTGTTTTGATTATAACTGTTCACCTTCGCTACCATGGATCGATTTATACTGGGAATTTACAACAAACATTATTGGCTATAAAATTTGTCAAAAGCAAAAAAATCGATTTTATATTGCTACTTACTGTGGTTGAAATTTTAGATTTTTTTTGTCTTTGTGATAAAAAGTCGTTAGTATTACTTTAGATGAATGCCTCTGCTAATTTTCAAATGCTCGTAATTTGCTAGAACCTAGACTTTGTCCTATTAGGAATATTTTTTCATGTTAGATGTGTCGCGCATATATTAAATTTGGTTGTTAGTGACGGTGTGAAATTATTTGAAAATATTGTGATAAAATTGAAATTCTTGTTTTTTTACAATTTTTCATATGAATAGTAGTAGTAGATTAATCATTAAAGAATTTGTAAATGCATTTCAACTTCCGTTTAGAAAGTTGTCCAGAACAGTAAAAACTAGATGGAATTCCTTTATGATATGCCTTGAAGTTGCTTATGCCTATAGGCAACCTATTACTTAACGCTATTTCATATCCGATATGCTTATCCTTATTTAATATTAATGATAGTGATTGGGATAAGTAAATGAACTTAGAATATTTTGAAATCAATTTTATGATGCTACTACAAAATTTTCTGCAATATATTAATCCTACTATTTCTGAAATTTTTAATACACATATGTGAGATTTTTCATCTATTTTTTCTGAATATAAAACAAATAATTTCTTATTCACCTCTGCTATTGAAAGTTATGATTACAAATTTTAAAAAATTTTTTTGCCTATTCCTCCACATTATTTCACTGCACTAATTTTCACACCCGAATATAAGAAATATGGTGCAAACTGCTTTTAGTTGAAATGCATTTATCAGAATTTAGATTTCACACCTCAGAAGAACCTGATTTGGTCAACATGTGTACCATAGTAAATAAAATCCTTTGGCAAAGAAATGTATGATAATATTCATTCTTAGATATGTTGAAAATCCTCAAACGTCTACGAATAAAGTAGGTGCCTCATGGAACGAGTGAAACGAAACTTGGTCTTGACTCTTCTAATAAAATGTGAATTTGTTAAATATCTTGACACAGGTACAGATGATATTACAAACGATAATGGTCTACCGGAACTATGAACGGTGGATAAATCGGGGCTCAATATCCAACTTAGTAGATTGGTGAAGGATGTTCTTTCTTGCAATTCAAGGATCATCAGTAGTTTTCGAGGCAGCTTTCAGCGTTTTCCATTTCACGTCGGCAAGATTTCAAATTGGAGCCACAATATTCGTTAGCAGAACAACGCCGGAGATATCATTGTTATTTAGAGGACGGATAAATGCCTGAGCGTAGAAATCAGGACTTTCCAAAGTTTAGATAGTCAATTTTGAACTTTTTCCTAGATTCAGCTAATTGATGTGGTAGTGATGATGGCATCTGAAATTCAAGTCGTCAACGAGCTTTACCACACCAGAAGTTGATCACCATCCAATCCCAGCTGAGTTAGAAATAAGCTTTAACGGGACTATAACAGCTATTAGTATTACTTCGAGAACGCATAGTTGAAACGACCCTTCCTAGAGGTGGCTGCTAAGCTATGTACTCGACTAATAGTTGTAAATTGAAATTGTATTTGTTACATAATTTAAATAAATTAATTGATATTTTTTTAACTTTTTTTTGTAATTTTTTTTTTATCCTTATTTTAATTTACTTTTTTAAATTCCACAAATTTATTTATTTAATTTACCAAGATACAAGGTATCTATAAACTTATAAAATAAATATTAATGAATATACAGTATTAAGTAATACTTATAAAGTATAAACGTCCAAGAATTTAAATTTTTGAAAAACTTTATAGATTACCTTGCAAACTTTTAACAATAATCAAAAAATTAATAAAATTCTTTTAAAATAAACTTAAGTTACAAAATTATAGTAATATTTAAAAACTATAATTTATACTTAACACATAGAAAAAAAATTATATTTTCGTAATTTCAAAAAATATCGTCCCGCTAATCCCTCCCCGTTTCCATCCCGGTCCGTTCCGGTTCGTTCCGGTTCCGTCCAGTATATAGCTCTTTGTCTGAGCGCCGCGCTCGTTCTCTGGCCGCTCTCTCCTGTCCGAAAGCCCCGCTTCTCTCTCCATCGACAGCGAGATCTCGCCGGCGTGAGTATGCTCCCTGTCCTTGCGCGTGTCTGGGCCGCGTCCGAGGCAGCCCTCCCGCGCTGCGCGCTCCCGCGCTGGCCGGCGGCCGTCATCCCGTTACCGGCAAATCCTTCACGGATTCCGGTCCGGTCACCCGGCAAAAAGCGTACCGGTTTCGGCCCTTGGCCTCTCCTCGACCGGGCGACGCGCCGCCTGGCCCGGCCCTGTCTCTCGGTGGGGCCTGCGGCCGCCGCGGCCGCGGGCCGGCGCGCGCCGCGCGGCGGGGGAGCCTGCCCGCTCGCTCGGTCACGTCTCGTTCTGGCGAGCCGGTCCGGCTTGAGGTGTGCCTCAGCGCGTTTTCGGGGTGCCTGCCTCAGCGGGCGGCACACGCTACGCGGGTTTCGCCCCTCGCGCGCCGCCGGGCGGCGGGGCCGTATCCGTCCTGGCCTCTCTCCGTTCTGCCTCTCTTCTCTTCTCCGCCGCTCCCCGGTGTCTCGCCCCGAGGCGCTGCTCTTCGCGTAACGGTCGAGGCTCGTCCGTCCTTCTCCTTTCTCGGCCTCAATCCGCCCGACGGGGACCACGGCGACGGCTCTGGGGCGGTGGGCCAGGCGTGCGCGCCCCGTGGCGCGCTCCGCGGCGGGCGGGCCGCATCTCCTCGTGTCCTTCTGTAGCTCCTCCTTCGCCTTCCCTACGACGGGACGCGCGGCGGCGGGCCCCCTGCCCGCCTGGGGGGGCCGCGCACGGACCTTGGGCCGGCCCTCGGGCCGGCGCTCCGTCCGCCCAGCGACCGCGCTGACGCGGGCAGGCGCCCGCTGGCGCCGCTGTGCCGCCGTCGCGGCCTCCGCCCTGCCGGGCTTCCGCTAGCTCGCGGGCGGCTCGGCCGCGCCAGCGCCCGCGAGTGGGGGCAGGGGGGACGGGGGGGCGGGCGCGCGGCAGCCACCGAGGGGGGGGACCGCCGGTCCCGCGTCGCTAGAAGCCCCCCGCCGCGCGGTGCCCGCCCGCGAGCTGCGCTCGTCCTTTTCTCATCCGCCGCTCGGACCGGCTCGCTCACGTCCGGCGCGCGGCCAGGGCCGACCGCCAACCGCGGGGCCGCGCGAACCGAGCGCCGCGTCGGGGCGCTCTGGGCACGCTGGGCCCACCTCTCGGGCTGTGGCCGCCCGCGCGGCGTCCACGCGCCGGGCCGCGCGGTCCCGCAAAAAAAAACACACATTTGAAAACCATCTTAGGCACAAAAACTACTATACAAATAGGGTTCATCCCAAATAACTTTCTTTCCATCGAACATGAACTTTGTTTTCTTTGATGAAAGGAACAATCTGGTGAACAATATCACTTGTCCAGATAGTTTCGCAAAAGCCCGGCGAACCATGGGATCAAGTCTTGTGAAGCGATAATACATGTTCAGTCGGGGAGTATCATCAATGTCCGTTCTTATCCCCTAACTTCTCATAGCTCTTCAAGCCTCTAGACGAATAGTGATCAGCAACTTGGTTTTCAGTTCCTTTTCTATCCATCACTTCAAAGTCAACTTCTTGTAGCATAAATACCCAACGAATCACCCGTGGTTTCGCCATCCTTTTTCTCCATCAATATCTCCAAGCTGAATGGTCTATGCACTATACTCTAGTACCCCTAGAAAATAGGAGCAAAATTTGTCAAAGCACAACTACTGCGAAGGAGATTTTGCTCACAAGTCACTGTTAGTTTCTTTTTTGGGCTCATTTAGGGGCCGGTATCTACAATAGTAAAGGTTGGGTTGAAGGATTTTTTTTCGTTTCTTCTCTGGCCAAATACTACACCAAGAGCCACCCCACTAGCAATCGCAAATTACCCTCAATGGCTGTCCAATCCGGGAAATAATGATGGCGCAGACACTACTTCTCTTTTAGCTCACCGCATGCTTTTAAGACGGAATTCTCAAAACAAAATTTACATTCTTTCTCCCGCAATTTGCACAATGTGTGCAATCTTTGAAAAGTCCTTTGATGCTCTCCCGATAAAAAACCCGGCATGCCCAAGAAAGCTTCTCACACCTTTCACAGAGAATCTGCGTGGGAAAGTCTCCTCAATTACCAATCAATTTTATGCTCGATCAACTCTATGCTGTGTCCTTTTCTGAAATGCGATGACCCAACCAATACCCCTCTTTCACCATGAAATGACACTTTTCCCCAGTTTTAGTACAAATTGCAGTCTTCACATCCTCTTACGAACCTCCGATAAATTGGTTAAGCACCGCTCGAATGAATCACCAACACAGAAAAAGAAAAATCATCCATAAAAACCAAAACCTCTATAGTATCCTCCACCATGTCGAAAAATATTGACTCATACATCTCTGACAGGTTGCGGGTGCATTGCACAACCCAAACGGCATTCTTCTGAACGCAAACGTCCCATGGACAAGTGTAAAGTGGTTTTCTCTTGATCTTTCTGGTGCATTAGAACTCTGATTATACCCCGAAATACCCATCAAGAGACAATACCACCCTTTTCCGGCAGTCTATCCAACATCTGATCCGGAAGGGCATAGAAAAATGGTCGTTTTCATGTCCAATAGTTCAGTTTTATACGGTAATCCATACACACCCCTCCATCCAGTACCTGTCTCATTTGAAACAAGTTCATTCTTTCTTTGGGGACCACAGTCATTTCCCCTTTCTTAGGTACCCACTGAAACCGGGGGCATAACCCAACTCTCGCGGCGATTGGATAGATTACTCCAGCATCCAACCACTTGATATTTTTCCTTCTTCACAACTCATGCATGGAGGAGATTCAAGCCGCTCTGGTGCTCAATATTCGACTTATGATCAGGCATGAGTTGGATTTTATGAGAGAAATACCGGAGGGATCCCAATAATCTGCAATGCCCCCACCCCCAATAGCTCTTTTGGAACCTTTTTATAGTACCTTCAACCAAACTCTGAACCTGTTGTTCATTCCGGTCCTGAGGCAATGATTACCAGTAAAAGTGTCACACATTTCCTAAGAATTCAACCTAGATGAGGTGGGAGAGCTTTAGATTCAACTTTTGGAGCCTCCTCTATTGATGGTTTCGCTGGGTGGGGACTCCGCGATTTTTTCAATATCAGCTCAACGAATTCTCTTTGGTTTAAACCGAACATCACTCGGTCAAGAGCCGCACTAATGACTCATACTCTCAATACAATCACGACAAAGTTCATTATTACTCTACTTACTTACTGTACTACACTTACTTACGCCGCTAATGCTTCTACACCTAGCGTTCTTCCTTTTATGGTCTCAGATGCTCCATCTCCCCCTGTTGTAGGGATATAGCAGATGCCGATTGGATCCACCACTCCTGCCTCATGGACCTACAAACATTAAAGGTCACTTCCTCATTGTCAACCTAAATTTCATTTGACCCTTTTTCCCATGTCCTACTAAGGCTCTTCCCGTAGCAAAGGAATGGGCCTCGCCACGATAATGGGCACTTCAAAATCGACCTGCAATCAAGAATACAAGAATCTGCTGGAAACCTGAATGACTCCACTTTTACTATCACATCGTGGAGTATCCCTATAGGTCATTTTACTGTTCGTCAGCATCATAGCCGCATCTGCAGTGGGTTTTGGGTCCACCCAAACCCAACTTCTTGGTAAATCGAGAGGGGCATGAGATTTATGCTTGCCCCAGATCACATAATGTTTTCGCAAAATGTAATAACCCGATTGTACAGGAATAGTGAACGCACCCGGATCTTCTTTCTTTTGGACCAGAGATCTGTAATCAATACACTACAATGTTTGCCTTCTATCATCATCCTCACAAGTGACCGATCTTTCTTTGTGACCAGATCTTTCATAAATTTGGCGTAACCGTGCATTTGTTCTAAAGCTTCACCAAGGTACATTGATAGAAAGTTGCTTCAACATTGTTATAAACGCCGATATTTGCCATCCTCAGGGTCTTTTTCAATAATCTTTGAGAAATGGGGGTGGTGGCCTAGGCATAGGAGTTACCTTAATAGGCACTTCAACATCTTTTTGCAGTGTTATCCTCTAATTCCGCATCAACTTCTCACCATTTATATCAGATTCTTTGTCACCATCTTATATCTCATCAGATGGCATAGGTGGGTCAATGGTTTCTTACCACCCGCGGTTATTAATTGCCATACAATGTCCATCATTTTTCAGATTTTTGACAGTGTTGCTAGGAATAGTGCCCGGTTGTCGTGTGTTCACAGTTGCAGATAATTGGCCAATTGTCACTCAAGTTGCTTATTGATATTGCAGGGGTATACTTTTTGCCCATACCCGCTAACATTTCTCAACTCTTTATTGTGCCATCCCTAGCATCGAACCTCCTCAATCATTTTATGCACTATCCTCCAACTCGCGACCTACTACCTCCACCATCACTAGGAGTAACATGCCCCGATTTTGGGGGAACATAGGGTCCAGTCCTTCGTTTCTATTACCATAGTTTACCCCTTTTGAGGTTGTTGTCGCGATTGTAGTTTCCATCTGGGACCATAATGAACCCTCCGATGTAGTTACCATGTTCGACCTTGGTTTTCCCTTGACCTTGGCGGCCATTATCCTGATTTAGCCTTGGGCCGCTTGGTCGGGAAACCCCCCATCTGTCTCATTTACTGCATAGGAATTCCCCTCATAATACCTCATCTTTGGAGGTGTGGTTTTAGCCAAGTATTTGACTGGTAACATTAATCTTTCTGCCACCCCCCGTTGACATGTTTTAGTACCAACCCAAGCTCAAGTTCTCATTGAGCCATTTCTTCAACTAATCTCGTCTGTGGCTGGGTTGTGGATGACCCTGCACCGGTGTTTCTCCCCTGTATCAGATTTCTAGTATTCCCAGCTTTGTTTCATTCCGGTAGATTTTTTCTAATTTTTCAGCGATCTCAGCATAAGACTTTCTCCATAAGATCCACCTGCTTAGTGCCCAATAACCGCGTTGTTGTTATCATCTGTCCCCTATAGAATATTCTTCAGTGACTCATATCTATACGGTGATTTAGAACACTTCTCAAGAATGAGGTGAAATCCTATCCGCAAAGAACTACTAACTGACTCTCCTGGTATGCCACAAAGTTATTCACTCTGTCTTTGTGGTTTTAGTTTTTTCTTGGAGACCGAAGTAGCGTTCTAAGAAACAAAATCCCCCCTCGATTTGATTCCAATAAAGATGGATTTTATGGGAGCTAGTGAACCAAATATCAGCCTCTCCCGTCAGTGAGAGATGAACACTCTGAGCCCCCTATTACATCTAGATCCAAATCAGGCTCCCCACAACAACTTTTACCACTGCCCTTACCTTAGCTATAATGGGCATGTGGAATCCTCAGAGGGTAGCCCTGAACCAAACCTACTCTGGCGTGAGCATTTTCATCATACTACTAGTACCACAAAGTGTGGCTGTGGATGAGGAGGCAAAACCAGTGCCTCCGAATCTATCTTCTATATTATATAGCCTCTGTAGTATCTTGGGCCGTGAGCGGGATTCTGTCCCCTCTGTTGTGTCACCCGAGCATCGGTAACATCTGACATGAACATCAACCGGAGCTGGGATGTTCCTGGTTTGGATCCCTCATCATTGATTCCCAAATTTACGATTCCAATGTTTGGCAGTGTACGCTCTAACTCGTGATCGTAGGTAACACCGTTCTCTCCACTCCGTGTATTTGGCATACAAGGAGGATGTTCTGAAAAGAAATCAAAAACAATAAAACAAAGTAAAATCAAGAAAATATCACAACTAAACTATAGTAAATAGTTCAAGTTAATCTAAAGGCGTAAAATCCCCGGTAAGCGCGCCAAAATTTGATCGCCCTCAAATTTACTTCTCAAATAAGAGTAAGCGGTTCGCGTCAAGTAAATAACCCCAACTAATGAGGGGGAGGGGGTCGTTCCCCAGACGAAGGAAATAGTCTAGACTAACTTTACTTGTATTACTATTGTTTCGGTTGATAACTTCCTTAGAAAGTAAAAACATAAAATTGGGGGTTTTGTATTTCCTAATGAGTAAAAATTACTAATGAGTTGAACGAACACTTAAAACAGGTTTGAAAGTTAGTGTTTTAATAAATTAAATCAAAGTAACTAGGGTTTCGTGTTCCCCCAACAGGGTTCATTAACTTGATTAATTCTAACTATAACAATTCTTTCCTAGTATCTTGTCATGCAAAGTGAATAAGTTTTATGTATTTCTAAATCCTTGTCCGGCCTCTAGAAAATCTCACTCCGCACCTTGTTCCGGCTACGTGTTTTGCTTACCTAACCCTTATCTTTACCCCCACTCATATTAAGCATCGTATTCGCTACATTTGAACTAGTTTTCTTACCCTCGTACCATCAATATAGCCTATTCGATAGTTTACACTACAAATCTATGTTAAATATCTTTTCCTATTATCTACCTCCCTTGGTCCGGCAAGGTACATTAAGGCGAGTTCATAACGTTGAATCATGTCGTTAAAAAGACTTCGACGCGAAATAATTATTAATACATCACTCAGACACTTTTCTAGAATTGTTATTTTAGCTAGGGTTTATCTCATTATTTTGCCTATGGTTCCCCACACCCTAGTTATGGAGTTTAGTTTACTTATTATCCTAAAAACACCAAATTCAATAATATCAAATAATAATTCTGTAACTTACTACTTCAATGAGAAAGAGTAAAGTCCGAAAAATTGCTGATTATCATCCAAAAATCACTGTAAGAAATCTCCAAAAAATCCAACACTAATAAACAAAGTCTACTAATATGATTTTTCTCATTAGCAGGTCAACCTCAAAAAATGAGGTTTTTTTCGAACTATTTATATAAAATAAAAACCTAATTACATAAGAATTCTAATTGGTTGGAAAATCTGCCAACGCGCTAGTCGACGGACCACGCGACGTACCGTCGTGGTCATGACGGACCGCGTGGACTCCGTCGTCCATACTTGGTGCAATGTTCGCTTCTGCTCTTCCTTTCTTCATTCCCCTCGCGTACGATGACGGAACCGTCAATAGGCACAACGGTCCGTCGAGGGTCTCGTTTTCAAATACTCAACTCTTGGAATCTTCTCCTGGGTACTGGGATCACTTTCTCGATCTTCACGCAACCTGCAGGACGCACCGTCATAGACAATGACTGAACGTCACAAGCTTCGTAAATCCCACCACAACTTGGGTCAGACTTACTTCCCCATCTTCCTTCAGCAAAGCTTCTCACGCTGCCCACCTAAGACCGTCAAGGCACTACGGACGTCATAGCTCAGTGGTGGTCTCCGTCTGCATTTTTTGCTCAAAATCCCGCATTCCATCTTTGACAGATCTTCTCCCTGCAAACAAGAGACACTATTCAAGTTAGCACAAAAAGGCTTTCGGACACTCTAAAAACCTTAAGGAAAAAGTATTAATATACCGTCAAACCCACGGTATATAGACTCATACATCCTCTTTTTTGTTCTTTTTTTTTATCCTTTTAGTTTTTTTATTGTTTACTTATTTGTTCTTTTTATGTTTTTTTAACATCTTTTTCGTTGTTTCTCTGTTATTTTTTTATTATTTTCATTTTTTTTCACGTTTTTGTTTTTTTTTACTTTTTTTTTTTGAACTTTTTGTTTCTGTTTTTAAAAAAAAAAAAAAAAAGTCTGCTTTTTTTTTTCCTTTTTTTTATGCTTTCTTGTTTTTTTTTTTTTTCTTTTTGTTATCTTTATATAACTTCGCAAATTTTATTCCTTCTTTTTTCTTATTATTATTATTATTATCATTATTATTATTATTATTATTATTTTATAATAATAATCTCAATAAATTTATTTCTTCCTTTTAATTAACAATTCTACTTAATACTTTTCTTTATTTATTGAAAAAGTATTTTATTAATTATTATTTTTATATCCTAATCTACAAGTCCTACAATAATTCAAACAAAATCTTCTAAATGGACAAATAGACGAAAGTTATATTAATCTATTCAAATCAACAATTTAATATCATGAAGCGACATGATTGCCAAAATATTACTAAAAAAAACCTAATAAATATAGAAACCGTACATAACAATTTAATACTGTGATTTGAAGTATTTCATACGATTGGAATCAAATTTCGTAGAAAGTAAAATATTATTTTAATCACGCAAGAATTGTATAGTTTACTACTTCCGCCGCTCGAAAATTGATACCACAAAAGCGAGCTGTTATCCACGAATTCGGAATCACATCAAAGCTCTAGCCCTAAACTATTCTCAGAAATAACTCATTTTTCTTCTCTTTGTGTTTTGCTCTATATCTCTCTGTAGTTTTCATTTCATCTCAATGCTGTGTTCTCTATATCGCTCTTATATTTCTCTTGTTCCTCTCTCTCTCTTTTTACATCTCCTCTTATTTATCTCTCTTCTCTCTGTTCTCTCTCTCTCTTTTAATCTTTCGTATATTTTCACTTCTCAACTGTAAACACGTGTTTTCTTAAATATTTTTGGGCTGAGAGTAGGTGCTAATTAATTTAAAATATTGTTGATGAATTACTAGGTTGGCAATAATTAAATAATTATCCTACTAAATAACAATAATAGGAAATCTGTTTTTCGGAGTTTGAGGTTACTTAAGATAAGGGGGAGTAATTTGGAATATTTAGGACTCTTCTTTTTCTTTTTTTTCTATCATTATTTTTTAAACTAATTAAAAGTTAAGATTTAAACAAATATCATAAATTCATATTTTTTTATTATAAATTATTTACACATTTATTTATTTTTATTTATTTTTAAATATAACTTTTTTAAACGCGTCGGTGTTACAATCTTTATATTTTGGTAAAAAATTAGGTGTTCAAGTATGGCCGCGCTTGCTTGAAAACATGAAGATTTTTCATTCAAGACATGGAACAATTTGACTATTTTTAGCTGAATATTTAATGGAAAAATATGAAAAAAATTTAAATAGAGCAGAGGTTTGCCTGTGTCCCTAACTTATTTTAAAACTACTATCCGAAGTTTATGATAAGGATTCATGCGTAGTTCAAATTAGTTAGGTAGTCGAGTGAGGTTTTGTCGGTTTTGGTTCGTAGCTTTAGCTAGTACATTAAAAAATAAAATGCAATGAACTGAAAAATATGAATCCCTATCTACTACTCCGATAGTGCTAAGTCTTGATTTGGATTCACAGATTTGCTTCCCCCTCGTTTGGTAGAATATCATCGATTCCGCCCTTTGCTCTGGACATCTTTAGTTTAAGACTTGAACTTCCATGACTTGACTGTTCAGCTCTGACGGTCTTTTTATCCGCATGATATTCTTGAAAAAATTTATTTTATTGAAATGATGAATTTCTTTTTATTTTTTGAACTGTAAATTTGGGTAGTATGTCGAAACCTGTACACAAACAAAATGTTTTCTGCCTAGTTTGTGCACTAAGAAATTTTGTGCGTTAATTGATGATAATCTATAAAAAGTCCTAAGACTAATAATAAAATCATATTTTTGTAGCTATTACAAAATGTACAAAAAAAATTGAAATAAAAGGGAGTTTTGTAACCCAATTGCAATCACAGTGGATATTGTGCCCTGTGAAGACATGAAAATAAAATGGGGTTTTGGTGCCCTACATGCAACCCAGGTTATTGTGCCCTCTGAAGAAATGAAAAATAAATAGGGGTTAGTGTACCCTATATGCGAAACCAGGGGTTATTGGTGCCCTGTTGAAGAAACTGATAGAGTTATTGTCCCTATATGCAATCAAGGGTATTATGCCTCTGAATACCATGAAAATTAAATAGGGTTACTGTTGCACTATATGCACCCAAGGGGTTTATTGTGCCGCTGTGAAAGACGTAAAAAAAATGATAGGGGTTATTGTGCCCGATATGCAATCCAGGGGTTATTTTGCCCTGTGAAGAACATGAAAAAAATTATAGGGTTATGTGCCCCTATATGCAATCCAGGGTTTTGTGCCCCTGTGAAACATGAAAAAAATGATAGGGGTTTTGTGCCCTATAATGCAATCCAGGGGGTTATGTGCCCTGTTAAGACATGAAAAAAAATGATAAGGTGTTTATTGTGGCCCTTATGCATCCAGGGGGTTATTGTGCCCTGTGAAGACATGCAAAATAGGATATTGGTTATGTGCCCAATATGCAATCCATGGGTTATTGGCCCTGTTGGAAGACATGACAAATAGGATAGGGTTTATTGTGCCCTATATGCAATCAAAAACAAGGGTTTAGTGTGCCTTGTGAAGACATGAAAATAGGATCTGGGTTATTGTGCCCTGATTAATGCAATCCAGGGTTTTATTGTGCCCTGTGAAGACTGACAAATAGACATATGGGTTATTGTGCCCTACTATATGCAACCAGGGATGATTTGTGCCGCTGTGAAGACATAAAAATATGTAGGGTTTATTGTGGACCTCTAGAAGACATGAAAAATAAAATAGTGGTTTTTGTTGCCTATAATAACCAACCAGGGTTTAATTGTTTTCTATGAAGAATAAAAAAATGATAGGGGGTTATCCGTGTCGTATATATGCAATCCAGGGGTTTTGTGCCCTGGAAGAAATGACAACTCGAATACTGGGTTATTGTGCCCTATTGCAACCCACGGGGTTATGTGCCCTTTGAAGACATAAAGAAACTGATAGAGGGGTACGTGCCTTCTGCAATCCATGGTTATTGTGCCCTGTGGAGACATGAAAAAAATAAAATAGGTATTTACACCTTCTCCCATATGCACCAGGGTATTGTGCTCTATGAAGACATAAAAAGATAGGGGTTATTTGTTACCTCTAAAGCATGAAAAATAACATAGGGGTTATTGTGCCCTATATGCAACTAGGGGGTTATTGTGCCCTTGCAGACATAAAAAAATGATAGGGGTTTTATCGTTCCCTTATATGCAATCCAGGGGTTATTGTGCCGTTGATGACTAAAACTGAATATGGGGTTATTTTGCCCCTCTATGCAACAGGGTTTCATTGGTGCCCTGTGAGACATACAGAAATGATAAGGGGTTATCGTGCCCTATAAAAATGCACTTCCAGGGGTGTTTGTGCCCTGTGAAGACATGAAAAATAGAATAGGGGTGATTGTGCCCTATATGCAACCAGGGTGTTATCTGTGTCCTGTGAGCATTAAAAATAGAGTATGGGTTATTGTGCCCTAATATGCAACCAGGAGTTATTGTGCCCCTGTGAAGACTAAAAAAAAATGACTAGGGGTTATTTTGCCCTATAATTCATCCAGGGGTTATTGTTGCCCTGTGAAGATATAAAAAGTAAAATAGGATAGGATTATTGTCCCATAATGCCCATGGTTATTGTGCCCTGGTGAAAATATGAAAAAAGAGGATGGGGTTTATTTTTTTAACGTTATATTAATTTTATTTTATCTTATTTTTTTTATTTTTTTTTAATTAGTACATTACCCCAATTTGAAATAACTAACATGCCCCCAGAATTTTATTAATAACAAAAATACTTCCTTTGTTATTGTTTTTTTTGTATGTTATATGAGAGACAACAGGATTCAAAACTGACATCGCGGCGCTTGTCTCTATCGAAATTACTTGCCTGATTTGTCTTTATAGCTCTTTCATCCTATAATTTTATATACTTTATTGTGCTCATGCCAAAGATGATATGTCATCATTTGTAAATGGTGGCATTCGTATTTTTACCAGTAGACTGCTTACTTTTTTACTGTCGTCTTAATGATTCTCGTAGAGTTTTTACTAAAGACCCTCTTATGATTTTTTTTTGTTATTTCTTTTTTTTTAACATACTACGATAGCTACAATGTCATGGGTTTCAACCCTTGTAGATTTGAATACATGATCCCCTTATTTTAATCGCGTGATTAGATCGAACCTCAACCGAAAGGGCTGCCTACGTATCCTCTTAGGAATCAGGTCGAACGTCGTTCAGTAATAAAAAATATTTCTTTTTTTTATTAATTATTTTTAGAAATACAAAATGAAAAAATTGGAAAATGAAGTGTTCATGTTTGGATAATGCTTTGACTTAGTTGGTACCACATAGTATTACCATGACCTCATTCATCAACTCTTTCAAATTATTTTAGGTCAACTTGAGTAATTTATATAATTTTTAAAATTGTAATCTCAATTATGCTTAAGTACTTACAATATCATTATCTT